>CM049843.1:26935584-27434595 GCA_027422415.1 Schizothorax lantsangensis | reverse complement strand
TTTTTTATATTTAATTGCTGCTTTCTATTTTTTACAGGACAATAGTATGTATTATCTACAATATAAAGATATAGAATTTAATGTGCTAAAATATATATTTTTAATAAGTGCTGGGGGGTGTTGTGGTTGTGGGCGTGGTTTTTCCTGCTTTTTTGTCTCTTAATGATCACATGCCTGTTTCATTTTTTAAATTATTATTTTTTTACTTATTGAAAGGTTAGAATTTTGTGATTATTATTTTATTTATTTATTTTTAATGAAAGATCAAAGTATAAACAATACAGATTTTTTTATCTTTGATCTTATTTATTAAGGGTGCCAATAATTCTGACAACGACTGTAAGAATGAGAACTGATATGTGAGATCTCACATGCATACTTGCGCTCTATCCAGTGATAAACACAGCATGTGGCCCTTGACCCATTTTATTTGACACAGAATTCTGACATGATCGTGTCATTATTAATCAATCGGCACAACACCACCCTGAAATTACTTTGCACTGTAGAAATATGGTTTTGGTAAGAAATGTACAGTGGCTAAATATTTCACATTCAGTATTCTAGGCTAAATTCGAGGGATATAGTCACTTTTATGGATGTTTCTTTACAAACTTCATAGTTGTTGTTTTTTTAAGAAAGATATACCAAAAAATTAAAAATACCACAGTTAAAATTCTGGAAAAAAATAATTAATAATACGACAAAATTAATATTACAGAATATTCTGGAAAAAAAATGTAATATATTCCTGCATAAATCAGGTATAACTGAGCCTGTGAAGTTCTTCATTTGTGATTTTAGAATAGGATTTATGCACCTGCAATGAAGATTTTGAGAAGGTGTAACTCTTGTGTTGTGTTTGTGAGAGAGAAAGAAAACAACTCCTAAAAATTTTCTTAAGGGAAATATTCTCTAAAAATTCTACTGTCACAAGTGCTCAGTTTCACTACAATAATACTAGATACAATAGTTGTACTGTATGCAATATAAACAAAGGGACAAAAACAACTGAATTTTCAGGGATGCAAACTTAAGTGAAAATTTTCATTTTGAATCCAAAATTAGATAATTTACGTGATTCGTTGTGACCCAAAAAGTTTTTGAAAATGTGAGTAGTAAGTAGTGAAAGTAATCTTGACTCATTTAGGTACCTGTTGACATTGACTGCTTTCAAGCACTCTGTGCGTTTTTTGTGGTTTGAAATTGGTAAAATTTGCTTGGGGATAAATAAAAGTTCAGAATATTGATGGCTATTGACTATTATGCATCACTGTTAATCCATTCACAATTAAACAGTGACAACCACAGTGACCCCGGAGTGAATATTCTTCAAATGTTCCGAGTCACTTTATTATTGGTTATAGTGGTCTTCAGGTCATTTTCATTCAAGCATTTGTTTTCCACCAGGTGACAGAAATGTCCACTAAATAGCACATGGCATATTTTACATGTTATTTCCATTAATAAAGATTAGAAATTTACATTTTTTACATATAAAATGTTGCCATTTTTTTATTGAAAATATACAAATTGATAATATTTTTTGAGGCAAATAATAATAAAAATCATCCCCCAAACACTGCACAATTAGAGAAAATTTACTAATGGTGGAGTGATATTACATGGATTGAAAAGCAATTAAAAAAAAGGTTTTAAAAATTAAAAACTTTATTGTCTACTGATATTAAAACTGTGGGTTACATGTTATGCCTTTTCAAACTGACCTGATTAGTTTTCATCCCTGATCTGATAATACTAAGAATTTTGTTTTTAATTGCAAAGTTTTTATTTCTATATTTAGTATAATAAGATATTTGTATACAGAAGGTTTTATGCTCTTAAACATGTATTTGTAACTGTATATTTGTATAAAATAAAGAAATTATGACTAAATTGTGAATGTGTGTTTATTATAAATTATATTACTATGTTCTATTATTAAATATGTGAGATTTTTAAAAACAAGCAGAAAATTCAACATTGTTTGTTGCCACGAGGAAACTCGCTGATTCTATGTCAGTTTGCTATCTGGGTGGTCTCTGACCAGCTTAAAACCAACCTGACCAGCTAAAACCAGCCGGACCAGCCAAGACCAGCCAGCCTGACCAGCTAAAAACCAGCCTGACCAGCTAAGACCGCCTGAACAGCCAAGACCAGCCTGACCAGCTATAGCCAGCCACCCGACCAGCTAAAACCAGCAAGACCAGCCTGACCAGTAAGACCAGCCAACCTGACCAGCTGAAAACCAGTTAAAACCAGCCTGTCCAGCTGAAAATGTGGTCAAAACCCCTCTAAAACCAGACTGATAAACAGCTATGACCAGCTAAAACCAGCCTGGCCAGTAACACCATGGTCATTGAACCAGCTTTTGGTACAACAGTAAACTCTCCAGAGTAAATTTCCTCTAGTCAGTGAAACATTTGGTCTCTGTCTAAATAGAGTTAAATTAACACTGAAGCAGAGTTAAAGTTAATGAGTAATTAAGTGACTCATTAATTGATGATTGGCATTAGTGCATGAAACACCGCTGTTGACAATCAACATCACTGAAGAAAGACAAAACACAAGAACTACAACTGACTTCAGCCAAGTTGAAAATCAAACTGAATTATATAAGACATTAAATTCTCAAGATTGATTAAACAACACCACAAACGCATCACCCGGGGCCTGTACCTGATGGTAGATGAACAAATTCAGAGTTATTGGATTAGGTTTGAGTTGACAAAACCAAACCACTCCAATTTGGCTTTGTTGGTTACATGAAGCTGATCAAAACTTTCTCTGTCACTCAGGCTTGTATGAGTTAATGGAGCACGTGCACATGAATGTGTGACATCAAGGCGAATAAAGCAATCACAACACAGAGCAAGTGTGATTAACTTTTCAAAATACTCTTTTGTTAAAGGTTAAGAGATTAATGAATATGAGGAATTTAAATGCTTTTCCACTGAAGTACTTGTCCATGAAAGAGGACAACTAAAGGAAATTATTTTGCTCTATCAGTGCATCACAAGTGAAACTTGTGAAGTTAGTTTATATAGTTGACCATATATAGCGATAGAGACTCAAACATGTAAGGTCCATGTAGCCATTTTTAAAGTGTTATCTATTGATTCTTCACTTATTTATATTTCATATGACCTGAATTAATACCAGCTAAAATAAATACTTTATATAATTGTTAAAACTAAAAGTGCTTGTGTGTAATGGAGTAATAATATAATATATAAAGCCAGACTATTTTGTTGTATTTTTTTTTTAAGGTACTTCTTAGTGAGCATTCATTTGTAGGAAGAGAGATTGGGGGAGTGACTTTGTGTGTCAGACATGTGTCTCTTTGCTCAAATAGATTGGTCCATTTCAGTTTGAGATCTCTAACTCAGAACTGATAACCTGTCCGGAGCAGGTTAGCTGTGCAGTTGTAAGTCACTTATGGAATGAACACCGCTAAAAAGCCAAGCTACTTCAAGGTACCTAAAACAAGGATTGGTGCAAACTAAACTGAAACTTACTGGCTAGCCAGCTAAACAACTTCATGGTACAGGCCCCAGCTTCACTCATTACTAACCAGATTGAGTTTATTGTGTCTACAGAAGCTCTAATTGAGAATTACAAAGTTTAGATGTTGATGTTTATTGGTCAAGAAACAAGCAAAAAAACAAAAAAACAAATGATGGCCACCATAATAGTTGGTCAGTGTTTATTTGTGTCTCTTGACCCTTTCAGTAATTGGAATTGTTTGCTTTTATTTTAGCAATTGCTATAATGTTTCACAGCAAACTTTGTACACTGTTGAATCAAAAGCTTGAAGCAGCAGACTAACTTATGCTCTCTGTTTATAACTCATTTGTAGGAAAATCGTGAAGTGGTCTTTCTTTGGTTTATGGATGTTCAGCTGCCACAGAACTGAAAAACCAGCTCAAAAAAAATCTAACAAATATTAATATAATGCTTCAGTGTTGAAGAAAAAAAAACTGCATCAGCTCAGGCTTTTAGACATGAACACTTATCATATGATCCTCAACAGTGGTGACAATAATTTTTCATACTGCAGTGCATGATGGGAGTGTTTACTATGGTGTTACCCAGCATGCATTGCAGCAAGAAACATTTTGTTGATTGTCACCATCTTTGAGATTCATATGCTGGTTCTTGATGTCTGTGTATCTACATAATGCAGTAGTTTGGCATTTTGATGCATTACATGGACTTAAAATCATTCACAGTATCTATTAGAGCAGCACTTTGTTTGCCTGCTGTAATTCCACAGGGTTGATAATGCAACACCTAAACATTTAATGAAGGGGGGGAAAGAGAGAGGAAAAAAAACGTTACATGTACTCAAACCAGCTCATGATGATTATCTCATCATAAAAGCAGTTAATATACATGCTTAATGTACAGCACTGATCTCTCTCCTTAACAACACCATATGCATTGCTTCACAGAGAGATCTAACACAGGAGTCAAGGGTAAAGAGCCCAACTAAAGCAAATACTGACCTCCATGATGGAGGCATCCTTTTAATCAAAAAAACATCAACATCTGATCCTCTGTAATTCTCAGTGAGATCGTCTGTAGACGTGTGACAGAAATTAATAGCTGGTAATGAATGCTGTGATGCTGTTTGTGGAGTTGTTTAATCCTCCTCTGATGAGATCTAATGTCTTATTTTATTTCAGTTGATTTCATCTGTGGCTGAAGTCAGTTGTATTCTTGTGTTTGTCTTTTCTTCAGTGATGCTGGTTGTTAACAGCAGGTGTTCACACTAATGCTTAATCATCAATTAATTAATCACTTAATTAGCTCATTAACTTTTACTCCGCTTCAGTGTTAATTTAACTCTATTTAGAGAGGGACCAAATGTTCTCTGAATAGAGTTAATTTTACTCTGGGGTGTTTACTGTGTACCTTTGGCAATGTGGGCAGGTGCTAAGTCCTGCTGGAAATGAAAATCAGCATCTCCATAAAGCTTGTCAGCAGAAGGAAGCATGAAGTGCTCTGAAATTTCCAGGTAGATGGCTGCGTTGACTGTGGACCAACACCAGCAGATGACATGGCAGCCCAAATCATCACTGACTGTGGAAACTTCACACTGGACTTCAGGCAACATGGATTCTTCCTCTCATCTCCTCCAGACTCTGGGACCTTGATTTCCAAATGAAATGCAAAATTTACTTCCATCTGAAAAGAGGACTTTGGGCCACTGAGCAACAGTCCAGTTCTTTTTCTCCACAGCCCAGTAAGATGCTTCTGACGTTGTCTCTGGTTCAGAAGTGGCTTGGTAGCCCTTTTCCTGAAGACGTCTGAGCGTGGTGACTCTTAATGCACTGACTCCAGCTTCAGTCCACTCCTTGTGAAGCTCTCCCAAGTGTTTGAATCAGCTTTGCTTGACTGTATTCTCAAGCTTGCGGTCATCCCTGTTGCTTGTGCACCTTTTCCTACCCAAATTCTTTCTTCCAGTCAACTTTGCATTTAATATGCTTTGATACAGCACTCTGTAAACAGCCACACCTTTCAGTAATGACCTTCTGTGACTTACCCTCTTTGTGGAGGGCGTCAATGTTCATCTTCTGGATCATTGCCAAGTCAGCAGTCTTCCCCATTATTGTGGTTTCAAAGAACGAGAGATACCCAGAATGTATACTGTATGGATGGTCATTTATTGAAACTCAAATGTAAATATTCCAATATTTTGAGATACAGATTTTTGACTTTCATGAGCTGTAAGCTCTAATCATCAAAATTAAAACAAAAAAACTTTTGAAATGTTTTACTTTACATGTAATGAATCTAAAATATATGAAAGTTTAACTTTTTGAAATAAGTTACAAGAAAACTTTTTTTACGACATTCTAATTTATTGAGATGCACCTGTATTTTCAGTCATGAGCAGATCTATGTACTCACGTAATTAATGTTACATTTAACTTACACTTACAAGCGCGCACTTTGTCAAAATTAAATTCAAATAGTCATCAGCAGCCATTAGTTCTGTAAAACTGAGCATCAGAATGGACAAATTTGTTAAGGGAGAAAACGAAATGTGGGAAATGCCAGCGAAGGAACGCATTCAAACAAGAATAGTCGCAGCATCAGCAGTGAAGAGAGTGCTGGACCTTCAGCATCAAATTTCGGTTTGTCCCGCCACTCACTTGAAGATAGATGTTCAGGTAAAAACAAACACCCATAGGCTACTATGCAGCAATCATCCTTAATTACAGAAATGTGGAAAAACATCTCTGAAGAGAACCTCAGATTATTAAATTATTTTTTAATGCTTCCCATATTTGGATCAACATAGGCTACATTTGTGAACGCACTATATTGCGCATGCAAATGGCCCGCATTGAGAGCACCGGGAGAAATTGCCAGGTCACTGGAATTGATTGGAATATTGTTGCATCCGAGCAGCCACATCATCTTACTGGGATGCGGAAGAGTCAATTTTAAGGACTGGCAGAAGCAGCTTAATATCAAGAATATGATATTTATTAACAGACTGAACAGGAACAACTGTTTATCAGCTCACACACTCAATCGACATTCCTTTGGGGGGGCGCTGTAGCTCTCTTATTTAACCCTTTTTTAATACACTACAAATATATGTGGGATTATTAGCAGAAATCATACCATATGTCATACTCGCGGGGACAGTATGCTTGGAAATACTATTTCATGATGTCTTCCATTGCATTCGTTATTTGTAGTGTGCCAGCCAACTAATAGCTTTGTGCTTTTGGTACTTTTAATATAAATCAAAGTCTCAGCTTTCAAAATCAGTTTTATAGCAAAACATAAATTTTGTGTCTTACAATAATGTGATTTTCAAGCTCTTTAATGTGGCGTGACAGATCGCTGTATTTATGTGAATCAATTCATTCAATTATTGTTTAAAATTCCACCAACTACTCCGCAAAAACGTCTGTGGCGTCCAAACTTTCATTCCTCACATAGCCTGTTTAATTAAACAATAAAATGTTCTAAAGGTTGAAGTGGACTCAAATTTGTTAACATAAGTTGTATTGTTTTCTTTTCTGCTGTAAACGTTAAGTGACTATTCACTTTAGTCGACGAAAAGTCATTGCATTTTTTTGTCAACTTTTAGTCATAACTTTTAGTCAAACTGCAGTTACCAACATTTATTTCGGTAGCTATTTTATATGTAGTATTCAAACAAAAATAATCATCAATTCTTCTCTCTTTAGACCAAATCAATTAAGCTTATGAGAAATTTGAATCAAGGATTGAATTTGGAAAAACTGGAATTCATTTTCGTTTTTAGGTAGAAATACAAATTAAACTAATTTTTCAGATACAGTAGGTTTACTTAACAAGTATACATTTATTTAACATCTTTTGTTGGTTAACATTGATGACACAGATAGGTATTTATTTAGGAACGCTGTCCCTTTAAGACGGAAGGTATGCATAATACTGGCACGCATTGTTTTCACCTGTTATATGCTCATTTAAGCCATAACGGACTGTATTTACGTGAGATACTCTACTACACGATAGACAGTTGGACTGCTGTGTGTGTATTTGATCATGTGCTGTATGAGAACTGAAGAAGTGGAGCGAGAGAGAGAGAGCACTTTTATCAGCACGATTCCGCCTATCCCGCCTTCATAAACTCTAAGTTATTCGACAATGAATTGTGACTCCCGGGAAAAATGGGACGTCTGGTCATCCAGTCCCTAACGCTTCAGGTGCTGGCTGCAAGATCGCTAGTTCGCATTTTGGTAGCTTATCTGTCCACTGCTGCCATACCGAGACTAGATATTCAAACGCCCCTCATCCAATGACAGAGACGCACATTTTGAAAGACAAGACAGTTAATTTAGCCTATAGGATGTATTTTGAATGTCCGGTAGTCCTCAAATAACATTTTAGTCCCGTCTCGTCTTGTTAACGAAGACGCGGCATACATTTCATAGTTTTTATCATCAGATATAGTTTTAGCTTGTCAACGTCTAGTCTTAGTCACAGAAAAAAGGTTCGTTGACGATTATTTTTCGTCGTCGTCTTCGTTAACGAAATTAACACTGATGTCATATTGTGTCCTTGTACGCACTCCAGTCTGGTTGTAATACACTGAATCGTGTTCGTATTTGCCTACATTTTGTATTGTAATGAATTCCAAACTACTATAGGGAAGATTATTTTACAACAGTGGCCTGTATTGTACACAGAAAAGTTATAATATTGTAGTATAAAGGTTTTTAAACACAGTAGATGTTTTGCAGTGTCACTGCACCACATTGCAGTTTAACAGCTCAGCAGAATCGATTATTCTGGATAGCAATAACTTGACGTACCCTGGCTGCATCATGGAAAAACAAGAAAACTGACAAGAATAATCTAAATCCTCCAGTACAGACTTGACTGTACTGGGGTGCATATAGCGGAGCAGGGCCGGCCCAGGCTCTGTTGGTGCCCTAGGCGAGACTTAAAATTTCCGAGTCAGAACTTTACTATGACATTAAGTATTAACATAAGTAAATAAATTGTGATAATAAATAAACAAATTTGACTTACAGTCACATGAAGAATCACACAAAAATTAAAGGGGTCATAGGATGCTTTTTAAAGATCATTATTTTGTGTATTTGGTGTAACAGAACATGTTGACATGCTTTAATGTTCAAAAAACACATTCTTTTTCAAATACAGTACATTATTGTATGTCCTCTATGCCCCGCCTCTCTCAAACGCTTAATTTTCTACAAAGCTGCTCCTTCCGACAAGTGCAGTCTGTTCTGATTGGCCAACTGGCACAGTGCATTGTGATTGGCCGAACACCACAAGCACTCGTTGGAAATATAACACCCCTTTCCATAATCGCGAGCTTCAGCTTTCAAAATAAAAGTAAAGACAGTTAATAATGTCCTTAACAGTGTTGCCAATTTGGGTATTTTGTCACCAAATTTAGCTACTTTCTCATTGTTCCTGCGACTTTTATAGATTTTTTGCGACAAGGAGCTATTTTAGCTATATTTAAATAAAAATAGCGATTTTTTTTGGGGGGGAGATTTTTTTTTAAGATGGGCCAAGGCCACACCCTGCCTTGGCCCGTGACCTCCCACGTTTGCTCTCAATCATGCCAATGAGTCTGCACAGTGAACACACATCAGTACGCCTGCCATTCAGATATGATGATACACACCACCATTTCATTATAAGCATCAAATATAATTACATCAGGGCACCGATTACTCAGTGCATGAACATCTTGTTTTAACCACAGACACAAATGTTATACGACGATTCATGCACAATCATGTCAACCATACTGAGAGACACAGTGCATCATTGTGTCATGTGTGCTGGGACGCAGTATTTTGCACTTACTTTGTGTTAATAGTACGGTGGCCGAGAGATTTCAACGCACTGCAACTTCAGTTAATATGCAAATAGAAAAAGCACCAGCAAATCAAGAAAATATCTTCATCAATTTGACAGCAGGTGCTGCAAATGCTCACAACACAACCAAATAAAGAATTTTATTTATTTGTTTTGTTTCTTTGTTTGGTTGTGTTGTGAGTATTTTCAGTGCGTTTCTTTGTTTGTGTTGTGTGCATTTGCAGCGCCTGTGATGTCAAATTGATGAAGTTGTTTTCTTAATATGCAGGTGTTTTTTTTCTATTTGCAGCACGTTGAGCTCTCTCGGCCACTGTATAATAGAGTGTGTTGACTGAAATAAGTTTTTATGAATAAAGGTTTTGTTTTTGGACAATCATAATATCTCTTATCTATTGTATTTGAGCAGGACAGAGATGCACTTTGGTGACACATGAACCAAATGCCCAACATTATGTATCTTTTGTGTCTTTACATCATTTCCATCATGTTTGATGTGCTTGCAGATCAAAGGGAGAATTTACTGATTCAAATGTGTCATGTAGAGTTACAAGTAAACATTTCCTAATTTCACTTCAGAAATTTTTGTTATACTTCATATTTTGTTATATTTTTATACTGTCATCATTTATTTATATATATATATATATATATATATATATACACTTTACCAATTACCTGTATTTACTTTCTTTTAAATTTTTGGCGACTTTTTGTGAAAAAATGGAGACTTTTGTGGATGGTTCTAGAGATTTTCTGAGGGAGGGGTTTGGCAACACAGGGCCTTAGTTTTACCATCAGTTCAAGCCCGAGAGAGGAACAGAGTCACGTGACAGACACAGTGATGATGCTCGTATGTTTGCAAACAAGCCACAATTAAGAAAGCTGACTCCACTGTGATGTGACCATAGACTGTCTCTCTCTCTCTCTCTCTCTCTCTCTCTCTCACATACACTCACTCTCACTCTCTCACACACACACACACACACACACACACACACCGCAATTAAGATAGCTGACGTGCTACAATGTGACCAGAGACGGACTGGGAGTAAAAAACGGCCCTGGATTTTCTCCCAAATAGGCCCAACACAACTACAGTACAAACAGTCGCTATATCTCACAATATTACAGCAATCCTGTCGCATTTATGGCAAATAACATCACAAAACCCATGGTGACCCTGCTGACAAAAACAATAGAAACCATCACAGAAATTCTAATGATTTTCACTACAAATACCATTACAAACAACCAACTTTTAACCATTAAAACAACTAAATAATGGTTTCCTGTGCTTTGGGACATATTACATTAGGATTTTTTTTTTGTTTGTTTTTTTTTTTTAAACGACCAATTACCAGTAGAGACCAACAGCCACTTTTACAGTTTCCATTAAAACCAATACAATTCTATTTATAAATCAGTAAAACCATTACAAATTATGTGCTGGTTTTTATTTTTTACAGCATGGGATTGAAATACATATATATTATTGTATGAACTAAAGTACTTGAAAACTACATAAAAAGAGCAGAATGCAAAATGTATAATATGACAATGATAAACATAAACCTAGAATCTAGAAACCTGAAACAACAGAATTCTTCAATTTGAGTATATGTCTCTTTGTGTGTGTGCAATGTTAATGAGACTAATCTTAATTTACTGTATTTTCTAACTCAATCTCTCAAATGTAACCCGTTGTAGAATCACTTAAGGCAGCGGCTATTAGCACTAAGTGAAAATAACATATTTTCTTAGCGATGGATACTATTTACACTAAGTGCAAATAGCTATAGTTTGTGTGTTACACTGTGTTAAAATAGCAGGATTTCTGCTATTTATACTACTTATTACAAATAGTGGCAATTATCTGCACCTCAGTATTGCAATACATTATAAAACAGTATGCAATAATAACTTATTGAGTGAGTGTAAATTGTAATTTTAATTCAAATTATTAAACGGATGCCACCTTATTGGGAAAATAAAGCCATCCCTACACCTACCCTAACACTACCCAGTACTTTATTTTAAACTTTTCGATTATTTCCTTAATTTTTATTAAAAAATAAATGCTTTTCTGATGTGAGTTGAAATTTGAAAAGGGAGAAAAAAAGATTTGAACCCGGGTCGATCGCGTCAAAAGGTGTATGACACACACTTTACCATCTGCGCCACTAGAGTTGACGAATATTAGCCATCCTTTGTAATGTTGACTATCCCAATCACACATTGGTGGGCGGAGTTAATGTAAATAGACACTCTGTGTCACTTAATCTGACACTTTTTCTTTGATGATGAACAAGCCAGGCCGACGGCCGCTGGATGGACGGCCGTTCTGGACTTCTGCAGAACGTCCAGATGGCCAGCCCGCCCCTGGATGTGACCCTGTCTCTCTCTCTCTCTCACACACACACACGACGTGCAAAACTCTGCATTTGAACAGTCAATAGCAAATTCTTAAAATAATAACAAAACGTACATACAGTCGCTGATTCAGAAGCACCAGATTGTCATAGCAAAGTCAGAATTACTTCCTCTCCTAGGTTCACGAAACTGTCGTCCATAAAATGCGTTGCTGTTCTGTTGTAAGTAATCCTAATGATTCCTAATTGCATCTACTTTCAGAAGGCCAAATAAAGTGTTTTAGCTTTTGCCTAGAAACACACAGCATCTCCCTGACATGACTGCCTGCATCAACACTACTGCGGTTACTGAAACCACTCCCTACACAAATATTTCCACATTGTGACGTAGACATGTGGGGGCGTGTTTGAATGAGCCGTTTTAGGGGGGCGTGGCAGAGTCTTTACTTTGATAAAGAATATCTCTTTGGTTTTGAGACTTTAGTCTTTGCAACTTCAGGGATCTTATCTATGCACAATCAGCTTGTAACACTCCAACGAGAAAGGAAAACGTCTTAGGTTACATATGTAACCCTAGTTCCTCGAAGGAACGAGACGCTGCGTCCAGAGACACTAGGGGAACACCACCAGCGTGACCGCGCTCTGAACACATGTGTAATCTGTCCAACAGATGAGTGAGACATCACAGGTGGGTGACGTAATCGGCCAGGCAGTATAAAAACATGTGTGGTGGAACCGGCGTCAGCTTCAGGAATGAAGCAACTGCTCGCAGGGATGCCAGAAGTGTGGCCTCGCAACGCAGCGTCTCGTTCCTTCGAGGAACTAGTGTTACATACGTAACCTAAGACGTTCCTCTTCAGGAACTCGAGCTGCATCCAGAGACGCTAGGGGAATGAGATCCCCACAGCACCAGACTGACAAATCCCTGCCTAGTGTGAATGGAGCACAACTAGGGTGAGAGAAAAACAGAGTGGCTAAGAGGGCGGGGCCTGCGTCCCGAAGGCCAACTTCTGAGAAGTGAGTCTTGATCCCCAAGAGGGGAGAGTAGAGGACTCGAGGCTATGGAATAGCATCCTGATCCACCACATAGCATAAGCCGTCTAGCCGGAAGCCTCAGTCTCTGGAGGAAACATGTAACTAGGGGGTGTCTACCCACAGATAGGCCACCGAGAGAGGCGCGGTAGGCAGGTAAAGCCGCCACGTAGGCCTCCAGGGTGGAGTGGTTAATTCTGCGGAGGAACGGACCTGCACGAATTCCAGAACTGTACCAAATGGGCAGTTGGTTGGGTCGAGCTGGCGATCGCCGCACCATGAAATGCTACACTTCAGGGCGTACAGTTTCCTCGTCTTGAGAGGAGGCTCACCTACCATACACACAGCTGTGGACAGCTCACACTCTCACCCACGGGGGGAATACCCTGTCTTCCGCGGGCTTCCAGCCCCGAGTGAGAGCGCTAGATCTGAGCAATGCAGGTGGAGATAGGGCGAGCCCGTCTCCAACCCATTTGCCAGATCCATGTGCAACGACCCACGATCTCAGTCGCCACCGTGCCTCAGCAACAGCGGAACCGGAACCGCGAGATCATATGGCGGGGAGGAGCACAATAAGCCCATTAAATTCCCTATGGGCTGACTGTGCGAACTCCGTTCACTCGTTCATAACATCTTATGAAACAATGCTTGCTGATTTACAAAGCTCATCGACGTCCTCCACGCCCACCTCCTCGGAGGAAGGCAGGCAGAGCGTCGAGCCCTCTCTCCGGGAGAAAGGAACCGCAGGGCGGGCTTCCGAACCCCGATAGCGGGCGTTGGATTTGATGGGAAAAGAAAGACGATAGTCTTCGTTCCTTCCACCTGATCCATCTGCGATTCCCAAGAGCGCAGCCAGTGCTCCGCCTTGTTTTCTGCGAAACGGGCCTGCACCGCGAGGAACGCAGGTGAAGGCTCTTTACTCAAAGAACGCCTCCGAGAGTGAGCACGCAGTGTCTTTTTTCTTTTTTTTTTTTTTACACGGGCAGTCAGCTCCCTCAAGAGCTGACTCCGCTTGCTCTGCTCTCAAGCAGACAACACACAGACTGTGTGTATCCCCAGCAGAGAAAGCTTTTCATTATGATATAGCTGGGGACTACTTCCAGGCGCTGCGTAATATCACTGCGCCTGCTGCACCCATGGTACAGCAGCAAAGTTCCTTGATTATTACGCCGGAATGAGAGTTCCTAGCCATTTCGGCCTAGAAAATCGCAACTTTTCATTTTCGGTCGGTCTTAGTACACGATGTAACTACAGAAGAATCAAGCTTTAAATAGGAAAAATATTAAAACTCTTTGGTCATTTTTGAGCGAGATGCTAACGGTCTAATCAGATTCAATTATCTACGCTAAGCTAAGCTAAAAGTGCTACCACCAGACCCGGAGATTGGCTTTTCAAAAAAGAGTGTTCACGATGGTCACAAGAGGGTGCTCTTCTGAGAAAAAAAAAAACAACTTCTTGCGGCACCCCCCCATTCATTTTGCGCCCTAGGCAACTGCATATGTCGCCTATGCCACGGGCCGGCCCTGCTAACCTTTATCTCCATACTGAAAACCCAGAACCCAATTTTTAAATGCTTAGCTTAAATATGTAATATTAATTAAATAGTGCTCATAAATGGCTGTTGAGATGGTATTCTCAAGTGAAATGAGTAGGGACATGGACCCCGAAACAGCATTCCTTACATCATGACTTAACAAGAGGATTCTCCCCAAGCCTTCAAACTGATGACATTAGAGCGAGAACCATAGATATATATATATATATATATATACGTAGATGCCTCATTAGCGACCGTTTCTATGGGCAGTGATACGTAAGCCGCCCGCCATTTTGGAATGATATGCGAACCATAGATCTGTATAGATTCCCCATTCGACCCATGATTCGACCACTCCAAGCACGTAGACATGTCCACAATCCATGTATTCATATCTATGCTGTGAAATACGCAAGTTGATTGTGTGTGTCTAAAACAGCAAGTCCCCTTTTGATATTCCACTCATACTGCGTCGTAAGATGCTTCTATGGAAAAAACTCATTTTTTCCTCTTCAACTGAAGCCTTTTCAATCAGTGTAAACTTCAACGCAGTGAAACTTACACGTCCATTGGTTCATGCAGTGCTATAAAATTGAACCAATGGCTCGGCGGCGGCGATGAGCAATCCTATGGCTATGCAGCCCGCCAAAGCCCGCCAGAATGGGCAGGGCCTCTGGCTATATAAGCTTCGCCACCGCATCTCAGATTTCTTCTCTTCAGCGACGAAGATTCTGCCTCGCTGACTCTTCGCTGACGCCGAGATTTGCCGTTGAAACGCCTCAGCAGCCGGATTGGACCTCTCGCAGCGCTCAGCTCGCACTTCCCGGTCTATCCCCTGCTGCCATCCGGCGACGATCTAAAAGAGCAAATTCTCACGGCGTTGTTTCAAATGCCGTGCCATCTTTGTAAGACGCTGATGACGTCACACTGAGTGTGTGTCATGCTTGGGGAAATACTACGCTGCGCTCAGCGGGGCTGACTGCTCGCATTGCGAGTGTTTCAGTCTCTCCTCTCTGCGCTCGCGGATAGCTTTCTTTTCAAAAAGTGACTCCGCCCCTCGCGCCCTCCCGTTCTCTTCCTCCCAGGGACCTGCGAGGAAGAAACAGCGGGGCAGAGGATTCGAGCAGCCGGAGACGAGCGTGCTCACATTGGCTCAGTGCCTGCGTGCCTCGCCGTCACCGCAGAGAGAGGATTCGCCGGTCCTCTTCACTCAACCCGATCAGCATCCCTCTGCGGCTGCGAGCGACATGATCTCGTTGAGTGGGAGTGACGACGACATGGATTACAGACTTTTTCTGGCAGCTTTGAATGGGGAGGAGTTATTGGGCTTAGTTTTTGACCCCGCCCTCTTGCCACCGTCCCCTTCACGCAGCGCCAGACCCAGAACGGACGAGGAGCTCATCCGTGTGATGACAAAGGCTGTCAATGAGCTCGGGCTCGAGTGGTCTCGCCTGAGGAGCCATCTCGCAGCAGGCTGGATGAGTGGTTTCTCCCGGGGCACCAGCAAGCCCCCCTGCCAACGCTCATCCCCCTTCTTTCCCGAAGTTCACGACGAGCTCACTAAGTCGTGGCACGCCCCCTACTCGTCTCGCATCCATCCTTCTGCTTCCTCCGCCCTCACCTCCATTGACGGCGCTGGGTGCAGTGGAAAGTGTGTTTTTGGTTCCCCACGGGCCCACTCTAGCGCCCAGGCTTCCGACCGCTGTGATAGCGGACAAATAAAACGCATAGAATTTCAAAAAGAGAGCAAATATCCTCTTCTGCCTACCATAAGCGTCCTGCCCTTATGCAGCCAGTCTTTAGAGCCTATTCAACCTCTCACCACACGGGCCGAGGCCTGGCAGGCCATCCCCGGTGTGTCAGAGTGTATAATGGCTACGATAAGACAAGGTTATTCACTCCAATTCTCTCGAAGACCACCGCGCTTCCGCGGTGTGGTCGCCACAACAATGCGCAGCAGGGACGCTCAAGTCCTGCGCACAGAGGGGATGAATCTGCAGGTAAAGGGAGCCATAAAAGTTGTTCCTCTAGCCCAGAGCGAGTCAGGCTTCTACAGCCGCTACTTCCTCATCCCCCAAAAAAAGATGATAGCCTGCGACCTATTCTAGATCTCAGACTCCTGAATCACGCCCTGGTAAAAGGTCGTTCAGTATGATCACATTGAAACAGATCCTCTCGCAAATACGCCCAGGGGACTGGTTCATGTTGCTGGATCTGAAAGACACATACTTTCACATCCAGGTAGACCCCCATCACAGGCGATTCTTAAGATTCGCATTCGAAGGGGTGGCATATCAATACAAGGTCCTTCCGTTTGGGCTGTTCCTGGCTCCCCGCACCTTTTCACGATGCATGGATGTGGCTTTCTCCCCTCTACAACAGATGGGAAGCCGTATCCTTAACTACCTCGACGACTGGCTCATTCTGGCCCAGTCAGAGGCAGTTTCAGCATCACACAAGACCCTCCTCCTCAGCCACTTAGATCGCCTGGGGCTCAGGATCAACTTTGCCAAGAGCATACTGTCGAGTGTCAACAAGTGTCGTTCCTGGGGACAGTGATTGACTCAGTGCAGATGACAGCAACTGTCTCAGCGGAACGAGCCATGACAATTCAGCGCCATATGGCCTCCTTCAAAGAAGGGACGTCCACCCGCTCAAGGCTTTCCAGAAAATGCTGGGCCTTATGGCAGCGGCTTCGCCAGTACTTCGGTTGGGCCTGCTTCACATGCGCCCCATCCAGTTATGGCTGAAGCAGAGGGTTCCATCTGCGGCTTGGCATCACGGTCGCCATCGCATAACGGTGACTCAGGCCTGTGTATCAGCCTTGACCCATTGGAGGGACCCACTCTGGCTGAAGCAGGGTGTGATCTTAGACACGGCGCACAGAAGGAAGGTTGTCACGACAGATGCTTCCAACAAAGGTTGGGGAGCACTGTGCGAGGGCAAAACGACCTTCGGTCTTTGGTCCAAAGAGGAGTTGGGTCTGCACATCAACTGCCTAGAAATGCTAGCAGTGTGCCATGCCTGTCAATTCTTCCTACCGGACATAAGTTGACACCATGTGCTAATACGCTTAGACAGCAGGTCCGTGGTGTCATACATAAATCACCAGGGCGGCCTCGTCTCGAAGGCCTCTGCACGCTGGCGAAAGGCCTTCTTGTTTGGGCTCAGACCAATCTGTGTTCACTGAAGGCGATGCATGTGCCAGGCAAGATGAAATAAGGAGCGGACATGTTGTCAAGGAATGACGTCTCCGCAGAAGAATGGACGTTCCACCCGCTCGCGGTTCAAAGAATCTGGGAAGTCTTTGGCAGAGCTCGAGTAGACCTCTTTGCCTCCAAAGACAACTCTCATTGCCCAATTTATTTCACGAAGAGCACGGATGCCCTGGCCCAAGAGTGGCCCAACCTCCCGCTCTATGCGTTCCCTCCAATCACTCTGCTACCACAGGTTCTCAGACGAGTCAGGGAACAACGGCATAGGCTTCTTCTAATAGCCACTCTGGAGGAACCAGCCGTGGGTGTCGGAGTTATTCCAGCTGCTCGAAGCAGCCCCGTGGCCCATTCCCTTGAGACGGGACCTCCTCTCTCAAGCAAACGGCACACTGTGGCATACATGGCCCGAGTTATGGGCCCTGCATGTTTGGCCGCTCAACGGGAGCCATTTGACCTCCCAGAGCGTGTCTTAAACAAGTCATCATACTAAATCATACTGATTAAAAAAAATGTATAACCTGAATGCACTGTAAGTCTCTTTGGATAAAAGCGTCTCAAATCAAATCAAATCAAATCAAATCACTCAAATCAAATCACTTTTATTGTCACATCACCACAGCACAAGTGCCTTGGTGAGTGAAATTCTTGAGAGCGTGCTCCAGACAGTGCAAAAAAACTAAAACAATTTACATATAGACAGTACATATTTACAGACTGTACAGAAGACAATGTGCAAAATACACATACATATACTCAATACACGCAGTGTACTACAAAGACATACTTAGTTACCAATACACCGTATGTACACATTCTACATTATGTACACATCTATACATAGTAATATGTGAAGGTGCAACAGATTATACATTTACAACAGATTAGTTGTGCAATAGATAGTTGTGCAAAGGTGCAACAGATTATACATATAATACGTGCAGTGCATGGCATGTTGTGTGAGTGGGAGTGTGATGTAGGGTGAATTAGTTCTAACTGTTCATTAGCCTGATAGCCTGAGGGAAAAAGATGTCCCTCAGTCGGCTAGTGCGGGATCGGATGCTGCGGAGACAGCAGAGAGAGCAGTCTGTGGGATGGATGGCTGGAGTCCTTGATGATCCTCCTGGCTTTCCTTATACACCGCCTGGTGTAGATGTCCTGGAGGGAGGGAAGCTCACCTCCAACAATGTGGCGGGCAGTTCGCACGACCCTTTGCAGAGCTTTGCGGTTGGCAGCGGTGCCAGGTGGTGATGCAGCCGGTCAGGATGCTCTCCACAGTGCAAGTGTAGAAGGATCTGAGGATGCTGGGGCTCATTCCAAACTTCCTCAGCCGTCTCAGGAAGAAGAGGCGCTGATATGCCTTCTTCAGCACTGCGTCTGTGTGAGCAGACCATGTGAGATCCTCGGTGATGTGAAAGCCGAGGAACTTAAAGCTGTTTACCCGCTCCACAGGTGTCGATGGAGATGGGTGTGTGTTCTCTGCTCTGTCTCCTGAAATTCAACACCAGCTCCTTGGTCTTGTTGATGTTGAGTGAGAGGTGGGAGAGAGCATTGTGCAGGGTGAAGGTAATGGCATCGTCTGTGGAACGGTTTCTGCGGTATGCAAATTGTAGAGGCTCCAGTGAGGCAGGCAGCACAGAGCAGATGTGGTCTCTGATGAGCTTCTCAAAACACTTGCTGAAGATGGGTGTCAGAGCAACGGGCCTCCAGTCATTCAAGCATGTGATTTTATTTTTCTTAGGCATGGGCACAATGGTGGATTTTTTGAAGCATGAGGGAACCACAGACAGAGAGAGGGACAGATTGAAGATGTATGTAAAAACCCCAGCTAGTTGGTAAGCGAATGCTTTGAGCACACGACCTGGGATGCCATCCGGGCCCACAGCTTTGCGGATGTTCACCCGTTTGAAGAATCGGGTTACATCCGCGACAGAAAGGGAGAGTGGACTCACCTCTTCTGCAGCAGCCGTGGGAGCGCACTCTGTGTGGGCGGTGTTATGAACCTCGAAACGAGCATAAAAAGTATTCAGCTCATCCAGTAGAGAGGAGGCAATGTTCACAGTAGCTGGTTTATTCCCTTTAAAACCTGTGTTGTTGTTGATGCCCTGCCACATGCTTCTTGGGTTGTTGTTGTTGAATTGTTCTTCAACTTTGTTTTTATTTTGTCGTTTGGCTGCTTTGATGGATCTCCTGAGATCGTAACTGGCTTGTTTCCGATCGTCAGTATTTCCGGATTTAAAGGCAGATGTCCGCGCTGACAAGGCTGATCGAACATCGCTGTTAATCCACGGTTTGTGGTTGGGGTAGATGCATATTGTTTTGGTCGGAACTGCATCCTCTATACACTTCCTGATGAA
The DNA here is from genome assembly GCA_027422415.1 of Schizothorax lantsangensis. Classification (NCBI taxonomy): domain Eukaryota; kingdom Metazoa; phylum Chordata; class Actinopteri; order Cypriniformes; family Cyprinidae; genus Schizothorax; species Schizothorax lantsangensis. The sequence continues at coordinate 27,414,716 of CM049843.1, read as the reverse complement.
ACACGTGACCGTATCTGAATATACCTCTTTGTCGTCATCAGACGCTGCCCGGAACATGTCCCAGTCCATGTGATCAAAACAGTCCTGTAGTATAACGTCCGATTGGTCCGACCAGCATTGAATTGTCCTGAGAGCGGGTGCTTCACGTTTCAGTTTCTGCCTATAAGCAGGCAGAAGCAGAACGGAGGAGTGATCCGATTTGCCGAAAGGTGGGCGGGGAGGGATTTATAAGCATCCCGGAAGGGGGAGTAGCAATGGTCCAGTACACAATCACCACGCGTGTTGATGGTGATGTGTTGAAAGTATTTTGGAGCTATTGTTCTGAAGTTGGCTTTATTAAAGTCCCCTGTAATAACAAATGCTGCATCTGGGTGCGCGGTTTCCTGATCACTTATATTCCCATACAGTTCCCTGAGTGCCTGGTCTGTGTTGGCTTGAGGGGGAATGTAAACAGCCGTGATTATGATCGCTGTAAATTCCCTCGGTAGCCAGAATGGTCGACACAGAAGCATATGAAATTCCAGATCAGGGGAGCAGAAGGATTTAATAGAGTGTAGGTTCCTTTCATCACACCTCGAGTTGTTGATATAGAAACAAACGCCCCCACCTCTGCTTTTCCCTGTGAGCTCTTTCGTCCCGTGAGCTCGATGGCCTGAGTCTGGAATCATTGCAGACATCCAGGTTTCTGTGAGGCAAATAACGCAGCAGTCCCTTGTTTCTCGTTGGTATGAGATGCGCGCACGCAGTTCACAGAGTTTGTTATCCAGTGACTGAAAGTTAGCCAGCAAAATGGTTGGGAGAGGAGGTCGAAAGGCACGGCGTCTCAGTCTGACGAGAACGCATAAATGTAAATGTCTCAGTCTGCTAAATGCATACATGTAAATGTTAAACACTATGACAGAAGATAGAGCCCCGTCTACCAGACGCCTCTATGCTTTAAAATGGTCTATTTTCTGGGCTTGGTGTCAAGACCTCGACTTTCGGTCGAGATTCGTTTACCTCTGATGTATCAGTGGTTCTTTAATTTCTTCAGGAGATGCTGGATAAACAGCGTTCCTCATCCACCACCAAGGTTTACGCAGCAGCCATAGTGGCTTTCCATGCCCCTATTGCTGGCCGATCGGTGGGCAGACATAGTGCAGTGGTCCAGTTTATACGAGGCGCCAGGAGAATGAACCCCCCGTGTCCTTGTACAGTTCCACCTTGGGACTTACCAACCGTACTAAGGGCCTTGAAAGGCCCCCCATTTGAACCATTGCAATCCACCAGCCTCAGATCACTCTCGTTTAAAACCGCCCTGCTGTTAGCACTGGCGTCGGTTAAGAGAGTAGGGGACCTACAGGCCCTTTCCGTCAACCCCACTTGCCTGGAATTCGGGCCTAACGACTCCAAGGTCGTCCTGAAACCAAGGCTGGGTTATGTACCTAAGGTGCTCTCCACTCCGTTCAGATCCCAGGTCATAGTGCTTTCTGCGTTTTCCCCCTCAACGGATGACCAGGAATTGTCCCTGTTCTGCCCCGTCAGGGCCCTGAGGGTTTACATTGAGCGTTCTGCTCCATTCAGGAAATCAGAACAGCTTTTTGTTAGCTTCGGTAACCACGCTAAAGGTCGCCCTGTTACGAAGCAAAGAATTTCCAGGTGGTTAGTGGATGCTATCACCCTAGCATACTCCTCCTTGGGCTTGCAGTGCCCCATTGGAGTCAGAGCTCATTCCACCAGAGGCATTGCCTCCTCCTGGGCATGGTCCAGTGGGGTGTCCATTTTGTAAATTTGCAATTTGCAATTTCATGCAAATTGGTGAAATCAATTTGCATTTCAATCGCTTAAATCACTTGCTTTTAAACCGCAATGCTTAAAAACGAGTGCAAATTATGAGTTTTCGTGACCATAGCGCACAGCAACGTGATATGAGTGCACTAAATAGGCTAAAGCTTGCTGCAAAGCCCCAGCAAAAGTTACAATGAATGTGTCTGGGGAAAATAGTAAGGAGATATTTGAATTATTTATTAATAGTGTTTTCTGAGTCAGTGTCACAAAGATGAAGTTAAAAATCCTGACTCACCATCTCCTCATTGGATGCTTCTTTAGAAAGAAATGCATCTTTACAGATTATAATGAAAGAGTTTTTGTTTTGGATATGAATTATTTCGTTTTGTAGCAATTCAAATCTTTCTATAGGTATATTCATCATTGTCAGGGAGTCTCTGTCACCAGCCCAGTCACCACTCTCACCTGTTCACAATCACCTGAATACTGATCACCCGTACCTGCAACCTGCAATCAAGCACTCCTTATATACACGCTTCACTCAGACACTCATCGTCCGGTCTACCGTTCACCCTACCGTTCACCTACCTGAACTAGCCTGCCGCACTCTGTACTTACCTTCATGTGCTTCCCCTCAGACCCTCCTGACCTCCTGCGATCCCTTCTCCCCAGTTCCTGCACGATCCCGATCCACCTGCAAAGAACGATACTTCAATCATCACAGATAAGACCCAACGAACTTCCACTTGTGTTACTGCTCACCTCGTCTCCATATCAGCTCTCTCATTCCACCAACCTGTCAATAAAGCTCACTGTGTATTATCACTTACCCCTTGACTCCTGCCTGTGTGTCGTGACAGAAGACCGGACCAAAACCGAAGATGAGGAAGCTGATTTTGGTTCCCCGCAAGGGTGGTCCGGGGATCATCCACGCGTTTGTGAAGTAAAATTTTAAAATAGCCGAGTTGAGCAATCATAAATCAGATAAATTCTTTAAAAAGTAAAAGTCTTAGCAATAAATCCGGACCGTCTACAAATGAAACACGACAGACCACCTGAGGGTGATGGATTTATTGATCGGAAACTTCTGAACCAAGTGTGTTTGAAACTTAATATTAGCATAGGTACAGTGTTTGATCCGCTAAAAAGATGCATCCTTTGTGGAAAGAAATACATAAACTTTGTGCTGGATCCTGGTCACCACAACAAACTGCATAATTTGCAGCTGCGCACATTTCTACGGTCCTCGATGTGCATGAACTGACAGAGACGTTTGATTATGAAATCATCAGCGAAGCCCCGTTGTTTCACACTGAGGTAATGCTTTTTAATAAACTTAATAGTTAATGCATTAACTAACATTAGCAATACATTTGTTACTGTGTTTATTCATCTTAGTTAACCAGCTCAGGCAAATGTTAACAGATACAACTTTGAATTTTAATAATGTCCTACATTTTGAAATGAACATTAATATAACAAATTACTAATGTTAATGCATGCTTTAGAAATACTGTGTAATGAACCTTGGTGCTTTTTTTTTGTTGGCAATTTGACGTAGTTTTCATATGCTACACACTTGGCCCACCCAGTTTTATGTAGGCCCACCCACTTTAACATTTCTGGCTACACTAGTGTCTCGCGATACTTTGATGTCATACACTGACCATTCTGTGCAGCGCTGCTTAAAGTCGAACGCGTCAATTACATCTGGTGTGACATCATCGGGTCACATGACCAGGAAGTTATATAGATTTGAAAATTTCAAAAATACACAAAATCATATTTCCAAAATCCAAGTCATGTGTGATTTGTGTCATGTGTGTGTGAAGATATTACAGCTGGTGTGACATCATCGGGTCACATGACCAAGAAGTTATATAGATTTGAATATTTCAAAAACTCACTAAAAATACACAGAATCATATTTCCAAAATCCAAGTCATGTATGATGTGTGCCAGGTGTGTGTGAAGATATTACATCTGGTGTGACATCATTGGGACACATTACCAGAAAGTTATATAGATTTGAATATTTCAAAAATTCATAACAAATGCACAATTCTTTTTTTTTTAATCTAAGTTGTGTATTACATGCTGCATGTATGTATAAATACCACAAAGTTAAATAGATGTATTACATTAAGAGATTCAGTTTACTTACATATTTATAACAGATATACTAATCATATAAAAGTAAAACATTGTCTTAATCTGTACTTAATCTATTTGCAAACATAAACTACACATTTAAAAGTATCACGGTTTTAGTGTTTTTGTGGATAATGCACATATTTAACTAAGTTTATTTTGGATTTTGCACTTTTGATACACTCCCTAACTTAACATGCCTAAGTGGGGATCATTGTGAGGACTTTTTCACTTCTGATGCTTAAAACATTTACATTGTCGAATTATTAAGTGTTTTATTATTAATTTTGATATTATTCTTTTAAATGTAATCTGAATAAGATACAGCACGATCCATGACTTTTATGTGGTTACATTTAAATTAATGCTTAAAAAAAAGATCGAATGTCTAACGAATGTCCAACATAAAACCAATTTTACCACACCACTGCTTGCACCAACCGGAGGAGGTATGACCCGTTACGCTCTTCACTATGGAATGCCAAACCTGCCATACTTAGAAATAAAGAAAGAAAGAAAGAAATGTACAAGGAAATGTAAAAAAGCAAATATAAATAAATAAATAAATATATAAACAAATGTACAAAGAAAAGTAAAAAAAACAAAAATAAATAATTATTTATAATATTATTTCCTTATTTATGTATTACATTTTTTTTTCCTCATTTATTTATTTCAACTTGTATTTATTTTCACATTTATGTATTTATTTACGTATTTATTTCCACATTTATTTATTTTCACATTTATTTATTTCTACATTTCTTTGTCCTTGGGGTAATGAGGAGGGCGTGTTTTGCCTCAGGAATAGCAATCGAGCCAGAGTAGGCGAGGGGTTAGCTTTGAGGCCACAGTGACACCTTGTGGTGCCCAAACGAAATACAAGAAGTGTAGCCTACATGACGTGCCTGTTGATCGTGTGGGATGAATGACTTAGATGAGCAATATGGCCAAAATCTTATATCACGGGTCAGTGGCATAACTAGTGACAGTGCAGCCGTTGACTATGTTAATATAAATATAAATATTGATAATACAATGTAATTATTGCCTAGATTCATAGAGACAATAATCATTTGTTGAGTTTCAGTTCATCTTTGAGACAGAGTCTCGCAGAGACGGTTGAAAGCGCACCCTGTTTATTATTAATTTTATTTTACGAAGGCACAAGGTTTCATTTTTATTGTGAGTGTACACAAATAAAAGTAGACCATTTATAGTTTAGAATGATGTCTTGCACTAATCTGTATGGCCAAAAATGAAGGAGTAGGCTATTTTAAGTTGTTTCCACTGTCATGAGCAAAAAATCCATCAGAACGCGCCAGTGCCTTCGTAGACCTATTTATGATTCAATATTAGGCAATAATATATATATATATATATATATATATATATATATATATAATATATATATATATATATATATCATCTATGTTGATTATGAAAAGTGAACAGCATGGCCAAGATAGGCTCATAAGATGCACAATATGTCGGGAGACATGGAGTGGGTCAGACATGATTTTGACCACTTCATTGAGTTTTGTTTTGTAGAAAGCCTTTCTTTTAATTTTGTATAAATTGTATCTTAATTTTAATCAATGTTTCATCAATCAATTGACTGGATTTAATAAATAGGAAGAAAACCAAGAATGTCGGCTGTGGAATGGATTGTAACAAACGAACCCACCATGTTTCCGCAACCTTTATTGTATCTAAGGCCGTGTCTACACCTAACCCATTATAATCAGTTGATGCTGTGACTGTCCACACGCAACGATGCAACAAATCTTCCACAGTAACTGATGCCTCGTTCTTCTTTGAAATATGCATTGTATTTAAAGCGTTTGTAACCTTTTGTGCATGTAAAAGTAGGAAAAATGACTGTGAAGGGAATTTGTAGTCGCGTTTCAAATACATTGATCTACCCTATGGCTTGCATCGACTCGATCGTGTTCTGAGCTGGGCTGCGTTTCTCGATAACAATTGATCTTTGCACTTAAGAGCGTTTTCTACGAGTCATTTAACGAATGTTCGTTATTGTTTCAAATGCGTTTCCCAAAAATTCACTTAAAGGGATCCCCGGGTATTAAGACAAGTATAGCTTAATATAACGTAAATGATGTCTCTTATTTAAATATGTAGTAGAAAACCCATGAAAATGTATGTTATTTAAAAAAATTGGCATCGTTTTTGGACTATGGGGGGCGCCATTATTTTATGTGCACAGTACATTCTGCGTCGATGATGTCAAATGGTTGCACTCGGTGAGCTACTGGTGCTTATTTCTATAGTCTTTGGCTTTTTAATACAACACAACTCAGAATACACAACTCGGAAAATAAAATACTGATACGATACCACATTGTGTGGTTTTTGGTTGTCATTTTCAGTCAAAGGGCAACAAGAATAGCAATGTAAGACTGCTTTCCTAGCGATAATAGGAGGAGAAGAGCATGGGAAGATGCCTGTGGATGAATAAAACTTCTTAAAAACCCGCTTCTTTGTTCTCTCCACTTTAGCCCTGATGGCTTTGAGTCTTTTAGTAGACCACAGCTACTGAAAGAGCTTACAAACGGCTGAGACTAGAAACACTAGTAGTAGTAGTAGTAGTAGTAGCCATTTATTGTCACTAGTCACAAGTACCAGCGAAATTAGCCATCGACCTGTCCATACACAACATACATATATGACAATGGGGTAGACAGGACAGGAAGGCAGGGAATTGAAGAAAAATACAGCAAACAAGAGGAATGTATGTAAGGAGAAAAAAATAACTCCCAGACTATGCTCCTTGGGGAGTACAGTGTGAGAACAGGAAGAACACCTCTGCAACAAAAAGCACATAATACACCACAGACACACGACTTTGCAACAGGGGAAGTAATCCAGCTCTGGCAATCAGCCATACGGTCCTGCAGCCAGATTAGCGCTGGTCCAGACCCGCTTGTCAGGCTGGCGGTTCAAAGCGACGGAGGCGAGTGATCGGGGTTGGGGAGGTGTATCTGTAATAGTTTTTGTGTGTGTGTGCAATCAGCAGCTGTCTTTAGAATTGGGGGAGGAACGCAGAGAGCGTCACACTGCAGTGCTCTTTCCAGGATGATTTTCCAGCAGCAGCCTTGGCCAAGGCCAGTGCTGGTTCAGGGGAGCCAAAAGATAAGAAGATTGCAGTTGTTTAGTCTTGGGGCGAGTAACCGCATTCCAATTCCACGGCTACTCTCTTTGTCCAATTCTGATCTCCATGATCAAATTTCCTTTGCAAAGCTGTGAGCTTCTCCATGATAGAATCCATATTGCGGTTAATAGTCTCAGTCTCAATGCTGACCGCTCTTCCCACTGCTTCAATCATGACGGGCAGCCTTGTGAGGCTTTGGACAGCTGTTCCCGTTTTCTGAATTCTTCGATAACCCAGGGCAAAGCCTAATCCAATCAGCAGAAGACCTGTTTTCATGGTTCCGAATAGGTAGATATCTTCGATGGTGTCAATTGCGTAGAGAGACCAGTTGATCAAATCCATAATTTTTCAGTTTGGTGAGCATTGCAGAGAGAGTCTCTCAATAGATACAGATAGACGAGACGAGAGAGCAAGCAGGGAAAATAAGGGAGAGGACGGGGAGGAAAAAAATGTGACCGCCTCCGTTGAGTGCCAAAGAAGAAGCCATCTAGATGCCATCTGTTAGGATGTAAACATGCCGATGCTAATCATCTCAGCGTGGATTTCCCTCGAGATCCGGGGCATTAACACTCCTTGTGAGTGGGGAGAAATCGATGGTACAGTATTTGGTTTAAACCTATGCTAAATATCCATCTCCACCTGTAAGCTCTTTCAGTAGCTGTGCTCATCATAGGCAAGGCAAGGCAAGGCAAGGCAAGGCAAGGAAAGGCAAGGCAAGTTTATTTATATAGCACATTTCATACACAGTGGTAAATCAAAGTGCTTTACATAAAAGAAAGTGAAATAATCATTCACAGCAATAAAAACAAGGAATTAAAAATAATAAAACAAGGAATTTTAAAATGATATAGAAATTGATTTAAAATGAAATTTAAAACAGTTAAATAGAAAAGGATTATACATAAAATACAATGCAGTCAGCTCGGACGTAGCACAGTGCTCATTCAAAAAATGCACAGCTAAATAGATGAGTTTTGAGACGAGTAAAAGTACTTTAAAATCAATCCTAAATGTAACTGGAAGCCAGTGTAAGGACCTGAGGACTGGTGTGATATGCTCAGATTTTCTGGTTCTAGTCAGAATCCTGGCAGCAGCATTCTGGATGAGCTGCAGCTGTCTAATGGTCTTCTTTGGAAGGCCGGTGAGGAGACCATTACAATAATCCACCCTGCCGGTGATAAAGGCGTGAACAAGTTTCTCCAAGTCTTGACTGGAAACAAAACATCTAATTCTTGCAATGTTTTTGAGATTATAGTATGCTGATTTAGTTACTGCTTTGACATGACTACTAAAACTAAGGTCTGTCTCCAGAATCACCCCAAGATTTCTAACTTGATTTTTAGTTGTTTGACCCCTAGAGACAAGGTATGCATTCACCTTGAGAACTTCATCTTTGTTTCCAAATGCAATGACTTCAGTTTTCTCCTTGTTTAACTGAAGAAAGTTTTGGCACATCCAACTGTTAATTTCATCAATGCATTGGCAGAGGGAGTCAATGGGGCTATAATCATTTGGAGATAAGGCTAGGTAGATCTGGGTATCATCAGCATAGCTGTGATAGGCAATTTGGTTCTTCCTCATTGTCTGACTTAGTGGGAGCATATACAGGCTAAACAAGAGTGGTGCAAGAATTGAGCCTTGTGGGACTCCGCATGTCATGGACGTCCACTTAGACTTATGCTCTCCTATACTCCCATAATAACCTCTCCCTTCTAAGTATGACCTGAACCATTTGAGCGCCATCCCAGAAAGCCCGACCCAGTTTTCCAGTCTCTCTAGAAGTATGTTATTATCGACAGTGTCAAACGCAGCACTAAGATCTAGTAGTACCAGCACTGATATTTTGCCAGAATCAGAATTAGTGCTGTGATGCATGCGGAAACCAGATTGAAAATTATCCAAGTATACATTTGAGGTTAAGTAGTTGTTCAGCTGATTAAAAACTACCTTTTCAATAATCTTACCTATGAAAGGAAGATTTGATATTGGTCTATAGTTGCTCAACATGGTGTTATCAAGATTGCGCTTTTTTAGAAGGGGTTTAACAACTGCAGTTTTCAGGGAGTTTGGAAAAGTCCCAGAAAGAAGTGAGGTGTTCACCACTTCTAAGAGATCTGCTTCTAAACAGTTAAGCACACTTTTGAAAAAAGATGTGGGACGTGTGTCAAGATAGCAGGTTGACGATTTAAGATGCTGTACTATTTCTTCCAAAATTTTGCTATCAATTGTTTTAAAAACAGACATAGTCACTTCTTTTTGAGATTGCTGTCGAATCTGTGTGACCTCTGTATTACAGGAAGATGTGCCAATCTCCTTTCTGATATTACTGATCTTCTCTGAAAAGAAGGAAGCAAACTCGTTGCATTTGCTGTCAGAGAGCATTTCACTTGGAATCTGACTTGGGGGGTTTGTCAGTCTCTCAACAGTAGCAAAAAGAATGCGGGTGTTGTTTAAGTTACTGTTTATAAGGTTTGAGAAGAAGGTCTGTCTAGCTGTGGCTAGTTCCAAATTGAAAGCATGATCATATCAGTATTTTATTTTCCCAGTTGTCTATTCCGAGATGTATTGTGGTAAAAATAGCAACAGGTAGCGCTAGTAGCTCACCGAGTGCAACCATTTGACGTCATCAGAATAATGGCGCCCCCATAGTTCAAAATATGTATAAAATGATGTGATTTTTTTAAATAACATAAATCTTTGATGGGTTTTCTTCTACATATTTCAGTAAGAGACATCATTTACGTTATATTAAGCCATATAAGTCTTAATACCCAGGGATCTCTTTAACACAATCACACGTAGCCCTGCTTTAATTGCTACTTAGAAGTCGCTATCCGTTTGTCTAGTGCTGAAATGTCAATTTATAGAATCTCGTAATTGTAGTACACGCTCGTTTATTGAAATGTTAACCTAATTCTACGTTCCAGACAGCTCGGATATAATATAATATAATATAATAGTTATAAATATTAATCTACTATATATAATAATATTATATAATATATATTATATATATATATACTGTATATATAGTACATTAATAATATTATACTTATAGATTAATATTATACTATAGTATATAATATCTGTAGAGACGTTATTTCCGGGTCCAATACATGGCTAGTTTTCATGCATGTCAGCAAGTCATTGACAGATTTTTTTTAGTTTATCCCTATTTTTCCCAGCCTTCGAAGCATATTTCCTAAGGTTTTCTGGTTTTTTTTTTGTTCAGTCATTTAATTTAGATGTGTATTTCTATTTTTTGTTTTCTGCCCTTTTTAATTATTACTCCAGAGCACTCGTAGATCTACGAAGATTTGCAAGTACTACTTAAATTACGACGGTTTTGGGATATGGTCTGCAAGTGTAATAGTATTTGTGCGATTGTTTTTACAATCAACTTAAGTTTACAATGCTTTTGGGAAATGCTGCCCAAGACATCTCAGAAATCCTGACCGGACGATGTTTTACAGCCATGTCCAGAATAAAGAGCATATGTATCCATGTCACACAGTATACTTAAAGTTAGGGTGATATTAAATGACTTGACCCGTGACAGTGGCGTATGACGGGCCCCAGTGCAGGCTATTACGACGGGCCCCCTGGGCTGTACAGTTATGAAGCACAAACACACAGCACTCTTGTCTAGAAGGGAACCCATAAGCAAATTTGTGTCTAATCTACTTAATTTAGACCACACTAAAATCAATATCTTATCAATTAATTAAGTAGGCCTAATTAACACATGTATTCAAGAAATGTATTAAAAACAGAATAACGACATATTGTTTCAGCCTTACTCAAAGGCCATGGAAACATGGTGGGTTCGTTTGTTACAATCCATTCCACAGCCGACATTCTTGGTTTTCTTTCTATTTATTAAATCCAGACAATTGGTTGATGAAACACTGATTAAAATTAAGATACAATTTATACAATATGAAATTCACTTCAAAGAAAGGCTTTCTACACAACAAAACTCAATGAAGTGGTCAAAATCATGTCAAAATCCAGGTCTCCCGACATATTGTGCATCTCATGAGCCTAAACATACAGTAAATAGGCCTATCTGGCCTACGAACGCACTGGCGCGTTCTGATGGATTTTTTGCTCTTGACAGTGGAAACAACTTAAAATAGCCTACCCCTTCATTTTTTGGCCATATAGATTATTGCAAGACATCATTATAAACTATAAATGATCTACTTTTATTTGTGTACACTCACAATAAAAATGAAACCTTGTGCTTTCGTAAAATAAAAATAAAATTAATAATAAACAGGGTGCGCTTTCAGCCATCTCTGCGAGACTCTGTCTCAAAGATTAACTGAAACTCAACGAATAATTATCAATTTATCATATGTATATGGAAATGACATTTAACAAATAAAACAAGACTATTCATTCTGTGGAATAATTTTAATAGTTTCCTCAAAGTACTAGCCTATTGAATAGGCGCAATTTGCAGGTGGGACGTGTCCCCACACTTTTTGCAACATCTCGCGGTGCCGCACGGATGTACCTAAAAGAAAGAAACATCTCCATTCTCTAAGAAATTCGTTGTTGTGTGTTAAATAGCAGGCGATCTATCGCTGAAATGTGTTGTTTTTTTAAATCACGGCGAGTGCTTGTTGCGGCAATGTTCACACAGACTATGGAGCACAAAACAAAATGCACACAAACGTGTCCCAGCTCTTGATACACAATCACTGATGAACACTTTTGGTTTTAATGAGAAAAAAAAATCTATATGAGGGTGGATTAGAACCCAGAACCTCAGAAACGCTTGGCAAAAGTTCTACTACTAGACTATCAAATCACAAAAGTGTTACATGCAAATGTATGTATTTATTCACTGTTGTGAAGAATCTTGGCACTAATTACATTGTATTATTAATATTTATATTTATATTAACATAGTCACTTCGTGCGGCTGCACTGTCAGTAGTTACGCCACTGACCCGTGATATAAGATTTTGGCCATATTGCTTATCTAAGTCATTCATCCCGCACTATGAACAGGCACGTCATGTAGGCTACACTTCTTGTATTTCGTTTGGGCACCACAAGGTGTCACTGTGGCCTCAAAGCTAACCCCTTGCCTACTCTGGCTTGATTGCTATTCCTGAGGCAAAACACACCCTCCTCATTACCCTACGGACAAAGAAATGTAGAAATAAATAAATGTGGAAATAAATATATGTGGAAATAAATACGTAAATAAATACATAAATGTGAAAATAAATAAGTTGAAATAAATATATGTGGAAATAAATACGTAAATAAATACATAAATGTGAAAATAAATAAGTTGAAATAAATAAATGTGGATTTTTTTTTTACTATTTTACATTTCTTTGTACATTTATTTATTTATTTCTAATTATGGCAGAATTGGCATTCCATACTTCACTGCTCACAACTGAGTTTCCGTATTTAGCCCGATTCGGATGGTAATTGTTTCTCATATGGACGTCTGTAAAAATAAATTTACATATCACCTCAGTGATAAAACTCATGGTTTCGGATGGCGATTTATTCACAGTGGAGGAGCAAGTTCTGTGATCCTACGAACCCGGGATCGTGCTGCTCACGTGGCCAGTCACATGATATTCTGCTGTAAATAAAATGTATTTTATTTATAAATGTATTCTTATTATTGTGTAAAATGTATTTTAAAATACTTATTATTATATAAAATGTATTCTTATTATTCCAAGCATATTTTGTAATATATAACCCTGCTGAAAAAAACAATAGAACCCTGCCCAAAACACAATAGAAAATGTAATGGATTTAATGGTTATAATGGGAATTGTATTGCTTTTAATGGAAACTATAATGGTGTCTACTGGTATGTGATGGATGCTATTGGTGGAATGTTAAATCCTATTGGGAAAATTCCCAAAACACACTACAAAAGGGAATTTTGTAATGGTTTTACTTGAAAAAGCTAATGGTTCATAATGGCATTTTAATGGAAACCATTGGAATTTCTGTGATGTTTCTATTGGGCTTCTATTGTTTTTTTTTAGCAGGGATCCTATTTATTATTTGATTACTTACAAACCCGATTCCAAAAAAGTTGGGACACTGTACAAACTGTGAATAAAAAAGGAATGCAATAATTTACAAATCTCATAAACTTATATTTTATTCACAATAGAATATAGATAACATATCAAATGTTGAAAGTGAGACATTTTGAAATGTCATGCCAAATATTGGCTCATTTTGGATTTCATGAGAGCTACACATTCCAAAAAAGTTGGGACAGGTAGTAATAAGAGGCCGGAAAAGTTAAATGTACATATAAGGAACAGCTGGAGGACCAATTTGCAACTTATTAGGTCAATTGGCAACATGATTGGGTATAAAAAGAGCCTCTCAGAGTGGCAGTGTCTCTCAGAAGTCAAGATGGGAAGTGGATCACCAATTCCCCCAATGCTGCAGCGAAAAATAGTGGAGCAATATCAGAAAGGAGTTTCTCAGAGAAAAATTGCAAAGAGTTTGAAGTTATCATCATCTACAGTGCATAATATCATCCAAAGATTCAGAGAATCTGGAACAATCTCTGTGCGTAAGGGTCAAGGCCGGAAAACCATACTGGATGCCCGTGATCTTCGGGCCCTTAGACGGCACTGCATCACATACAGGAATGCTACTGTAATGGAAATCACAACATGGGCTCAGGAATACTTCCAGAAAACATTGTTGGTGAACACAATCCACCGTGCCATTCGCCGTTGCCGGCTAAAACTCTATAGGTCAAAAAAGAAGCCATATCTAAACATGATCCAGAAGCGCAGGCGTTTTCTCTGGGCCAAGGCTCATTTAAAATGGACTGTGGCAAAGTTGAAAACTGTTCTGTGGTCAGACGAATCAAAATTTGAAGTTCTTTTTGGAAAACTGTGATGCCATGTCATCCGGACTAAAGAGGACAAGGACAACCCAAGTTGTTATCAGCGCTCAGTTCAGAAGCCTGCATCTCTGATGGTATGGGGTTGCATGAGTTCGTGTGGCATGGGCAGCTTACACATCTGGAAAGGCACCATCAATGCTGAAAGGTATATCCAAGTTCTAGAACAACACATGCTCCCATCCAGACGTCGTCTCTTTCAGGGAAGACCTTGCATTTTCCAACATGACAATGCCAGACCACATACTGCATCAATTACAACATCATGGCTGCGTAGAAGAAGGATCCAGGTACTGAAATGGCCAGCCTGCAGTCCAGATCTTTCACCCATAGAAAACATTTGGCACATCATAAAGAGGAAGATGCGACAAAGAAGACCTAAGACAGTTGAGCAACTAGAAGCCTGTATTAGACAAGAATGGGACAACATTCCTATTCCTAAACTAGAGCAACTTGTCTCCTCAGTCCCCAGACGTTTGCAGACTGTTATAAAAAGAAGAGGGGATGCCACACAGTGGTAAACATGGCCTTGTCCCAACTTTTTTGAGATGTGTTGATGCCATGAAATTTAAAATCAACTTATTTTTCCCTTAAAATGATACATTTTCTCAGTTTAAACATTTGATATATCATCTATTTTGTATTCTGAATAAAATATTGAAATTTGAAACTTCCACATCATTGCATTCTGTTTTTATTCACAATTTGTACAGTCCCAACTTTTTTGGAATCGGGTTTGTAAATCTCCTGTTTAAAAATAGGAAAATAGATGCGCTATAGTTGTATATAATTATATGCGATATATATCTGTTTATAATACACATTTTAAAATTGTATTACCTGCTGCTACCATAATAAAGACCCATTTCAAATGTTTACATGCTTTTCTTCTCTTTCTGCTCTCACTCGCTGTGGTGGAGCAGTTATGAATTATTGTTGTTTTAAATACTTTCCAGCATTTCAGAAATAAATAGGTATGCAAATTACACCAATGTACAACAGTTACCTTATGGTATTCGGGAGTGCTCAAAAAGGGTTTAAACACTGAATTTTTAATCGATTTCTTCTCGTAAACTCAGAGATGTGGATTGGGACGGCAATTAAATTACGAACTACCCCCTGTAAATGGTGAAAATCACTTACGTCCCCGTGAGAAACAATTACGTCCGAATAGTATGGAAGCCCGTTCCTGCCACCTTAAGAAAAAATATAATTCTGTAAGTCATAATAATGAGATACTTTCTCATAATAATGACTTAGTTTCTCATAATAATGACTTATTTTCTCATAATAATGACTTAGTTTCTCATAATAATGACTTAGTTTCTCATAATAATGACTTAGTTTCTCATAATAATGACTTAGTTTCTCGTAATAATGAGAAACTTTCTCGTAATAATGACTTAGTTTCTCGTAATAATGAGAAACTTTCTCGTAATAATGACTTAGTTTCTCATAATAATGAGAAACTTTCTCATAATAATGAGAAACTTTCTCATAATAATGACTTAGTTTCTCGTAATAATGAGAAACTTTCTCGTAATAATGACTTAGTTTCTCGTAATAATGAGAAACTTTCTCATAATAATGACTTATTTTCTCGTAATAATGACTTATTTTCTCGTAATAATGAGAAACTTTCTCGTAATAATGACTTATTTTCTCGTAATAATGAGAAACTTTCTCGTAATAATGACTTTGTTTCTCGTAATAATGAGAAACTGTCTCATAATAATGACTTAGTTTCTCATAATAATGACTTATTTTCTCATAATAATGACTTAGTTTCTCGTAATAATGAGAAACTTTCTCTTAATAATGACTTAGTTTCTCGTAATAATGAGAAACTTTCTCGTAATAATGACTTAGTTTCTCGTAATAATGAGAAACTTTCTCGTAATAATGACTTATTTTCTCGTAATAATGAGAAACTTTCTCGTAATAATGACTTAGTTTCTCGTAAGAATGAGAAACTTTCTCGTAATAATGACTTAGTTTCTCGTAATAATGAGAAACTTTCTCATAATAATGACTTATTTTCTCGTAATAACGACTTACTCCTTAAAAAAAAAAAAAAAAAAAAAAAGACTTCCTCTGCGCATGCGCAATGCAAGAGTGACGGCACTAATATTTCAGTTAAGAAATACAGGCATTTTATGAAGAAATGAAAGCCATTACGCATATAAACTTAATTTGTAGATGTCTATTTCATTGATCTATTAGTTTTATTAGCTGTCCCTTTCATGCATCACATGCTTCATACAGTAAACCATCTCATTTCAAAAGCACAAAGCATCGTTGTCGGCAACCGCTTGGTCTTCAGCATCCCACACCGCTTCTTGCAGGACAAACGCTTAACGTGAAAAATGCTTAACGTGGCTTGAAGTACAAAGACAGATTGAACCAAATTCAGTACACAACTTAATGACATGCATACTGTATATACAGGCATTCGGGTGGACCCAAAATATGAATTCAACGCAAAACATCAACGCTTATGCAGCATTTTCTATAACGGTTTTCTAAAGGAAAACGCTTAACATGCAAGTTTGGGTGTTGTGTTCAAATTCTGGGTTCTTATGCTTGCCTGTATGAATGATCAATAGTACTGTATCCTGAATTAGTCATTGTACTTTAAGCCACATTAAGCATTTTTCACGTTCACATGTCCTGTAAGAAGTGGTGTGGGATGCTGAAGACCAAGCGGTTGCCGTGGTAACGAACAACTACGCTTTGTGCTAGCGAGATGAGATTGGGCTACTGTATAAACATTTTGGGCTTATGCATATGATGCATGAAAGTGACAGCTAATAAAAACTAACAAATCATCGAAATGAACATCTATTCGTTAAGTTTATATGTGTAATGGCTTTCATGTCTTCATAAAATGCGTGTGATTTTTGTTGGAATATATTCCTCTATATCTGAAGCCATGAACTTCATTGTCTGGCAGAGTAACTTGGCTGGTATGTGCTACAAATTATCAAAAGACTACATGCAGATAATATATCTGAAATCGTCATTTAAAGATAGATTATACAGTTTTAGATTACAGAACAAGCAATGTTTGCGGTGTTCCTGCATGGCTTTGACCAGCAGATGTCGCTAGCGTGCCGTCACTCTTGCATTGCGCATGCGTAGAGGAGTCTTTTTTTAGTCTCATTATTACGAGAAACTAAGTCATTATTATGAGAAACTAAGTCATTATTATGAGAAAGTATCTCATTATTATGAGAAACTAAATCATTATTATGAGAAACTAAGTCATTATTATGAGAAACTAAGTCATTATTATGAGAAAGTATCTCATTATTATGACTTACAGAATTATATATTTTCTTAAGGTGGCGGGAACGGGCTTCCATAGAATAGGGCTTTTGACGACACGTAAAAAACTGAGCATACCGCAGGAACGGTATGTAATAATTAATTTATTGATTTAATTTTAGCTCTTTTGTTTTAAGCTTTATTTTAAATTTCAGCTTTAGGGAATCTTAAAATTCTAGATTAGTATGATCAATTGATATTAATCAAAACGTCCAATTTGTACCTTATTTAACACTCGTCCAGCGAGTCGTTAAGTTTCAGTATATTCTGAGAAATTCTGTTTATTTTCGTGGCCACGATATAATAATACAGAATTATTTAAGTACCTTTATGACAGTTATGAGCATAGGTAACGTTATCTGAGCAGAGTTTGATTTGAAAATTACACACCAAAACACAGAACACTTCTCTATGAATCAAACAAGAGTTTATTTACTATCTTACTAACATACATGAACTAATCTAAATAACACAAACACAAAATACATACACACAGGCAATGACTTGTTGCAATTGAGAATGATTAAAATATAGCACTGTTTTACACGATTTTACTCGTGTCGATCATCAAATGGAGAACTCTCTTAATTTTACTTTAGAGATAGATACGACCAGTTCAGCAGAATAAAGGTTGTTTGATACCTTGCTTTTAAGTTGAAATGACGCTGATCTGTCTTTCGTTTCCCGGATGTTGGAAACCCCGCGTGTCGTTGTCGCGTGGCGTCACTCTGGGGATGTCCTTTTGTTGTTGCTTGTTTGCTCGGTGTTGTTTAATGCTTCAAGGAAGTCTGTTTCGATTTCTTATGGCTTTAGATGTTGAAGTTACTTTCGCGTAGCTTCAGACTTTCTTCAGAGATTTAACTAGATGTTGGTTCAATGTTCAAACTCGGCCAGGTGTTAAAGGCTGCGAGCTTTTGTTGGTGTAGCTCCGAGTTTCAAAGAAGCGCGCGATTTCCGAGCAGAGCAGAGAGAGAGAGAGCGGCTGGGAGTCAGTTTTAGGCCGGAAATTTCGGCCCTCCCACTCGATGCTCTTCCAATGAAATAGGTCTTGAAGGGCGGAGGTCCGCCTACACAAGGCTTCTTCCTGTGCATCCATTATCTGCCTATTTACGTTGTCACATGAAGAAAATATCTTTTAACACGTTCTAATCACACATTATTATACTAAGAGTTAACTTTCGTTTACACCAACTTGTTGCATTTGTCCTGACCGTTAATATGAAACCAAATATAAGGTATTTGACATACATTAACAGCTCTCATGCTAAAACTAACTCAAAAGGGTTCTATTTAAAGATTAGAAATAACACATCGTGCATATGATGCTATAAGTGTAGTACTCACTTTACAGGAGAAAATTATACCTCAAAAGATTATAAAAACATACCATTGATTACAATGACACAGCAAGCTTATAAATGACATAAAATACACATTGATATATTTTGTAAAATATATTGTATATATTGCTTTTGATAACAGCAACAGGTATTAATTGTCTTTTGGAACACTTTATAAAAGTTTGAGTCTTTGTTCGGTTAAAGAAATGAAAGGCACATATCCTTGCAATGTCCTGGGAGGATGGGAGGTCATAAAGTCACTTTGGGGCTATATCTGTAAAATCTCAACACTCGGACTCTTCCATAAAACAGTCTTTTTCTTGATACCATCATTGAGTTACTGCTTTAAGGATCATCCCAGAGCAAGTCCAGACCTAGTGGTCCTCGTTCCATCCTGGTTAAATGATGGTTAAGTGATAAGAAACAAGTGAAGTCCTGTTTTAACCACATTCACGATGCTCTCCTCCAATTCCTCCTTGTTTTAACAAAGTCTCTTCAGATAACAAGGCTTTATGGCAGGAAATCTGAGTTCAGGAATGTGCTCGCCATTATGTTCAGATATGTGTGCGTTCTACCTTCCCCAAGGTCTTACACATCCCCCTTTTGCTCGGTGAGGTTCCCATTGCGAACGTCGGCGGGCACTGGAACAAGAAGCAGGGAGAACAGGCACACACAAGACACAAACAACATCTCCATCACTGACTGAATCCTGGTGTAGGGTAATTTGGGAAAGAACAGGTTAGGAACTTGAGAAGATGTAGGGGTGCATTCTTTAGGATTACCGGCAATTGAATCATTCCGATTGGTTTAATTGTCAGGGGTTCGACGAGGCGGTATAGGCGTGATCTCAAGCAGGTTGGTTGAGTTCTCAGGTTCAGGTTCTTGGTCGGTTTTATCACGTCGGAAAATGCGTGGGACACCTGACGTGCATTTGTTGAAAGACTCTTGAACGGCGTTCACTCGCTTGTGTAGGAGGAAGGCCAGTGTCAATGTCACAACGTACCCTACAATAGTAGAGATGCAAAGCGCTGTGTCAGCGGCAGACCAAGACCGAATAATAGGCGCGCCAGTGGGCGGAAGGCGAGCGATAGCTTCTAAAGCTGTATCAACAGGAGTCAAGTCAATAAGTTGCGTTCCTACCTCCTTGATCCTTTCTTCCAATTCTGGATCAAGGATGAAGGAGTGCTGTTTGAAGAAGGGCGAGATTTCGATTTCAGCCTGATACTCGTCGTCAGTAAGGTGATACAATGCTAACTCGTCAATATGGAGGATCGAGCGGGACAGTGATCCATAAAGTTTGGTTGGGCAAGGTAATGCGTGTGGCTGTGTCGTGTTGAGCGTATGTGAGGGTAGCTGTTCGTGCCGGGGTGTTGACCAGCCATCGGTTTCCGATGATTTCGGCTTGCGTTACCTCGACTTGAGAATGTGGTGTCGCTTCGGCGGGGCAGCTAGTGTCGGGTCTAATGGATTCTAGGCCGCAGATGCCCTCAGTATTATCGCGTACGAAATGTTTACTCGGGCAAAGGAAGTGAATGTCTTTCGTGCGCGTACACATCCTTAGGTTTGGGGCCAAGTACAACTGCTCGTTGTTATCGTGATACGCAACGACTTCAGGAGTGTGGATTTTGACATAGGTGTTCCCTTGCCAAAATCCCACATTCACAACGTCTTTGAGCCGGTAAATGTTATTCGAGTCGCTAATGGGCAAACTGAGGAGAAAGGCCAAGTCGCCTGCTTCCGGGTCTACGTACAATGGAATAGCGCTACCCAGGGAAAAGGCGAGATGGGTTTAGATGGGACTAGCAGGGCCCGCGGTGGCCGAAGTTAGGATGTTTTGGACAAGGTTTAAGAGGTATCAAGTAGTGTGGAATCCTACCCATGGCTAAGTTATCAATTGAGGACTTACTTCACGTAGCATGTCGGTCATGATTTGGCGGGTCGCCTCGATCGGTTGATAACGGTTTTCACAACGAGTTACAACGACTTTATTGAAGGGAGTCAATCTTAATTTTGGGACCTGGATTTAAATATTTGGTAAAGGGAGTTCCCTGATGAGGGGACTATAGGGGAGAGGAAATTATAGTGAGAGAGGAAGAAGAAAAATAAAAAAAAACAGAGACACAGATGAAAGGAAACAACAAAATGAGAAACGGCGGCACAAGGACACCGAATGAGGTTAGGCAGCAAACGAGTGTCACATGTGTGAAGTAACTCCTCTCTACTAGAGGTTGACTCTAGCAGTGCAGCTGAGGAGAGAGTGTAAGTGTTGTGTTTCAACAAGGTCGCTATATGTTTTCCTAACGGAAATTATTTTAGTGTGGTGTAGAGCATATGATTGTCGGTCTGTGTCAGTGGGTTTGATCTTCCCCCTTTCCCGGTCGGCTGGAGCTCTGGTGCCTCGTTATCTGGTTTCGATGGACCCATCGAAGGACTGGCTCGCTGCGCCCTTGTCCGATTTTGATTCGGTAGGCGACAGGTGAGAGCTTGTCTACAATCACGTGGGGTCCTGTCCAGTGAGGTAGGAACTTCTTTGACAGGCGATGGGGAGCGTTCTGCCTTGGTTGGGCAAAGCTGTAGTACCACACTTTGTCTCCGACATTAAACTCATGGTGAGAGGCCTTTTGGTCGTAGTAGGCTTTACGACCTTCCGCGCTTCGTTGTAGTTGCTGTTGAGCGAAGGCGAAAGTCGTTCTCAGGTGCTGATGCAACTCTTCCAGGTATTGGTGAGTGGTATAGGCGGTGACGAGGTTCAGGTCACCAGGTTGGTACAGCAGGTGTAGCGGTAGCGTCATGTTTCTCCCTGTCATCAATGTGAATGGGGGTACGCCAGTAGACTGGTGAGGGGTGGCTCGAGCAGCCATCAGTACCAGCGGAAGTTTAATATCCCAATCCTTTTGATTGGTGGACACATACTTCTTCAACATGCTGACCACTGTTTTATTGGCCCGTTCAACTTGACCCGAGGAAATTGGGTGATGGCTTATATGGAGCTTGGCCTGTACACCGAGGAGTTTCCACACTTCCTGCATGATGTCGGCGGTGAAGTGGGTTCCGCAGTCAGAGTTGACCCTTAAAGGCAGTCCAAATCTTGAAAAGATGTGGTTCATTAACAGGCAGGCTGTTGTTTCTGCTGTATCATTGGGAGCTGGGAGGCACTCTATCCACTTCGTGAATTCGCAGACCACGGTGAGGAAGTATTTGTTACCTCGCGTCGACCGTGGCAGGGGTCCTACCCAGTCTATTTGGAGGTCCGACCATGGGAAAGTCATTCCTTTCCTTTGCAGTGGGGCTCGGTGGTTTGGGTTTGCCGGTTGAAACTGGCAACACACCAGGCATCCTTTCACGTATTCCGTTACGTCTTGCTGCATGCCAGGCCAGTATGCTACTTGCTTGAGTGTTTCATAGGTGGCCTTGGCACCGTGGTGTCCTGCGCATGGTGCATCGTGGGCGTGTCTCAGCATCATCCCCCTTTGGCCGTGAGGGACTACGAGCTTTGGCGTAGTTAGGGGCTCAGGGACATACGTGAGAACACCGTCTTTCAGATGCAGCATGTGCTTGATTGAGTGGAGCGTGCGGAGCTCGGAGGAAGTTGCTAGATCGGAAGAGGAAATAGGATGAGTTAAGGGGTCGGAAATGTGAGTTGCCATAGTTTGCAGTGTTCGATCCGCATGTTGGAGTGTGAGGAGATCGTTAGCAGTGAACTGAGGTGAAATGGCAATGTGGGAGGAGGTGGGGTTTTGTACGCCAGTGGCGTGTAGGCGGCGGGTAATGGCCACTACTGAAGGGTTGGGAGGGAGGGCTTGAAATGTCCAGGACTCTCCGTGTGATGCACCTGCTTTGGCGAAGGCATCGGTTTGGTCATTGAAGTCTTTGTCTTGTCCTGGTTGACGTGAATGACCTCGAACCTTTTTCCAATATACGATAATGTCATGTTCAGTGACAATGGCATCGCCTGCTTGGAAGAGTTCCTGGTGTTTGACAGGCTTGTTGTTAGCTGTCTTGAATCCATTCTGTTTCCATCCAGTTAAATGGCATGTGAAGCTTAGACGGGCGTAGTTCAAATCGGTGCAGATGAGGAGTTCTTTGATGTTGTGGGATGCAGCCACTTGTAGTGTAATGAGGATGGCTGCTATTTCAGCATATTGCGATGAGCGAGGGCCTAAGTTGAATTGTCGGGGTGGACAAGGGTCGTTGTTGAGCCAGACCACTCCCGCTCCAGCTTGTAAGTTGCCCTTGTGGTTGTAGGAGCAGCCATCGACATATGCTGTGGGCATTCCTTCACACACATTCTCTTCGAAGTACCTGTGATTCGTTAGTTGGGGTTGTGGCGGTTCTTTAGGTTCCGCTGGAGTATGCAGCGTGTCCGTTGAACAGTTTTGGCAGGCCGCTAGCCCGTTTCCAAGTGAGGATTTGTAGTTTTGGGCATATCTTGCCTCGACGTCCCGTCCTTGGAGTGTCATTAGCCAGGTAGCTATGCGTGCGTTGGTCACCACGCCATCTCTGATGCGTTGACTGTTTAGGAATGTGACCGGCTGATGACAAGTCTCGATGATGACTTTCTGTGCACCGATGTAATTAGAGAAACGCTGGATAGCCCATACAGTGCAAAGCAAAGCCTTTTCGCAGTTTGAGTACTTGCATTCTGGGGGAAGCAGCGTTTTGCTGGCATAAGCGACCACTCGTTTGTCTTTGTCATGGAGCTGGTATAGACCTGCACTGAGGCAATGATTGGAGAATCCAGCGTCCAGATAGAATTCTTTTCCTGGGTCTGGGTAGGCAAGGCACGGAGCAGAGCACAGGCGCTGTTTGAGCTGGCCCATTGCTGTGTCCTGTGTTTCCGTCCAAACGAAGGGTTCATCCTTTTTCAGGAGGGAAGTTAGTGGTCGTGCGATGTCAGCGTAGTTCTCGATGAACTGTCGTGAATAATTGCACACTCCCAGAAAGCTTCGCAGCTCAGAGATGTGAGTCGGCGTCTTTATGTTTTGGATTGCTTGGGTGCGGTTAGACTGTGGCTCGATGCCGTTTCTTCCGACAAGCAATCCAACATAGTTCACCTTGGTTTTGCACCGCTGTCCTTTGTGAAGGGCGATCTTGGCTCCTGCCATTGTCAGCTGGTTTAGGACGTGATTGATCTCTTTGAGGTGGTCTTCCACACTTGAGCTTTTCATCAAAACGTCATCTACATAGACAAGGTTGCCTCTGGCTCTGGCGTCAGGGCATGCTTTGTTCAGGAAGATCGTCCCAGGTTACGTATGTACAGTCAGGTCCATAAATATTGGGACATCGACACAATTCTAACATTTTTGGCTCTATACACCACCACTATGGATTTCAAATGAAACGAACAAGATGTGCTTTAACTGCAGACTGTCAGCTTTAATTTGAGGGTATTTACATCCAAATCAGGTGAACGGTGTAGGAATTACAACAGTTTGCATATGTGCCTCCCACTTGTTAAGGGACCAAAAGTAATGGGACAGAATAATAATCATAAATCAAACTTTCACTTTTTAATACTTGGTTGCAAATCCTTTGCAGTCAATTACAGCCTGAAGTCTGGAACGCATAGACATCACCAGACGCTGGGTTTCATCCCTGGTGATGCTCTGCCAGGCCTCTACTGCAACCGTCTTCAGTTCCTGCTTGTTCTTGGGGCATTTTCCCTTCAGTTTTGTCTTCAGCAAGTGAAATGCATGCTCAATCGGATTCAGGTCAGGTGATTGACTTGGCCATTGCATAACAGTCCACTTCTTTCCCTTCAAAAACTATTTGGTTGCTTTTGCAGTATGCTTTGGGTCATTGTCCATCTGCACTGTGAAGCGCCGTCCAATGAGTTCTGAAGCATTTGGCTGAATATGAGCAGATAATATTGCCCGAAACACTTCAGAATTCATCCTGCTGCTTTTGTCAGTAGTCACATCATCAATAAATACAAGAGAACCAGTTCCACTGGCAGCCATACATGCCCACGCTACCACCACCATGCTTCACTGATGAGGTGGTATGCTTAGGATCATGAGCAGATCCTTGCCTTCACAGTTCTGGAACAACATCCTATGGACAGATGAGACCAAGATCAACTTGTACCAGAGTGATGGGAAGAGAAGAGTATGGAGAAGGAAAGGAACTGCTCATGATCGTAAGCATACCACCTCTTTAGTGAAGCATGGTGGTGGTAGCGTGGGCATGTATGGCTGCCAGTGGAACTGGTTCTCTTGTATTTATTGATGATGTGACTACTGACAAAAGCAGCAGGATGAATTCTGAAGTGTTTCGGGCAATATTATCTGCTCATATTCAGCCAAATGCTTCAGAACTCATTGGACGGCGCTTCACAGTGCAGATGGACAATGACCCAAAGCATACTGCAAAAGCAACCAAAGAGTTTTTGAAGGGAAATAAGTGGACTGTTATGCAATGGCCAAGTCAATCACCTGATCTGAATCCGATTGAGCATGCATTTCACTTGCTGAAGACAAAACTGAAGGGAAAATGCCCCAAGAACAAGCAGGAACTGAAGACGGTTGCAGTAGAGGCCTGGCAGAGCATCACCAGGGATGAAACCCAGCGTCTGGTGATGTCTATGCGTTCCAGACTTCAGGCTGTAATTGACTGCAAAGGATTTGCAACCAAGTATTAAAAAGTGAAAGTTTGATTTATGATTATTATTCTGTCCCATTACTTTTGGTCCCTTAACAAGTGGGAGGCACATATGCAAACTGTTGTAATTCCTACACCGTTCACCTGATTTGGATGTAAATACCCTCAAATTAAAGCTGACAGTCTGCAGTTAAAGCACATCTTGTTCGTTTCATTTGAAATCCATAGTGGTGGTGTATAGAGCCAAAAATGTTAGAATTGTGTCGATGTCCCAATATTTATGGACCTGACTGTAACCATAGTTCCCCGAGGGAACGAGACGCTGCGTCGAAAACGCTTAGGGAACGCCTTTGTGTTCCCACGCTCTGAAACACGTGTGTAATCCGTCCGAGGGAATCCCGGCTGACGTCACCGGCGGAGATGACGTAGCGACCAGGAAGTATAAAAGCACCTGCGGTGGAGACAGCGGCAGCTTCAAAGTGAAGGAAGCGCTCGCAGGGATACAGGAAGTATGGCATGCGACGCAGCGTCTCGTTCCCTCGGGGAACTATGGTTACATACGTAACCTGGGACGTTCCCCTTCGGGAACTCGAGCTGCGTCGAAAACGCTTAGGGAACGACAATGCCCACGCCACCATACTGACAAATCCCTGCCTAGTGTGGAACGGCACAGCTTAGGCAGAGAGGACTGAGGAGCCAGGAGTAGCATCAAGGTCCAGGCTGTAGAACCTGACAAAAGTCAGAGGGGTGGACCATCCTGCAGCATTACAAATATCGTGCATCGAAACACCAGATGAGAAGGCCTTGGAGGCCGCCATACCTCTAGTAGAATGAGCTCTGACCCCCAGAGGTGAGGGGAGATCAGAAGACTCGTATGCAGTGGTAATAGCATCTACTATCCACCTGCTGAGGGTCTGCTTGTTAGCAGGAAGACCCTTCTTATAAGGACCGTAGCACACAAACAGTTGGTCTGACTTCCTCCACAGGGCAGCTCTGTGGACGCACTGGACACACACAATTAAGCTTTTCCTGGTCAGAATCCCGAAAGGGAGGTGGACAGAACGCCTGAAGAGTAACTGGCCGTGGAACAACTGAGGGCACCTTAGGGACATACCCCGGCCTGGGGTACAGAAATGCTCTCGCCATACCAGGCGCAAACTCGAGACATGATGGGGCCACTGACAGGGCCTGCAGATCACCGACTCTCTTCAAGGAAGAGATGGCTAAAAGAAATACAGTCTTGACTGTAAGAAATCTCCAAGGAACCTCTTCCAGGGGTTCAAAGGGAGCTTTAGAAAGGGCCTCTAGAACCACAGCCAAATCCCAAGTAGGCATCCTTGGGCGTACCGGAGGCCTCAGCCTCCTGGTACCCCGGAGAAATCGTGTTACTAACGGGTTCCTCCCTAGAGACTGCTCACCCACAGGGGCGTGGTGAGCAGCAATAGCGGCCACGTAGACACTCAACGTGGAAGAGGATAACCCTGAGGCAAATCTGTCTTGCATAAATTCCAACACTGACCCCAAAGGGCAAACTACTGGGTCCAGCTGACGGCTGTGACACCAGGACGTGAACAGATGCCACTTAGTAGTGTACGATTTTCTCGTAGAGGGAGCTCTGGACTGGAGGATGGTCTCAACAACCTCGGTTGAAAGACCGGATGCTATGAGCTGTGCCCCCTCAGGGGCCACACCCATAGCTTCCACCACTCTGGGCGGGGGTGAAGAATGGTGCCCCCTGCCTGTGAGAGGAGATCCCGCCGAACGGGAATCTCCCATGGAGAGTCTTCTAGAAGGGCTATCAGGTCCGCAAACCATGGACGGCCCGGCCAGTATGGGGCTACTAACAAGAGACGCACCTCGTCCCGGCGAACTCTTTCCAGAACTCCCGGGAGCAGAGCAATCGGGGGGAAGGCGTACAGACGAAGCCTCGGCCACGTCTGCACCATGGCATCCAGCCCCAGAGAGAACCAGAGGGGACATTGTGAGGTCTCTCGAGACGCAAACAAGTCCACCTGGGCTCGACCGAACTTCTTCCAAATCTGCTCCATCACCTCGGTGTGGAGCATCCATTCCCCGGGCCTCAGCCCCCGTCTCGACAGGATGTCTGCTCCCTGATTGAGGTACCCAGGGATGTACACTGCCCTCAAGGAGAGCAGTTTCCCCTGGGCCCACAGAAGGATCTGGCGCGCCAGCCTGTACAGGGGGCGCGAACGCAGACCCCCCTGGTGGTTGATGTAAGAGACCACCAACGTATTGTCTGTGCGAACTAGCACATGATGGCCTCCTAGGTCTGGAAGAAAATGCTTCAATGCTTGAAAAACTGCCAGCATCTCCAGGCAGTTGATGTGCCAGCTGAGATGGGGACCTTCCCACAGACCTTGAGCGGAGCGGCCACTCATGACCGCTCCCCAGCCCGTGAGGGAGGCGTCCGTCGTTAGCGTTTCGCGACGACACGGAGCCCCCAACACGGGGCCTTGTGACAGGAACCACGGTTTCTTCCACATGTCTAAGGCACGTAAGCATCGCCGCGTGACCTTGATCATGCGAAACGGGTTGCCCCTCGGGGAAAACCCTGTGGTCCTGAGCCACCACTGCAAGGGTCTCATGTACAGCAGGCCAAAAGGTATCACGTTGGACGCAGCTGCCATCAGACCCAACAGTCTCTGAAACTGCTTCACAGTGAGTGACTGGCCTTCTCTCACTCTCTTGACTGTTGCGAGGATCGACACGATACGAGCAGGAGACAGACGAGCCTGCATCGTGGTCGAGTCCCACACTACGCCCAGATAAGTGGTCCTCTGTATTGGAGGAAGCACACTTTTCTTTGCGTTTAGTCTTAACCCCAAATCCCTCATGTGAGCGAGAACGACATCTCGATGCTGAACTGCTACCTGCTCTGATTGAGCTAGAATCAACCAATCGTCGATGTAATTCAGTATGCGGATGCCCTGGAGTCTTAGGGGAGCCAGAGCAGCATCCACACACTTCGTAAAGGTGCGGGGTGAGAGTGCTAGACCGAACGGAAGAACCCGATATTGGTACGCTTTGCCCCCTAAAGCGAACCTCAGGAACTTCCTGTGTTGAGGAAGGATGGATATATGGAAGTAGGCGTCCTTTAGATCTATAGTCACAAACCAGTCCTCGGACCTGATTTGAGCCACGACTTGCTTGATAGTAAGCATCTTGAACTTGAGTCTCTTGACTGAGCGGTTCAACAATCGTAGATCTAGAATTGGACGCAAGCCCCCACCCTTCTTCGGAACGATGAAGTATCGGCTGTAGAACCCGGACTCTCTGACGAGAGGAGGGACCACCTCGATGGCCTCCTTCCTCAAGAGAGTAGCTACTTCTTGTTCCATTACCAGAGCCTGCTCGGGGCCCACCAGAGTGGGAAACACCCCGTTGAATAGAGGCGGACGCAACCCGAACTGAATCTTGTATCCTCTCTCTACAGTGCGCAGGACCCATTGAGATACATTTGGCAGAAGCTTCCACGCTGCCAGAAAAATGCACTAAGGGAACCAGTCTCTCGAGACTGGCCTCTGGTGTGCTTTGAACTGCTAGCTCGGTGCCCTGAAGCGGAGGACCGGCAGGGAACGGCCGATCTAGCTGTTCTAAACACTTTTTTGGAGGTAGCGAGCCTCTCAGGACCGCTACGTTTCCGGGCGGAAGCTGAGAGAAACACTCGCTGGAGACCGCTGTGCCCTGAAGCACCAAGGGTGGCAGGGGTAACGGAACGATCTCCTGAGGGCACTGAGGAGAGACGGGCACCGTATAATGAGGTGTGTACCGCTCTTCCCCAGAGGGGCCTGCCCTCAGATGTCCTGGACTGAAAGCGTCAGGACTTTTTGGCCGAAGCCTTCTTATTGAAAATGACGGTCCTCAGATCCGTCATCTCCTTAGAAGACCTCGATCTGGAGCGCCACCCCCCCTCCTGTCTTTCTTTTTGAGGAGGGGCACGAGTGGCAACGCTCCGTTTCTGGACTTCTCGATACGAGGAGCTGGTACACGGCTGGGGCTGATTCCGCCTCTCAGCCCCACTTTGAGAACGGCGAGGGAGAAATCGCTGAAAAGCCGCCGCCTGCGTTAACTGCGTCGCCGAACAGGCCAGAAGGCAAAATAGGGGCGTCTAGTAGAAAGACCCTGTCTTTATCACTGATCTGAGACAAGGTCAACCACAAATGTCTCTCCGTAGCCACCAGGGCTGCCATAGACCGCCCAATAGCTCTGGCGGTCTCCTTGGTGGCTCGGAGTGATAAATCTGTGGCTCTACGTAATTCAGCGATATCATCATTCTTTATATCATCTCCCTCATCCATCTCCTTAACCTGTTAACCTGCACCCCCCATATTGGGAATCACAGCTGAAAATGACTAACTAACTTAAAATGGTAACAGCTCCTGACTTCAGTGTGCCACACACACAATTGTGGTGTCTTTGGAAAGAAGACCCTTTGGCCTTTACTATCCATCATCCAGAGTTGATGATGCTCAAAAATATAAAAAGTTATAGACACTGAAGTGCCTTGATAAAATTTGTACCACACTGAATTTTTTTTTATTTCATATAAAAATACATGAAATCAGTCCTGGAGCAATCCAGAAAAGTAATGGGTTGAAAGTCACATGTCTCATGAGTTTATATTTCAAATCTGAAGAAGATACCATGAAAAATGAGATTCCTGCAGACATTTTTCTAGTCCCCCCCCCCCCCTCTGTTTGAGGAAAAATATTTACCAAATTATTGAAGAGTTCTACTACAAACTATTTAGTCATTATACATGCCACTGCAGTTTTTCAATTATAAAACTGTATACAGAATCTTAGACATCGTATCAGTGATTTATTTGAGCACTAGAATAATACCATAATAATAATTTTTGAGTGATGAAAAAAAAAACAATAATAATAAAAAAAAATAACTTAATTACATACTGATTTCCTGACATTCAGATGCTTTCCTGCTCATACATTAGGTAATCACATGCTGACGATCATTCATACAGATGCTAATCACACTGATGGCCGCCCAATATAGTCAATATTCACATTATAATGGCCTTTTATATAGACTGCATTCACACTGATATCTGTGAACAGTCAGTAATTACATGCTGATTATCAGCCATATAGATGTTAATCACACAGATACAGGCACATTCTCCACAAAACACGCAAACATATATGAAAACTGCTGAAGAAGAAAAAAAAGAAATGTTTTTTGTGCTAAAAAGATCGCTAAGTTACGCCCCATCAGACGACAGGTGCGTCACAGCGTGCGTCATGCGCCGTCGCGAGGGAGCGCCAGAATTCAAATAATCAATCTTCCGTGTATCTTTGACTTTTTTTTTTTTGGATGATTTCATTCTGTTTGGAACATTGTCTGCTACAAAATCATGCTGTTTTTTTCCACCAAGACGCTGTTTTTGAGCGTAATCTGTTCCATAACGGACACAAACAATAGCTCTCCCTCAAGAGATGAGACGTAAACAAAGGATTATCGATCTAAATTACAGCGTTGTTGTTTCTTTGGACTAAAAGTGCTCGATGGAATGTTGTTCAGTGGACTCTTATCTCTCAAACTAAACCAGGATTTACAGCAGTGGATACGTTTGAGAGTCGTTATCAGGATGAATATGGTATGTACTGCGGGTTTTTTTCTACATGTTTTGGTGTACTGCTTACACAAATTTAGCAAATACATTCCGTATAAGCTTTCTATCGAAAAACAGCGATCTGTCGTCGATGCTAGAGGCTTAGACCTTCAAAATGATATATAGTTTGTCAAGATTCATTTTGTCCTGTTTTACTTTATCTGTTTGAAAACAATGACGTGTGCAAACAAAGAGCTCTCAGTGCGCCCGCGTCCTGGTGCAGGTTAACAGGTTAAGCAGGTCAGCCTGATATGCCTGCAACACTGCCATAGTGTGCAAGCACCCTCCAGCCTGACCTGCCGCCGTGTACGCTTTACCCACCAAAGCTGAAGAAGTCCGAAGAGGTTTGGTGGGTAATACCGGGGCCTTAAGGGAAGACGCACCACCAGGCGAAAGATAGCTCGCAAGCGTATCCTCAACTCGGGGAATCTTCCCATAACCGCACTCATTCAGCCCTAACACATTAGAATAGTGAGATACACAGGGACTGAAGAGGTGGGCCGAATAAGGCTTACTCCACGATCTAGACACCTCAGTGTGCAGATCGGGAAAAAACGGCAGACCCCGGCGTGGAGGCGGAGACCTCGAGCACAGGAAGCGTTCATCTAGCTTGCTTTTTGGACGCTCCTGACACTCACTTTCTGTTGGCCACTCAATATTTAATTTAGCCACAGCTCTTGTTACCACCTCCAATAGCTCCTCAAACAAGACAGACTGTGGTGGCAAATCCACAGCCTCGTCTCGATCGACGATCGCACCACCCTCCTCCTCAGAGGAAGACAGCGCGACCGCCGAGCCCTCTCTCGGGGCGGAGGAAACCGTTAAAGAACGTGCCTCCGTCCCCAAAGAGTGAGTGCTAGATCTAGCAGGGGAAGAAGGAGAAAAGGACGTGCCCGTCTCCAATCTTTCTGTCAGATCCATCTGCGATCCCCACGATTTAAGGCGCCGCTCTGCCTCGGCAGAGGCGGGACCCGAACCGCGGGGAACGCTGGTGAGAGCGCCCTCCTCAAAGAGCGCTCTCCGAGAGCGAAGCGTCCGCATTGACAAACGAACACAATGCGGACAGTCAGCTCCCTCGAGAGCTGACCGAGCGTGCTCCGCTCCCAGACAAGCAACGCACAAACTGTGTGCATCCCCACTCGTAATAAAGCTAGGGCAGGGAGGAACACACAGCCTGAAACGCTGCCTGTCAGACTCATGCTTGCCAGATGCCATTTAATGAATATAATGAGACAAACAACAGTAAATAAGACGTAACACACATAGAGCGCTTACTGAACAACAGAAGCTGCCGCTGTCGCCACCGCAGGTGCTTTTATACTTCCTGGTCGCTACGTCATCTCCGCCGGTGACGTCAGCCGGGATTCCCTCGGACGGATTACACACGTGTTTCAGAGCGTGGGAACACAAAGGCGTTCCCTAAGCGTTTTCGACGCAGCTCGAGTTCCTGAAGGGGAAGTTGAATTCTGCTGGTGAGTTGGCATAGCCGAAGGGGCACCGTGTGAAGGTGTACTGTCGATTGCCAAATGTGAATGCCAGCTTGTGTTGGTCATCGGGGTGGACAGGGATTGTCCAGAACCCGGAGGCGACGTCCAGTGTGGACAGGATCGTCGAGCCTTTGATCTTTGGAATTTCTTGGTCCAATTGGGTCATAGGCCATCATGACAATGGTACTTGCTGATTCAACTTGCGATAGTCGATGGTGGGCCGCCACTTTCCGTTGGGTTTTAGGACTGGCCATATCGGGGCAGAGTATGTGCTGTTACAGGGCCAGATGACCCCCTTTTCCAGCATGGAGTCAACAATCTCTTGCACTGGCTCATATGACGCTATTGGAATCTTGTACTGTCGCACAAATGTGGGTGGCGCATTTGGGTTTGTCGGGATGCGCACAGTGTGGATGTTGGTCAGTCCACAATCCAGGGAATCCTTTGCGAAGGAGTTCTTGTACTTGTGCAGAACCTCTTTGAGTCCTTGGTGATCCGCTTCATTGTGGAGGGCATCCGCCTCACTCAGGATCTGTTGAACTTGTGCGTTGAACCCGGCGTAGGGTTCTTCTGCCGTGAGGTCATTTGAGGGGCTTTGGGCCTCGCTGGTCACCTGTGTAGGTGGTTCTGTCGCAGGCTGTGTTGAGACAGCGTAGACAGCGAGGTGAGTGTCATCTGTTAATTCTGACCGGCAGACGCTTTCTCTGGACACCGGCAGAATGGACGTGATTGCAATGATTTCATGGGGTTTTGTGAACGTTACGGTGTCGTCGTATTCGTCTGACATTAGCTGTGTGGGTATAGGGCCTATGACAGGTACCATCAGTTCAAAGTCATGGAACGCTTGGCTGATGAGCCATCCCAGGTGATTGGCTTTGGGAACGTGGATGTCTTGGGCCGTACAGTTGTTGAACAACACATACACAGCACGAGATGACACTTCAATGAGAGGTGTGGCTTCCAGAGTCAGTCCGAGTTTTAGGCAGGTCCTGGAAAGTTGGAAGAAGCCTAGCTTACTGTTGAGAGCTTGGCCAGGTCGCATGTTGAGGCGGACGCTGACACTCTTGCTGTAGGCAGGTATTGTGGCTTCTTGCTCCGTGATCATAGCGCATGCGTCTGGCATGGTTTGACCAGATTGGAGGTTCTTGAGGTTGACTGACGTTGTCAGTTGGTGTGACAGGGGAGCCCATATGACGTCGTTTACGGTATCAATGCAAGCATTGAGCCGGACCAGGATATCTGCTCCAATGTAGATGTCATGCGGCAGGTCTGGAACAACGAGGAAGTAGTGACTCAGATGTCTGTTGTTCCATCGTATGTCTAGAGCGCAGATGATCTTGGAGGTGGCCATGGTTGTCGACCAGGGACTGAGAGGGAAGCGGCTGTGCTTAGCGACATGTGGTAGACACTGATGTCTTTGCTTCAATGTTTTGAATAGCTTCAGGCTGATGGCTGAGTTCTCTGCCCACAGGGCTAGTGCCGTGTCGGACACTGATATGCCTTGGACATCTATTGCTGTCATGATTCGAAGGGGGCCTGCGTTTGATTCAGACTCCTGCAGTGAGCAGAGGAGAGGGTCCTTGTCCTTGCTGTTTGTGCTTGGTCCAGATCCTGGCTTTGCTACTGCATCGCTGATCAGTGACTTAGGGGCGTTGTCGGTGACTTGACACTGTGACTCGTTGGAGTCTAACGCCTGGCAAGGCAGAGGTTCGCGGACTTGTGTCCACATCTTTAGGTGCTTGAAGTCTATTAGATGTTCGAAGCGATTAAGCAGATCTTTCCCAATGAGGAGTGGATACGTTTTAAGTGGTGAAACGTATACGGGATGGACGAGGTCCATCGATCCCACCGTTAGGTGAATTGGGGCCACATGTTTTAGTTGTAGGCCCGTGTGGGAGTATGCTTGGAGGTTTAGTTCACACCTTTGGAGTTTGAGGGTTCTGGTAGTCCTCTTTGATCTTTTTTGGACTTCCTCCAGGAGTTCGGTAGACATTAGAGTAATGTCGGCTCCCGTATCGAGGAGGGCTTCGACTCTGATGTGTCGTTCGATGATGATGGAGAGGTAGAATTTTCTGGCTATACCTTTCTCAATGAGATCGCCTAGGAGTTGAGGGACTGGAGTTTGGGAGGAAACAGTTAGGATATCAGGGCTGATGTGGCGTTCTTCGGAGGAGTGGTAGATGACCAAGACAGCACTTTCAGGAACTTGAGGGGTTTCGTCAGCAGGTGTTTGTTGGACGCTGCTGTAATTTGGAGCATTAGGTGTTGAGTTAGTGTCTAACTCTGTTGCTGGGTTTTCAGGTGGGGTTTCGTGTCCATCTGAAGTTAGTGTGAGTACGGTTCTCTGAGAGTGAGGTGAAGGAGTGCTGTTCTCCGTGTCTGGTTGTGTCAACTGGTCGCTGCCATCTCGTCCGGCCGCTAGTCAGGCTGAATCTGGTTTCTCTTTCTTTTCCCATTTCCGATCTTCCTCTTTCCATTGGAAGAATTCTTTCATCATCATTTTCATCAGCTCTTGTGAGTTGAAACACGGTAGTGTCTTTTGTTCCTGTATGGGTTCAGTTTGAGCTCGGTCAGCTTGGAATCTTTGCGAATTCTTTCGTCGATTCCTTGGGCTGGTTGCTCCAGGGTGAGTTTGTCGTTTTCCCTTGGAGTTTCCGTTGGATTCCCATGAGTTTTTTCCTCTTGAGTTTCCAAATGAGCTTGGCTGGTTCCACGATCTCTCCCAATGACTTTCGTGAGGCCTTGACTGGTCCCATGTCTTTTCCCAGTGCCGTCCAGGTGAGCGTTGACGTCCACGAGGTCCATCCCAGCGTTCGTACCTCTGGTTAGATCGGGTACCAGCATGGGAGTCTCGTTCTTTGTTGGACGAGGATGCATTCCACTCTCTGGGTGGCGGCTTGGCATTGTCTTGGCGTTGGGCGCCCTCTAGCGCCAGCCCTTGACTTTGAGTGTTGAAGTCAAGAACGGCTGGGGTTTTGGCACTTTTTTCTGAGGCCATCTTTTGTTTGCCGTAGGCTTTCTGCGCCAAGTCTCGCAACTGCTGAGCATTCATTGTCCGTGGACATGCGAGAACGCCAAGATGGTGGCTTATGCCGGGATGAAGGTTTCGTAGGAAGAGAGTTTTAAAGTTCAGTTCATCCTCCATGTCAGGTTCGTTGCGAGTTCCAAAGTATGCCCGTCTGAGTCGGCTGTAGTAGGCTTGAGGAGGTTCGTGACGTCCTTGTCTCGTCTCCAGAGCAGCCACGAGGCCTTGTTCGGACTCAGGGTCAGAGAACTCTTTAATGAGGGCTTCTCGGAGCAGTTGGTAATCATTCTTTGTGTGAGCAGGCTGCCTGTCCAGGAAGTTGCGAACTTCAGAACTGGATGTCGTTCGAAGTAAATATAGTCTATCTTTGTCCGTAACATTAGGTGCATTTCCAGATGGAAATCGATATCTTGGAGATACGCTTGGACATTTGGGCTATTTGGCACGCTCGGGTTGAATTTGCCAATGTTCCTGGCGAGCTTGTCGAGGTCTTTTAGGTACAAGCCGTGCGATGATCTGTGACTGGCTGCAGCAGATTCTTTTGGCTGAGGTAAAGTGAGGTAAAGTTCTCTAGAGTGAGTTGGTGAATGCTTTGACACCTCCCCCTCC
Source organism: Schizothorax lantsangensis (assembly GCA_027422415.1). Lineage (NCBI taxonomy): Eukaryota > Metazoa > Chordata > Actinopteri > Cypriniformes > Cyprinidae > Schizothorax > Schizothorax lantsangensis. The sequence continues at coordinate 27,378,666 of CM049843.1, read as the reverse complement.
ATCTTTTTCTCACGTGTCAGTCCAGGAACAGGTGACCTGGTCCTGCTCGGCAGGGGTGAGGTCGGTGCGCATCGTGTCCTTGATGGCTCACGGCGCAGTTCGTAAGCGTGCTTGAGTTCCTCTTGGAAACTGTCAGATTCCTCTTTGACATAGTCAAGCTGTTGTGTTAGACGACTAACCTCGTTTCGTGACTCATCAAGGTGAGTTTCAAGGGCTTTGATTCTGCCGTTTTTACCTCTGAAGTCGGCCTTTGCTTTATCCAGAAGCTGTTCCGCATACTGTAGCTTTTCGGACCGATCATCGTAGTCTGCCTTGACTTGTTCCAATTCTTGGCTAGTAGCTGCTAGGGTTTCTTTTAGCCGGTTGATCTCCTCCTCAGCACCTTGTTCCGCCTCATCCGACCCTTCCCGTCGTTCCTGAGCTTCAAGTTCCAGCTGCTCTATGCGTCGTTGTGCGCGTATCAGCTTCTGCTGGCGTTGTGCAGCGTGCTTGTCGCTCAACTTGAGGGTGGCGATGAGTGTGTGGCTTAAGGAGCCAGTGATCTTGGCTAATTCTTTGTGATTGTAGCTGTGACTTGGGTCTTGTGACATTAGGCTTGTTATGTTGTCATCCAGCTGGTCTTGTGTCTGATGTTTTAGTGTTTCAGCAGCCTTAGGGAGGAGGCTGTTTGTTGCAATGCTTAGCCATGTTTCCAAATCCTCCCAGTGACCGACATGTCCTGTTGTGTGAGACATGTTTGGGCGTGGTGAGATCTCGAACCACGACTGACACAGACCTTGAAAAGAAAACCAAAACAAACAAACCAAAACAGAACAAATCAACAAACAAGGGGTGTAGATGTGCAATATAGAATGTGTACTAGTGTTGACTGTGTAAAACAGGTGGGTGTGGTTCTCTGTGACTGTGATCCTCTGGGGGCGTGCTTCTAATTTGTAGCCTCTGTGGGGGAAAAATTGAGCACACACACACACACAGGTAGCACAGCTAGAGAACAGGTAAAGAGAAGAAGAAGGCTGCTTCTAATCAGAGGATTTGTAAATGACAATTTTTTTTTGTAAGTCTGTGATTGCAATTGGTTTTCTCCGGGGTGAAGGAAAACAATGACAATGACAGCACTGGTCCCGTTAATGACAAAATTGACACCACACGCTAATTAGAGTGTTCGCGTGCTTGAAGTTTTCCGGCGCCTTTCTTCTGTGGACCTGCTTTAACCTGGCGGGGTAGGATTTCACAAAAGAGGAAGGTAAATGGAAAACAATTTTGACATGTTCTCAAGTTCCACAAATACCTGTTTCGATTGCTAAAGTTCTCCACTTGTGATCTTCACACAGGTAAAAAAATCTCAGCAACAGCAGCAGTAGTCAAATTAGAGGATAGCAGCAGGAAGAAATGAGAGAAAGGTGAGAGTAGGATTTAGGATTAGTAACAAAGGTGGCAGCGCGGAGGCGCTGTTGAGTCGATGCACCTAGGGGTTTTGCTTTGCTAATTTTAGTAGGATAAACACGCTGGCCTAAGTGTTAAGGAAACCTTAATTTTTTCTTTCTTTTGGAGGTTTGCTTACTTAGAAGGGTTTTCCTAATTAGAAAGTTATTATACTCTAGGCTTTGTGATGAATGTAAATTGCTCCAGTGGTGTTCAGCAGCAAGGCCCACCGCCCAAGCGCACCAGGTGAGCTCCTGTAAGGGTTTTGCCGAACACGCCGCCCCCACCGTACTGCTGTGAGCCTCTCAGACAGCTGTGGCTTTTGGCACAACCGGGCTGGGACTCGGGTGAGTTATGTCAAACGACTGCTGGCCTGAAGAGGGGCGGGGCTAGGTCCCGGTGTCTATCCGTCAGTGTGAACCCGAAGTTCGACGTACTTCGTCAATAGATTAGCCGGAATGGTATATCCGCACCTTCGCCCAGTCAGCCGTTGACTCCTCCTCCGATACCCGATTGCTAGCCTGCTGCGGGCCGTCACTTTGCAACACTAGGACAGAAATATTCGGGTTTCCCCTCCAGCCTGCACCAGGTACAGTCGGAACGGGTGACTCCGCTTGCTGTAACTCACACTGAAGGCAATTTCACTTCACTAACCAAGCACTAGGGGGAGCCCTATCTCCTATCAGGCCTAAGAAAAGGGAAACCTATAAAAGTTAATTTAATAACAGCCGGAGAGAGACCAAACAGGTTGGAACCAAAACTCAATTGCAACTGAAATTAGAATTTCAAATTAGAAATGGTAGTTCCTAATTCAAATTTTATGATGTTATCATTTAAATTTGATAGGCTTGATTAGGATTAAATTAATCAATAGGGTATCCTTGAGGTAGCCTTATTAGCGTATTAAACCCTTATTAGCCAATGCTGGAATTAAAATTTCAGAGCAATGATTGATAGTTAAAGATCTAACTTAACGACGTTTGTCATTAATGTTAGAAGAAACCCCTGTGATTATAATAGCCCATAAGTATTGAAGCAGGGTAATACAAGCTCTAATGAGTTGGAGATGAAATTTAAAATTTCAGAGTATTATTGGCAGTCATGGATTAAAATCTTAATGATGTCCATTAACATTACAGGCGATTACATTTCATTGATCAGCCAATAGTGTTGCCATATGGAAACAGGAACTGTAATTAATTATTAAATTGAATTAGAATTTTCAAATTCGTAATTAATTATGAAATTAAATTACAAATTCCACATCCTTAATTTTGTATTCCTAAACCTGACCAATTCCTTTTGTTATTCAAATCATTAGAACAAATTAATCCGTACCATCTCAATTATAAAGGAAATTTTTAAATTTTCCCCAGGCCAGACGATCAAACACAACGATAGTTAATAATTAAGATCTTAATGTTATTGTTAAATTATCAGAGCACACATAATTATCTCAATCAGTCTATGTGGAATCAGGAACTGAAATTATTTTAATGAAATTAATTTAATTTCACATCTAGGATTAGTTATGGAATTAAAGTATCAATTTTAAATATTTCATAGCCATTCATCCGATTAGATTTTGAAAATCATTAGCGCAGTTATAATTAAATTAATTATCTTCCTATCAAGGCAACTAATACCTGCTAAATATAAAATAAAACAAAACAACCTGAACGCAAATGCTTATTAAAACCACCTGTGAAATCGCTGATCTCACTTCCTATGAAAATCAGCTGGCCTGCACATTAACGGTTTATTTAAATCTGCATTTGTCAAAGTTCTTTTAAAAGGGAAGAGAGGGAAAATGCATAATTAAATGCAAAAGAGAGAAGGAAATGACGTGAACACTCTTAGCATGAGCTAAGTTCAGATGAAAGGTTAGTCACATAAACGCTTCAAAAACACACTGCAACATACACCTCATTTGAACCACAGGCTACCAAAATGCTATGTGCTAATCGCTATGCTTCCAATGCAACTGGCTTTGCCTCAGCTCCAATATGCTACTCATTAGCTTCAGTTAGCTTAGCTTGCTATGCTGATACACCAGCCTTAAGATGGCGCTCGCAGGCTGCGCTTGCGCACTTGACTTCCTTGGGTTGCCCTGTCACTATGGTGACGACACACCCGGATGTTAGCTAACGTTATACACAGTCTCAATACCTCAGATCTCGATGTGCATCTAGATGTGCATCTAACAACCACAAAAGCACTATTTAGATTCTTATCTTTATAGCACTAACAATCTCAACTCGTTCAGAGAGAGATAAATTAATCTACAGATTAATTAATACAACAGCGTTATTGAGGCCTCGGCGGACCTAACACTTGTCAGTCTATCTGACAGGCAGAAACGCACAGTGGATTTTTCATCACACAATTTCCTTGATCAAGATAAATATCTGTTCTCCCCAGAACGCGTTTTGGCCACTCCTTCCGAGCGCCGCGTCCGATTTCACTCTTTTAGTGATTCAAAGATGGCAGAAAAATCATTAAGTAGCTAAGTTAATGTTTTCCAACCGGGAGATACATAGCATAGTTCAATCTGAAGTGGGACACGCACTTTAGCAGATTGAAACTATGAGAGGCCTTTTAAAAGACGTGAATGAGGAATCAGCTCATTCGTCTCTTTTGCGCTTTTATAGCGACAATTCATATACTGCAGTTAATTTCTTCAAACAACTAAGGTTGCACTTTAATTCATTCAAAACGCATTGCCATGCATACAGTACCACAAACACAAACAACTCTGTCTCTTTGTATCTACACTATTTCTTCCGGTTAAAAATAGGCAATATACAAAAATATGTTTTTCTGATTATGAATATTCAAATCAAATTTGCCCGCATCCTCCACCATTATGTAATAATTAATTTATTGATTTAATTTTAGCTCTTTTGTTTTAAGCTTTATTTTAAATTTCAGCTTTAGGGAATCTTAAAATTCTAGATTAGTATGATCAATTGATATTAATCAAAACGTCCAATTTGTACCTTATTTAACACTCGTCCAGCGAGTCGTTAAGTTTCAGTATATTCTGAGAAATTATGTTTATTTTCGTGGCCACGATATAATAATACAGAATTATTTAAGTACCTTTATGACAGTTATGAGCATAGGTAACGTTATCTGAGCAGAGTTTGATTTGAAAATTACACACCAAAACACAGAACACTTCTCTATGAATCAAACAAGAGTTTATTTACTATCTTACTAACATACATGAACTAAGCTAAATAACACAAACACAAAATACATACACACAGGCAATGACTTGTTGCAATTGAGAATGATTAAAATATAGCACTGTTTTACACGATTTTACTCGTGTCGATCATCAAATGGAGAACTCTCTTAATTTTACTTTAGAAATAGATACGACCAGTTCAGCAGAATAAAGGTTGTTTGATACCTTGCTTTTAAGTTGAAATGACGCTGATCTGTCTTTCATTTCCCGGATGTTGGAAACCCCGCGTGTCGTTGTCGCGTGGCGTCACTCTGGGGATGTCCTTTTGTTGTTGCTTGTTTGCTCGGTGTTGTTTCATGCTTCAAGGAAGTCTGTTTCGATTTCTTATGGCTTTAGATGTTGAAGTTCCTTTCGCGTAGCTTCAGACTTTCTTCAGAGATTTAACTAGATGTTGGTTCAATGTTCAAACTCGGCCAGGTGTTAAAGGCTGCGAGCTTTTGTTGGTGTAGCTCCGAGTTTCAAAGAAGCGCGCGATTTCCGAGCAGAGCAGAGAGAGAGAGAGCGGCTGGGAGTCAGTTTTAGGCCGGAAATTTCGGCCCCTCCCACTCGATGCTCTTCCAATGAAATAGGTCTTGAAGGGCGGAGGTCCGCCTACACAAGGCTTCTTCCTGTGCATCCATTATCTGCCTATTTACGTTGTCACATGAAGAAAATATCTTTTAACACGTTCTAATCACACATTATTATACTAAGAGTTAACTTTCGTTTACACCAACTTGTTGCATTTGTCCTGACCGTTAATATGAAACCAAATATAAGGTATTTGACATACATTAACAGCTCTCATGCTAAAACTAACTCAAAAGGGTTCTATTTAAAGATTAGAAATAACACATCGTGCATATGATGCTATAAGTGTAGTACTCACTTTACAGGAGAAAATTATACCTCAAAAGATTATAAAAACATACCATTGATTACAATGACACAGCAAGCTTATAAATGACATAAAATACACATTGATGTATTTTGTAAAATATATTGTATATATTGCTTTTGATAACAGCAACAGGTATTAATTGTCTTCTGGAACACTTTATAAAAGTTTGAGTCTTTGTTCGGTTAAAGAAATGAAAGGCACATATCCTTGCAATGTCCTGGGAGGATGGGAGGTCATAAAGTCACTTTGGGGCTATATCTGTAAAATCTCAACACTCGGACTCTTCCATAAAACAGTCTTTTTCTTGATACCATCATTGAGTTACTGCTTTAAGGATCATCCCAGAGCAAGTCCAGACCTAGTGGTCCTCGTTCCATCCTGGTTTAATGATGGTTAAGTGATAAGAAACAAGTGAAGTCCTGTTTTAACCACATTCACGATGCTCTCCTCCAATTCCTCCTTGTTTTAACAAAGTCTCTTCAGATAACAAGGTTTTATGGCAGGAAATCTGAGTTCAGGAATGTGCTCGCCATTATGTTCAGATGTGTGTGCGTTCTACCTTCCCCAAGGTCTTACAGGTATAACGGAAAATTTTAGTGGTTCTGAAACCTTGAATTTTCCAAACCACCTTGAAAACGGTTATCATCCCATGCCTAACTGAAACGTTGTTTTTAAATGCAGTAGAGTTTTTGCAGTGTCACTGCACTGCATTGCAGTTTAACAGCTCAGCAGAATCGATTATTCTGGATAGCAAATCAATAACTTGACGTACCCTGGCTGCATCATGGAAAACAAGAAAACCGTCAAGAAGAATCTATATCCTCCAGTACAGACTTGACCGTACTTATGGGATGCATATAGCGGAGACCGTAGCCAGTGCTGTGTATACCTGATGCAAATAGACGCTTTTGTAATTTTAGTAATTTTTTGTTGTTTCTGCTGTAGATATAACAAACATGTGTTTTTACAGGTGCTGTTGCTTCTGTATCTGCGTGTTTGCAGTATTGTTAAACAAAGGTAAGTGTAGCCATTTCCATTGGATGTGTGTACAAATATTTTTATCAGTATCAGAATTGAGGGTAAAAGATCGGTGGAGAAGCAGGACCCAGCATACAAGAACAGAGCTGAAATCTTCCCTAATGAGTACATGAAAGGAAACTTCTCGCTCAAACTCAACAACCTTCAATATAATGATGCCGGAAAGTATGTCTGCCACATCACAAAGGCACATCAAAATCCAAGCATGCAGCTTTTGGTCAAAGGTATGTGAAATACGATAAAGTTTTTTTTTAAACAAGTTTGTATTTATTTAAACATTTCCAACTTTAATACAGTTTGTTAATGACCGATTAACCCTATAAAGCCTATCATATCAAATTTCTAAGGCCTCTAAATGGAAAAACCTGCTGTACACAGCAGTGTTAATTTTGTTAACGAAGACGACGACGAAAAATAATCGTCAACAAACCTTTTCTCTGTGACTAAGACGAGACGTTGACGAGCTAAAACTAATATCTGATGATAAAAACTATGCCGAAATGTATGCCGTGTCTTCGTTAACAAGACGAGATGGGACTAAAATGTTATTTGAGGACTACCGGACATTCAAAATACATCCTATAGGCTAAATTAACTGTCTTGTCTTTTAAAATGTGAGTCTCTGTCATTGGATGAGGGGCGTTTGTATATCTAGTCTCAGTATGGCAGCAGTGGACAGATAAGCTACCAAAACATGAACTAGCGATCTTGCAGCCAGCACCTGAAGGGTTAGGGACTGGATGACCAGATGTCCCATTTTTCCCGGGAGTCACAATTCGTTGTCGAATAACTTAAAGTTTATGTAGGCGGGATAGGCGGAATCGTGCTGATAGAAGTGCTCTCTCTCTCTCTCTCGAATTGGAGAAGAATTGTTGAATAAATGTAGTTATTTTTATTTTCTTTGTGTACAAAAAGTATTCTTGTCGCTTCATAAAATTCTAGATTGAAGCACTGATGGCAGATGGACTATTTTGACGATGCTTTTTATACTTTTCTGTGCCTTGACAGTGTAATTTACTTGGCAGTTAATGGGACAGTCACAAGCCTCCCAGTTTTCATCCAAAATATCTTAAATTGTGTTCCGAGGAAGAACGAAGCCTTTACGGGTTTGGAACGACATGGGGTGATTAATGACAACATTTTCATTTTGGGGTGGAGTATCCCTTTAAGGAGCAGCGGGATTAACACGGGCGATACAAAGTTTACTTCAGGATGTCAGTGCCTCAGTTTGATGCTTTGCTAGCGATACTAGAGTCACATATTAAAAAGAAGACCACCAATTTCTGTGAACTCAGTGTGCAAGGATCTATATACACATGGGCGGGACTTTGCCCAACAGTATAAGTAGCACGTTTTTTTGTTGTTGTTTGTTTGCTTATTTTGTTTTTATAATACATAAAAAGAAAACAAGTAGATATAATAGAAAAAGATTAGGGAATGCTAGTGTTAGAGAGTCATTTTTAAATAAAAATAAAACAAGTGAAAGTGCTCTGCATTTAACCCATCCAAAGTGCACATACACAGCAGTGAGCACACACACACCGTGAACACACACCCGGAGCAGTGGCGCCCGGGGAGCAGTTGAGGGTTCGGTGCCTTGCTCAAGGGCACCTCAGTCATGGATTACGAGTCCGACTCTCTAACCATTAGGCCACGACTTCCCCATTTGACCAAGTCAATAGAACAGAAAATGAATAGATCATGCTAGTGTTAGAAGGTCATTATTTATAATAAATAAAAAGAAAATAAGTAGAAAGAATAGAGAAAGAATATAGAATGCTAGTGTTAGAGGCTCTTTTTTCTTTATAAATAAAACAAGTAGTTATAATAGAAATAGAATAGAGAGTGCAAATGTTAGAGGGTCAAGTTTTTTAATAAAAAAGCAGATAAAATTAGAATTAGCATTAGAATAGAGAGTGCTAAAGTTAAAGGGTCGAATGATCCCTATATATGATTTATAATACATATAAAATGTATTCTTATTATTCCAAGCATATTTTGTAATATATAACCCTGCTAAAAAAAAAACAATAGAACCCTGCCCAAAACACAATAGAAAATGTAATGGATTTAATGGTTATAATGGGAATTGTATTGGTTTTAATGGAAACTATAATGGTGTCTACGGGTATGTGATGGATTCTATTGGTGGGATGTTAAATCCTATTGGGAAAATTCCCAAAACACACTACAAAAAGGAATTTTGTAATGGTTTTACTTGAAAAAGCTAATGGTTCATAATGGCATTTTAATGGAAACCATTGGAATTTCTGTGATGTTTCTATTGGGCTTCTATTGTTTTTTTTTTTTTTTAGCAGGGATCCTATTTATTATTTGATTATTTAAATCTCCTGTATAAAAATAGGAAAATAGATACAAATAGATACAATATAGTTGTATATAATTATAAGCAATATATATCTGTTTATAATACACATTTTAAAATTGTATTACCTGCTGCTGCCATAATAAAGTCAAAAGTCAAGTCAAAGTCAGCTTTATTGTCAATTCTGCCACATGTACCGTACATACATACAGAGAATTGAAATTGCGTTACTCTCTTACTCCCTGGTGCATACAGATAACACTAAACACAAACAGTAGAACGCAAAAATACAGATAAGTACAAATCTATATATATATATATATATATATATATATATATATATATATACACACACATACACACACACACACATACATACACAAAAATGCAACTATTACAAATATACAAATAAGGACATGTAGGAAAAAAAATAAAACATTAAATAAAAATAATAATATAAAAAAATGGATAAAGTGGCATAAGGCACATGGCAGATGAAATAAACAAACAAACAAACAGTGCAGAATATAAATGGTGTAGTGCAAAGAGCTTATCAAGACTATTTAAAGTGACAAGGAGCAGTCTTTTTTATTCAGACTGTCAGAAGAGGTAGTTGAATGAATGAGGTCAGTCCAATGCTGTACAAGTGACCGGTGCTTGTCTCAGTGTGAGTGTGAGTGTGAGTGTGTGTGTGTGTGTGTGTGTGTGTGTGAGTGTCGGTGGTGGTGGTGGGGTGGGGGTCTGAGTTCAGTGATTCGTGGGGTAAGAGAGGGGAGGGGGGGCAAGGACGGGAGGGAGTTCAGCTTCCTAACAGCCTGGTGGATGAAGCTGTCTTTCAGTCTGTTTTTCCTGGCTTGGAGACTCCTCAGTCTCCTCCCTGATGGTAGCAGACTGAAGAAGTTGTGTGTCGGGTGGGTGGGATCACCTGCAATGCTGAGGGCTTTGCGGGTGAGACGGGTGTTGTAAGTGTCCTGGAGGGAGGGGAGAGAGACACCAACGATCTTCTCAGCTGCTCTCACTATCCGTTGAAGGGACTTGCGGCAGGTCGCGTTGCAGGCGCCATACCACACAGTGATGCAGATAGTCAGAATGCTCTCGATGGTGCCTCTGTAGAAGGTGCACATGATGGGGGCCGGGGCTCTGGCTCTTCTTAGTTTGCGGAGGAAGTAGAGACGCTGTTGTGCTTTCTTGGCTAGTGCTGCAGTGTTGTTGGTCCAGGAGAGGTCCTCTGTGATGTGTACACCCAGGAACTTGGTGCTGCTCACTCTCTCCACGGTCGCACCATTGATGGTCAGAGGAGCATGCAGAGAGTGCACTCTCCTGAAGTCAACGACAATCTCCTTCGTCTTCGGACAGCGTCATCATCTGGTCGCCGGGAGGAGGTGGAGTCTTCTGTGCAGTGGTGCTGTTTTGTGCCTCAAAGCGAGCAAAGAAGGCATTCAGCTCGTTCAGCAGGGGGATGGTGCTGTCACAGGTCTGTGGTGGGGGCTTGTAGTCCTACAATCTCATAATAAAGACCCATTTCGAATGTTTACATGATTTTCCTCTCTTTCTGCTCTCATTCTTCTTCTTCTTCTTCTTCTTCTTCTAGTTTTACGGCGGATCGCAGACTAACAAGTGCATTACCGCCACCTATCTCTAAAATGGACCATTGACACTCTACCTACAATCTCATAATTAACCTCCCAACCCATCTTCAAACACCTTTATCTTTCCATTTTCTCCTCCACCCACCCAGAGACTACATAGAGTTTCATTCGGCGTGCGTGTTCAGCTCCTCCGTCCACCCTCATCCTCTCAAGCGGGATTTGAAGGAGAAAAGAGAAAAGAAACAAAAATAAATAAAAAATAAAAATAAATAAATATATATATAAACACTTATACTCGCTTGTTCAAACCAGTTCTTCCTAGATATTGTAACAATAATGATTTCGTATTTCTTTCCGGATTTAATAAATTCTTTATTGTAAACTGTTCGCCCTTATTTTCTAGTTCCTCTTTCAACTCATTTATTTCAGCATTATACTTCCTGCAGTACATTATAACATGTTCGACTATTTCATTAACATCACATACCTCACATAGCCCTGTTGCATGTTTATTTATTAAATGCATTGTACTGTTCAACCTTGTATGCCCCAATCGCAACCTTGTAATCATGTTCTCCTCAGCTCTGCTCCATCCTGATACTCTTCCCTTACCCACTGTTGACTGAATTTGATACAAATGCCGTCCTTTGGTATCTTTGTCCCATAACTGCTGCCATAATTTCCATATATTCTTTTTGATAATTGATTTAATTTCTGATCTACTAAAAAGAATCTGAATATCAACTAGCCTTTTTAGCTAAATTATCTGCCTCTTCATTACCTTTCAACCCAATGTGAGCCGGCACCCACAGAAACTGAACTTTTATACTAATTTGCTTAAGTGAATGTAATTCTTGAATAATCTCTATTATCATATCTTGTCTTGTTTTTTACTTCCGTTCATTCAAACTTATTAGAGCTGAACTTGAATCTGAACAGATTACGATCTTGGGTACTTTAACTTCACTAATCCACCTTATTGCCATAATTATTGCAAACATCTCTCCAGTAAACACTGATAAACAATCTGATATTCTACTGCTCTTATTCACTTTTAACTTTGGTATTATGAATGCAGAACCCACATGACCTGTTTTTGGATCTTTTGAAGCATCTGTGTAAATGTGTATGTATTCTCCATACCGTGACCCCATATATTCCCTTACATCATATACCTCTGTTTCGTATGATCCTTCCTTTTGTCTTCTTTCTAATAAGCTAAGATCAACTTTTGGTTGGGGCATAACCCACATTGGCACTGGAGATAAAGGAATTATTGGAGCATATCCTACCTCTTCCAGTCTCATATCTCTTACTAATTTTCCCACTCTCCATCCAAAACTATTACACTCTCTCTTCTCATGTTCCCAACTAGTTCTCAACACTTTTTTTGTAGGGTGATTTTCATTCTGCCCACTTAAGTTTGCCCAGTAGGATACTATTAACTGGTGTCTTCTTATCTGTAATGGCACTTCTCCCATCTCTACTTGAAGAGCTGTAACTGGAGATGTTAGACATGCCCCACAACATATTCTTAGGGCTTGGGACTGAATTCTATCTAATTTAATTAAATTAGATTTATTTGCCGATCCGTATACCAAACAACCATAATCCATTATAGATCTTATCATGGATATATATATATAGCTTTTAAAGCCAATCTATCTGCTCCCCATTCCTGACCCGAAATACCCCTCATCACATTCACTACTCGCTTACATCTTCCCACCATCTTTTCTATATGTTCTCTCCAGGTTAATCTACTGTCAAACCATGCTCCTAAAAATCTTACTGTATATACACGTTCTAGATCTTGTTTATATAGTTTTAACTTAATATCAACTTTCCTCTTCATATTTGTGAAAAGTATTATTTGAGTCTTTTCCACTGAAAACTTAAAACCATTTTCCCTTGACCACTTTTCTACTTAATTTAATGCACATTTTATTTTACTTACATTATAATCTATATTCTTTCCTTTAAACCAAAGAGCCCCATCATCAGCAAACAGAGATTTCCCCAGACTTGAATGTATCCTTGAAAAAACATCATTAATCATGATGATAAATAACAGTGGACTTATTACACTGCCCTGAGGTGTTCCATTATCGATTATTCCACTAGAGGATATAGCATCACCAACCTTCACCCTAATACTTCTTCCAATTAAAAATTCTTTAATCCAGTTATACATTCTTCCTTTTATACTCAACCTTTCTAATTTTATTAACAATCCCTCTTTCCACAACATATCATACGCCTTCTCTATATAAAAAAAACAGCAATGACACTCTCCTTGTTTACAAATGCCTTTCTTATTTCATCTTCTAAAGATACTATTGAATCCATAGTCCCCCTTCCCCATCTAAACCCACTTTGATAAGGAGAGAACCAGTTCCTTTTTTCCAAATGATATGTCATTCTGTCTGTTATCATTCTCTCCATAACCTTACATAAATGAGAAGTTAAAGCTATTGGGCGATAATTTGTAGGACTGCTTGGATCTTTTCCAGGCTTTTTAATAGGTATAATTAGTGCTTCCTTCCAACTTTGAGGAACTATACCTTCCATCCATATTCTATTATAGAATGCTATCATCACCTTCATAGAATTTTCACTAAAATGCTTCATCATGCTATAACTTACTCCATCCATTCCTGACGCAGATTGTTTCATTCTTCTTACTGCATTCTCTAATTCACTCATAGAGAATGGGACCTCTAGCAAATTATTACCAGTCACCTTTTTCCCCATTAAATCTGGATACTCTTTTAACACATCTTTCCTTATTGCCTTACTCTGTTCAGTTAACTTTTCTGAGCTATTTACATTCATAAACATCTTTAAAAACATTTCTGCTTTCTTTCCATCCTCCACAGCAATTTCTCCTCCCATACTTAAAACTGGGTATTCCTTTTTTTTTTTTTATTCCTTTCATTTTCTTAATCATGCCCCACACCTCTTCTACTGGTGTATTCTTACCTATTTCATTACAGTATGACCTCCAATACTCTATTTTGGTTTTCCTTACTGTCCTTCTTACATCTGCTTGTGCTTTTTTATATTCTATTAAATCTTGAAAATTATGTGTTTTCCTAACTCTCTTAAATGCTTTCCTTTTCTTTCTTATAGCTTTTTTACATTCTTCATTCCACCATGGAACTATCTTATTCTGCCTTCCTCTTCTCCCCTTTGGTATATATTTATTTGCTGCAATCTGTATGGCTTGTACTATTTCTTTACTTATCATCTCTGCTGATCTATCTGATTCAATTATAATATTCTTTAATCCCTCTTCACTTAAACTCATAAATTCTTCCCAACTCTCTTTATCATACTTCCAATTACCAATACCTCCTTTACTTACATAATTTCTTCTTACGTTTACTCTTACTGATGTCATAATGGGATAATGATCACTCCCAATAGTATCTTGTCTCATTATTTCCCATTCAGCACTCCCTGCAATTGTGTCAGACACCATTGTCAAATCAAGTACGGACTCTTTACCTGTTGCCACATTTACCCTTGTATTACTCCCATCATTCAGACATACCAAATTTCTCCTGTCCATCAAATCTTCCACCACCAAACCATTATAATCTGTCACTAAACCTGCCCATAACATACTCTTTGCATTAAAATCCCCACACCAAATCACCCTATCTTCATTTTGACCCTCTATTTGTTCTAACTCATTCAACATTAAATTTCTTACAAGGATTATAATAATTTATTATTACATAATTTTCCCCATTCACCCACACCTCCACTACCACATACTCTTTTGTTACACCTTTGCCTAACGTTCTATATTGTATACCCTCCTTAATCAGTGTAATACACCCTCCACCATTACCCTCCTCACGGTCTCTCCTCTCACTAACATATCCTTTTATAACAAAATCAAATCTGGGTTTAAGCCATGACTCTTGTATACATATCAAATCAGGTTTACTTTCCAACTCATTAATAACGCTTTTAAATTCCAATCCATTAGCCACAAGACTTCTTGCATTCCATTGTAAAATTAAAATCATCCCACCGATCCACACCAAGATTCCTGACTTGACTGAGATTCAGTCACCAGCCCATCCCTAATCTTTACCCATGATATATCCTTTACTCCTAAGAATCTCTCAGCTGCCCTTACTATAATTTGAATCTTGGTTGTTGTCTTTTCTGTTTGAGCTGTACAATTAATTACCTCAGCTATGAATAACAAAAAATGTACTTTGCTCACAACCATAGTGTCCTCTTTGATCCTACCTTCCAACTTATTCCTGGAGTCTACCACTTTAACAGCTTCTGCATATGTTATGTTTTTCCTAGCTTTCTCATTCTGCACTTCAATAGCTCTTTTCCTCACCTCACATCCCCCAAACGCTACGTTGTAATCTCCTCCGCAGTTGCAACACCTAATCCCTGCTCCTTCACATTTCCCATAGTCATGTTCCCCCCCCCCCGCATCTTGCACATCTTTTCCTAGACTTACAGACCGCAGCTACATGCCCATACTTTTGACAATTAAAGCACCTTAAAGGAGGAGGCGCGAAAGGCCTAACTGTGTAACTAATAAATCCAAGTTTGACCTTATCTGGCAAAACATCTCCATCAAATCTGAGTTCAACTGAAAGACTCTCCGTTCTACTTCCTTCTCTAGTCATAAACAATCTTCTAGCACCAACTATTTGCCCTCCATTAATGTTGTTTTTAAGCTCATCCATAGACACATCTCATGGCACTCCAGTTATCACTCCACTTGCCCACTGCCTCTGTCCTCCATTTCCACTACTCACCACTTCTTTTTTACATATTACTTTGATTCCCATCACTTTCCTCTTTTGATCTTCATTCTTACAAATTATCATCAAATCTCCATTTTTTTTAACACTCTAGCAAGCTTAATCTCTCCAGCTAGTTTCCTCAAATCTGTAGTTAATGCAATTGGACTTACCTTTTGTATTCCACCTTCCTCTTTAAATTTCAAAATAACCTTTAACTCATCCAGATTTCCATTCCTTGTCTCCTGTTCATTTCCACTCTCCCCCAAACTTCTTACCTGTCTTTCCTGATGTTTTTTCTTTCTTTTCTTTGTACCCACATCCTCCCTCCTATCTCTACTACCCTCTTCTTCTGTCCTTCCTAACTCCATTTGATCATCCTCCTTATCTGTTTCATCGATACTATCTAGTGTCTCTGGTCCATTTCCATTACGACAACTTCTATATTTTGTCATTATTGATTTCTCCGCGTTTGCCGCCATCACTCAAACTCTCTGAAGACACGCTTCCGCCCTCCAGGTCCTTTCGGTCCATCAACCTGTCTCTGCTCTCACTCGCTGTGGTGGAGCAGTTATGAATTATTGTTGTTTTAAATGCTTTCCAGCATTTCAGAAATAAATATGTATGCAAATTACACCAATGTACAACAGTTACCTTATGGTGTTCGGGAGTGCTCAAAAAGGGTTTAAACACTGAATTTTGAATCGATTTCTTCTCGTAAACTCAGAGATGTGGATTCGGACGGCAATTAAATTACCAACTACCCCCTGTAAATGGTGAAAATCACTTACGTCCCCGTGAGAAACAATTAAGTCTGAATAGTGCTTTTGACGACACGTAAAAAACTGAGCATACCGCAGGAACGGTATAACGGAACATTTTTGTGGTTCTGAAACCTTGAATTTTCCAAACCACCTTGAAAACGGTTATCGTCCCATGCCTAGCTGAAAAGTTGTTTTTAAACGCAGTAGAGTTTTTGCACTGTCACTGCACTGCATTGCAGTTTAACAGCTCAGCAGAATCGATTATTCTGGATAGCAAATCAATAACTTGACGTACCCTGGCTGCATCATGGAAAACAAGAAAACCGTCAAGAAGAATCTATATCCTCCAGTACAGACTTGACCGTACTTATGGGATGCATATAGTGGAGACCATGGCCAGTGC
Source organism: Schizothorax lantsangensis (assembly GCA_027422415.1). NCBI lineage: Eukaryota > Metazoa > Chordata > Actinopteri > Cypriniformes > Cyprinidae > Schizothorax > Schizothorax lantsangensis. The sequence goes on along the minus strand of CM049843.1, from coordinate 27,362,207 downwards.
TGTGTATACCTGATGCAAATAGACACTTTTGTAATTTTAGTAATTTTTTGTTGTTTCTGCTGTAGATATAACAAACATGTGTTTTTACAGGTGCTGTTGCTTCTGTATCTGCGTGTTTGCAGTATTGTTAAACAAAGGTAAGTGTAGCCATTTCCATTGGATGTGTGTACAAATATTTTTATCAGTATCAGAAATTTGTATTAGTATTATTAGTATTATTTTAATGATTTTCAAAGGATTGTCTCTCATTTTCAGCATGTCTAAAGGTCACTGTTGAGGGTAAAGTTGGAGGCTCTGCTCTCTTGCCCTGTTCTTCTATTGGCAACAGCCTTAAAAATGAAGATGTAACAGTTTATTGGAGACATAATAGCAGCCAAAATGTTTATGACATAATTGAGGGTAAAGGATCGGTGGAGAAGCAGGACCCAGCATACAAGAACAGAGCTGAAACCTTCCTTAATGAGTACATGAAAGGAAACTTCTCACTCAAACTCAACAACCTTCAATATAATGATGCCGGAAAGTATGTCTGCTACATCACAAAGGCACATCAAAATCCAAGCATGCAGCTTTTGGTCAAAGGTATGTGAAATACGATAAAGTTTTTTTTTAAACAAGTTTGTATTTATTTAAACATTTCCAACTTTAATACAGTTTGTTAATGACCGATTAACCCTATAAAGCCTATCATATCAAATTTATAAGGCCTCTAAATGGAAAAACCTGCTTTACACAGCAGTGTTAATTTTGTTAACGAAGACGACGACGAAAAATAATCGTCAACAAACCTTTTCTCTGTGACTAAGATGAGACGTTGATGAGCTAAAACTAATATCTGATGATAAAAACTATGCCGAAATGTATGCCGCGTCTTCGTTAACAAGACGAGACGGGACTAAAATGTTATTTGAGGACTACCGGACATTCAAAATACATCCTATAGGCTAAATTAACTGTCTTGTCTTTTAAAATGTGAGTCTCTGTCATTGGATGAGGGGCGTTTGTATATCTAGTCTCAGTATGGCAGCAGTGGACAGATAAGCTACCAAAACGCAAACTAGCGATCTTGCAGCCAGCACCTGAAGGGTTAGGGACTGGATGACCAGATGTCCCATTTTTCCCGGGAGTCACAATTCGTTGTCGAATAACTTAAAGTTTATGAAGGCGGGATAGGCGGAATCGTGCTGATAGAAGTGCTCTCTCTCTCTCTCGAATTGGAGACGAATTGTTGAATAAATGTAGTTATTTTTATTTTCTTTGTGTACAAAAAGTATTCTTGTTGCTTCATAAAATTCAGATTGAAGCACTGATGGCAGATGGACTATTTTGACGATGCTTTTTATACTTTTCTGTGCCTTGACAGTGTAATTTACTTGGCAGTCAATGGGACAGTCACAAGCCTCCCAGTTTCATCCAAAATATCTTAAATTGTGTTCCGAAGAAGAATGAAGCCTTTACGGGTTTGGAACGACATGGGGTGATTAATGACAAAATGTTTATTTTGGGGTGGAGTATCCCTTTAAGAAGCAGCGGGATTAACACGGGCGATACAACGTTTACTTCAGGATGTCAGTGGCTCAGTTTGATGCTTTGCTAGCGATACTAGAGTCACATATTAAAAAGAAGACCACCAATTTCTGTGAACTCAGTGTGCAAGGATCTATATACACATGGGCGGGACTTTGCCCAACAGTATAAGTAGCAAGTTTTTTTTGTTGTTGTTTGTTTGCTTATTTTGTTTTTATAATACATAAAAAGAAAACAAGTAGATATAATAGAAAAAGATTAGGGAATGCTAGTGTTAGAGAGTCATTTTTAAATAAAAATAAAACAAGTGAAAGTGCTCTGCATTTAACCCATCCAAAGTGCACACACACAGCAGTGAGCACACACACACCGTGAACACACACCCGGAGCAGTGGCGCCCGGGGAGCAGTTGAGGGTTCGGTGCCTTGCTCAAGGGCACCTCAGTCGTGGATTACGAGTCCGACTCTCTAACCATTAGGCCACGACTTCCCCATTTGACCAAGTCAATAGAACAGAAAAATAATAGATAATGCTAGTGTTAGAAGGTCAAGGTCAAGGTCAAGGTAGGTTTATTTGTCACATACACAATCATACAGAGTACAATCAGCAGTGAAATGCAGGGATTTTTCGAAGAAAAATACAGCAAAAAACAAGAGGAGAGAGGGGAGGAAAAAAAATATCCCCATACTATACTCCATATTGGGGGAGTACAGTGTGATAACAGAAAAAACACCCCAGCAAAAAGCACATAATACAACATAGACACACGACTTTGCAACAGGGTAGGGTAATCCAGCTCTGGTAAGCAGCCATCCGGTCCAGCAGCCAACCCAGCAGCGCTAGTCACAGACCCGCTTGTCAGGCTGGCGGTTCAAAGCGACGGAGGCGTGGGATCGGGATTGGGGAAGTGAATGCATATGTGTGTGTGTATGTGTAATAGTTTGTAATCAGTATGTGTGTATGTGTAATCAGCAGGTGTCTGAGGAATGGGGGAGGAACGCAGAGAGCGTCTTCCTGTGGTGCTTCTCAGGGTTGATTTCCCGACAGCGGCCTTGACCAAGGCCAGTGCTGGTAGAGGGGGGCCGGAAAAGATAAGATTGAGCTTGTTTAGTCTTAGGGCGAGTAACCGCATTCCAATTCCACAGCTACTCTTATTGTCCGTTCTGGTCTCCGTCAATTTTTCTTTGCAAAGCCGTGAGCTTTTCCGTGATAGAATCCATATTGCGGCTAATAGTCTCAGTCTCAATGCTGACCGCTCTTCCCACTGCTTCAATCATGACGGGCAGCCTTGTGAGGCTTTGAACAGCTGTTCCCGTTTTCTTAATTCTTCGATAACCCAGGGCAAAGCCTAATCCAATCAGCAGAAGACCTGTTATCATGGTTCCGAATAGATAGATATCTTCGATGTCCTCTACGGAAAGAGCTGCTAAACACACGACACGCCATCTGTCCCACGCGTCCATCGTGTAACCAGCGGGGTATGTTCCGTCAGGGCAGTTTGGTTCCCCCGAACCTGTGCTTCTCGTCGAGAAGATGGTGTCAATTGCGTTGAGAGACCAGTTGATCAAATCCATGATTTTTGAGTTTTGAGGTTTTGAGGAGCAATGCAGAGAGAGTCTCTCAAGTATTACACGATACGAGACAAGAGAGCAGGCAGGAGGGAAAAAAGGGAGAGGACGGGGAGTGTGAAAAAATGCGACCGCCTCCGTTGAGAGCCAAAAGAAGAAAAACCAAGAAGGTCATTATTTATAATAAATAAAAATAAAATAAGTAGAAAGAATAGAGAAAGAATATAGAATGCTAGTGTTAGAGGCTATTTTTTTCTTTATAAATAAAACAAGTAGTTATAATAGAAATAGAATAGAGAGTGCAAATGTTAGAGGGTCAAGTTTTTTAATAAAAAAGCAGATAAAATTAGAATTAGCATTAGAATAGAGAGTGCTAAAGTTAAAGGGTTGAATGAAGATGAAAGAGATGTGTTTTCAGCCATTTCTTGAAAATATTAAGGGCTCAGATGCTTGGATTGTATTGGGCTGGTCATTCCACCAGGAGGGAACAGTTAATGTAAAAGTCCATGAAAGTTTTATCATAGGTAGAATGCAAAATGTTTCAATACAAGCATTTCAGTCAAATGTAATTTATGCAATATTTCAAACTTTTAACCCACTTGGGAAAATCAACCCATGCAAAAGTTTAAAAGTATCCCAATTCTGTGGAAAAAAACGCAGACTTGGCAACCCTGCATCCAAAAAGAACTGCAGGAGTCAGATTTGACTGATCACAGGTCGAGAGTAAGGAGAGATGACTGACAAGACCATGCTTGATCATTTGCGCAAATATCTGATCTTGTAAGGTGTGCTCCCTTTACACAGAGTGCGTGTGATCGAGAAATCGAAAGTGAAAGTAAACAGCGCAAATGCTCATTTAAAAATATTTAAATACGCCGCATACAGATAGCGGCTCCCTGATGCGCCAAAATTATATACAATATTAGTAACGTTATGTTTAAAGGACTGGACACGAAAATCTCGGGAGCGAAACACATGTTGCGGGAGCAGGCGGCAATGGTCAGAAATTCAGCGGGAGCAAGATTAAGAAAACAGCCGAATCCCGGACATTTTGGGGCGATTAAGAAATCCCGGCCGGACGCATTTTTGTAGGTCCAAAAAGAGGACATGTCCGGGGAAAAGAGGACGTATGGTCACCCTAAGGTTATACACTGTATAATTGTGTATGTGACAAATAAAATCTTGAATCTTGAAACTTGCTAAAGCTATCATTGTCTCTGCCTGTTTTCACTGATGCTGCCTTCAAGTGCTACCAGAATGATCTTAAATAGGAATGTGGTAGTTAAAAGTTGCATATGGAAGCAATGTGAGTCGGTCGCTTGAAGTTGTCGAGCTCATGATCAGAAGTGGGACTTATAAAGTTTGTGATAGCATGAGACCTGCTATGTTGTTATTTTTGTCCCGCTGTGCTCCCCGTCTGTGTAATTCATAAACGCAAATTATTATGCACAGTATAATCAGATGACTGACTCTGAAACTGAGTATGTTTTCTGTAAAGATAACAGGCTTGTATTAATAGAGGAATGTTTATTTGCAAAGGCTAGCACTGCTAATGCCGGAGCTTGAGCTCTTGAAGCACCGCCCTCTTCTCTGGGAGCAACAGCTCATTTGCCTTTAAAGCAACATACTCAAAATCAGCGCATTTTGGCTCATACCCTAAAAGTGGCAATTTTAACAAGCTATAAAAATGTGTCTGTGGGGTATATTGAGCACATATACGCTCTGGGGACATCAGATACTTATTTTACATAGAAAAATGGGGCATAATAGATCCCCTTTAAATGAAGCTTATAGGTGCCACCTACAGGCCTATTATGTGAAGTGTAGGCCTGAAGGTTGACAATTTTACAATTGCACTAAAAGACCTTTTACTTGATTAAAAAATAATTATCATTATGTAGTAGAGTGTGTACAGCAGGATTTTCAATTTAGAGGCCTTAGAATGCCTGAAATGTTGATGTGAAAGGATTTGAAAGGTTAGGTTTAGAGGGTTAAAAACTTGAAAATAAAAAGTTTTTTAGTGAAACCTTTTTTGTTGTCTTGCAGACAGAGGAAACCTTGAAGCAGCAGCAAGAGCAGAGAGGACTGTGTCATTTTTAATTCTGCTCCATATTCTACAGTATATTTGACCTAGAATGGGGTGTGTGATGTCTATGAGCTGCGCATATATAGTGTATGTATTAGTGTATAACTCAGGAACAGAAAATGCTCTCCTATCTATTAGCTGATCTTCTAACATGTGCAGTTAAATCACTGCAGTTGGTCCCAGATGTGATGGCATGCATGGTCTTCTGTCCTCGGGAGGTCTGTAATACCTAAAGAGGGCTGTGAGGTATCATTCACATTCATGTCAATGCCAGTTGCTCTGCTGACACATGACGCATGAGTGTGTGGGCACTGAGTATGCAGGGTTTTTATCTGAGCTATAAATGCTTGGCTGCTAATCAGGGTTAAGAGAGAGGGAAAATTTTGTCACTGGCAAAACATGCTGTTATTAAACATATTAATGTTAAAATAGCTATTTTGTTCAGATTACAAGGCGATTTTGAATGACAAAGTAGTTTTTGATATTTTTGCAAGCATATTTTTGGAGAGCTGTAGGCGCTTGGTGCCATTTGCAAATACTGTTTTCTTTTGAGATTTATTATATTTTAAGTTAAGTAATTTATTATATTTTATTTTTTCTTTTGATGGGGAATTTAAGAGTTAGTTTGATTTTTGTTTGTTGTTTGATTTGTGAAGTTGTGCTTTTTTTCTTCCATAAAGACTTTGCACATTTACACATAATGAATATTTTAATATTTTGCAGTGATTTGTTTTGCTGGTATAGAATTTTGCTAACGTCATGTCTGCTACGCCAGAGCTTGCTAACGTCATGTCTGCCATGCCAAGGCCTGCTAACGTCATGTCTGCTACTCCAAGGCCTACTCACGTCATGCCTGCTACTCCAGGACCTGCTCACATCATGCCAGTTAAGTCAAAATTTACTCATGTCATGTCTACCAAGTCATAGCCTTATCAAATTATGTCTGCCAATCCAGAGTCTGCTAACTTCATGTCTGCTACCCCAGGGCCTGCTCATGTAATGCCTGCCAAGCCAGAGTCTGCTCTCATCACGTCTGCTACCCCAGGGCCTGCTCACGTCATGTCTGCCAAGACTAAGCCTGCTCACGTCATGCCTGCTAACCCAGGGCCTGCTCACATCATGTCTGCCAAGCCAAAGTCTGCTCATGTCGTGGTGGCCAGTCAACAGCCTCGTCCCATCATGGCCGCCATTCCAGAGTCTGCTCACGTCAAGCCTGCCACGCCTGATTACCCGGCCAAGATGGCTGCCACGCCTGATTACCCAGCCGGGATAGCCACGGTCCCCATGCCAGAGCCTCGCCATACCACACCAGAGCCTCTTCATGCCACAACTGTCATGCCAGAACCTCATCATGCCACGACGGCCACGCCCAGAGCCATATGGTCAGTTCCAAGGCGTCCAAAGCTGGTATCCAGCCATGGAGGCCGTTTATGAACTCACAGTCTGCCCTGTCACAGCCAAGGAGGCCGTTTATGAACTCACAGTCTGCCCTGTCACGGCCAAGGAGGCTGTTCATGAACTCTCTGCCTGTCCTGTTATGGCTGCTGAGGCCGCTGTTAACCTATCTGTGTTCTCTGTTTCAGTCCCGCCTGATCCGCCTTGGTGGATAACTTCTCTGCTGTGGTGGTCATCTGTTCCACTGTGGGGATCTTTGCTTCTGCCATGGCTCCCTACTCTGCCTGCTCCGCCATGGCCCTATGCTCCTCTAGATCTGACCTGGTGGTCTCCTGCTCCATTGTCCCACTATCTGCCTCTGCTCCATTGTCCCACTGTCTGCCTCTGCTCCATAGCCCAAGTCCTCCTGTATTTCACTGTCTGACATTGCACCACGGCCCAGGTCCTCCAATGATTCATTAATGGCCCTCCACCCCTCCCCCTGTTCCACCTCCGTTCCACCACCCTCCTGGACTTGATGGTTTTTTGTGGGTTTTGTTTGGGCTTTGTTCTATGTTCATGTTTTCATGTATTTTATTCTGGAGTTTAGTCATTGTCCCTGTTTGTGTCATGCTTCCCTTGCCCTCATGTATTCATGCTATTGGTTCTCTTGTTCATTGTATCATGTTCTGATTGGTAGTCATGTTCTGATTGGTAGTCATTAGTCATGTGTCCTGTCTCTCATTGGTTGGTTCTTGTCATGTGACCGGTATTGTTTGCTATAAATAGCCATCATGTTGCCATTGTCTCCGGTCATGTATTGATGTTGTAACCTGCTTTCGGTGAGTCTAGCCCTCTACCGCACACATGATAGACCTATAGAAAAAAAGATTTGACTCTTTTTCTTTTCTTGGAATGGCTTAACTTGAAGTGCTGTAAAAAACAAATGGGGGAAAAAAAATATTTTTAGGTACTTTATGATATGTTGCCATACGGTAACAACATACAATAGTGGATCTAAATTAGAATAAGTGTAAGTTTACTTATAGTTAATATTTTTCCTCAGAAATGTTTGTGGTGATTCAATTGGTGCTATTATAAGCTTTAACACAGTACTTATAACCTTATACATACTTTCCAACAACTTCTGCTTTTATTTATTCCATTCTTTTTAGCTGAATAATGCTTTATATTCTTTGAATTTACATTTACGTACATTACATGTTTCATGATATTCATGAAAAATGAACAGTTGCCTTGCTTACTTGAATAATATTCATGAAAATATTCATTTTTCATGAATATTATTTAAATTTCAAATTTATACAGTTAGAACAAATATAATACTGTATATCATGTATCATAAAACATTGACATAAAACCAAAAACACTGCAGTTCATGAAAATTCAACATTACGCAATCTTATGAGTGGAAGACTATTAATTTAAAATGTATACAGTTAAAACAAATATAATACTGTATATCATGTATCATAAAACATTGACATAAAACCAAAAACACTGCAGTTCATGAAAATTCAACATTACGCAATCTTATGAGTGGAAGACTATTAATTTAAAATGTATACAGTTAAAACAAATATAATACTGTATATCATGTATCATAAAACATTGACATAAAACCAAAAACACTGCAGTTCATGAAAATTCAACATTACGCAATCTTATGAGTGGAAGACTATTAACCTGAGGCTGAGCTTGGCAACACATACATTTGATTGATTTACCAATAACTAATTTCATAAAAACTTTTTGAGTAGTGAATATGTCATTATAACTTATCCGAGGTAATCTTTACGATTTTTTTGTGCATGTGACACGGGATGGTCCTTGTTTTTTACTGACATTTTAGTTTGCTTTCAGCAACTACTGACAAGAGACGGCAGTCTATTAGAAATCGCACCACAGAAAAAAACTGCATGTCATGTGACTTAACCAAAGCAGATCATTGGCTAAACTAAGGTCTTCTCTTTCCAACAAAAAATGAGAATGTTCTCTTAAAGAGACACTGGCAAGGAAATGAACACAAAGTGTATGTTGCCATATGGCTACACCATGCAGTAGAGGGCTAGTCAAGTCAAGTCAAGTCTGAAAGTAAGGAAGGCAACTGTGTAGCAGCTAAAACCACAAAGCAATCAACATCTGTAATCTCAAAATAGGATGCACCCTTATACAGCATCTGACATTTATAATTTTGTAACAGGAGTCTGGAGTTCCATTGTTCCCAATTCACTTGTCAACGATTGTAATTCAACAGTAAAATCATGCAGTTCAATAATTTCTTTCAATAATTTCATTATTCTCTTATTCACCGATTCTTGTTTCCTTAGCAATCGCACCATTGCTCTCATTTTGAAGATGATTCTCTGATGCTCCAGCTCTCTCCTGAATCTGTCTGCACCATTCCATCTTATCTTGCTTCTTGACTTAACGGCTCCAGCTCCGCTGTAATCCTTGCACTATAAGATCATCAAAATCAATTTCTAATTTATCTGGTCGTTTGTTACTGTTCCCATTTGAGGATTGATCAGGAAATTGCATATTAGTTAGGTCGGGAGTTTCACCAACAATATATATGTTTGTTTGTTTGTTTGTGTGTGTGTGTGTGTGTGCGGGTTTATGTGGTTTATGAGGACACAAATTTGTTTAATAACATGGGTATGACAGAGGTATTACAATTTGAAGGTGGTTTATGAGGACACTGCCTATGTCCCCGTAATTCAAAAGGCTTAAAAAACATACTAAATGGTGTTTTTTTGAAAATCTATAAATGCACACAGTCTCCTGTGAGGGCTAAGTTTAGGTGTAGGGTTGGTGTAGGTTTACCAAATAAGCCAGGTTTATTTCAGTTAGTCAGACTTATTGTCAGTTGATTTGATTCAAAATAAGTCGGACTAACTGAAATAAGCCAGGCTTGTTTGGTAAACTTGTTTTATGAAACAGCCCCCAGATGAAGAAACAAAATGAAAACACAACAAAAGAGTCCATAACTGTGACAACGTGGCTAATGTGGAAAAATATTCCATTTTGTCAACTCAATCAGACGTCAGCTCTGTCAGGCTTATGTTTTATGTTTACTTACTTACTTACTTACAAACAACCTGTCACTCATATGAGATCACAGCAATAGCAAACCCTGTTGTAATGGACTTCAGAGAGCAAACATGGCAGTTGACCACTGCTTTAGTCATGCAGGTCAGGCACAAATAAAATGTATGTAATTGATGCGGTTTAAAGACAGATCATTTGGATTCACATTAGGAACATTTCTGTTGCTGCTACAGGGCAGCACATAATAATGCATTAAACATAAGCTTATTGTATTTAAGCTACTGGAGACCCAGAATGAGACATCTGCTGGAAGGACTGTTGTATTAAATTAAATAGTTTAAAATCATTTTGTTGTCTTAATTTGTTGTCTTGTCAATCATTTGTTGTAACCTCAGTTGGACCTTTGTCAAGCCTTTTGCAAGTCAGTTTTTAACACAGTCAGATGAAGGTTTCTGTTAATTTTGAAATAAAGATTTTATTATTTTTTAATGTATTGTTTTGAAATAGTAAATCATGAACTGAACTACATAATATGTCTGATTTACCAAAGAACATATATGTTTAATATGAAAAAGGAGGGTAGAAATTTAGGAATTGGATCATTCGTAATAGTGTGAAAACAGGAACAAATTTAGATAATTGTATTTGATCACTTCAGCCTTTTTACTGAACACCATTATTACATAATTGAAGACTTTACATTGTCATTGGATGGATCAAATTAAAATATCATGCTTTTTAATGCGTCTGACGGAGTTGACACAAATTAAGTTATAAAGTGAATAAATGTAAATTTTTAGAAAAAAGAAAATAAAAAATCAGAAAAACCTGCTCCCTGGAACATGATTCATTAGCTGAGACATTTCTCTACAAATAGGCAATATCAGTTTCTAAAAAAAATATCATTAAATAATAAAAACTGGCATTTTAAAACCTGTTTTGTCCCTTATCTCAAGAATTAGTGTTTTATTTTTAATATCATTTAATATCATTTTCAAAAAAAAAGAAAGAATTTCAGGTTAGGGATGACTACAAGGTAAAAATATTATGTTTATGTTGTCCTATGCTCGTCCTGTTAATCTGTAAGCCAATAGTGTTTAAGCTTGTATGTAGAACAGACAGCTTTCACGACCAATTGTAAGACCTTTCGACACGCCCCTTTTTGTCACACCCCTACCTTTCGACAAACCCATTTCTCTGACGTGCAGCTATCCTGTCTCCCTCCTGGTGCATCCTCGAAAAAGAGGCGGAACAAAAAATACATCTGTACTGGGCTGAACTTTGAATTGCAACAGTACTTGAGCAGCGACTGATAACAGTTCACAAGTCCACAAGAGCACAAGAAGTACAGAGAAGAACACATATCGAGAAACAGCTGTTGATTCATTTACGTTCAGAAACCACCACTTAAGAGACAGCGTGAGACACATTCAACGAGGAGGACACGGTAAAAATAAAACATATCTCTTATTAGTGTGTTTTGACATAATACTTAAAACATTAAATTATACTTTGAACTGTTTTTAAGTTATTTAACCACTGCTAGAAGAAGTAAATTTCCTGTTATGTGAATTACTGCAATGACAGTTTTAACTTTCCTCAGTTAGTAAAGTTCCAACACTTGGTGAACTTTATTTGAGGAAAGTTAATGTTGAAATTTACTGTGTCAAATCTCCAAAATTAAGACTTGAACCCATAGGTAACCATGTAGTAGTAGGGTGTTGCTCATCATCAGTATACCATAAAACATGATATGTCATCAAGTACTGCCTATCATAGTTAAGTATTAAAAATATATCTCAGAAAAGTTAGTGATTTGTTTAAAAAGCCTTTCAGGTATTCAGTGATTGTGAACGATCACACACACAAAATAAATAAAAACATTTTCACTTTCTGTTATGTCAAGACACACAATAAGGAAATAAGAACTAGCCGAGAATATGCATGGAATCCAGGACAGAGGTAACAGGTTCTTAAGGGCTTTATAACTCACTTTATTCGTTTTTATTACATATTGCTATCTGAAATACTAGATTTTTAATCGCCATCCAGTGGTTTGTTATCCCCTGATAACAACTGGTCAAAACTGATAACAAAGGCTTATCCAGGTAACTGAAGTTGGCGCTATACGCTTGCTAGGAACCTTTTTCTTTGTGGAAGCTTTGTGTTTACTGAGCTAATAAAATATTAAACAATATTTTGTGTGCAAAATTATGTGCCAAATTGCCATGTAACAAGCGGGATAATGTTCACCCAGACAGTTGTTATCACAAAAAAAAAAACACAAACCAACCTTCAGGGTGATACAAGACCTGATCATCCTGTCAAGGTTTATTCTGTGAAAACAACCAGCTGGCTGCCCATTATCCCTTAACTTTAGTGTCCTAAATATTTTTTTTCAAATGTAAGTCAGAATGAGAAGCTTTTTATTTGCCACAACAAAGAAGTAGAATTTTAATATTACAAGAATATTACTGTAAAGATACAGTTGAACAGCATTTCATGATGCACACCTGGTTAAGCACACAATAATGAGGGTCTAACAGAGCATTACATGACACAATTGGCATTAATGTCAAAAGTCTTTAGGTTGTGGAAATAACTAGGGATGCACCTATACCACTTTTTTTCAAAATCCTGCATATCAGATGATGCTGATAATAATCTGATCCCAGTGCTGGTTTTTTTTTTTTTTTTATCACTGTAGAATAGGCCTTTTATAACAGTAACAGCTGTGAGTATATGCAGTATCGAATTTGGGTCGGTCCTGTCTGACTGATACCCTGTCCAGCAAAAATAGCAGTATCAGAACCGATACTGAATATCGGATCAGTGCATCCCTAGAAATAATGAGTTAGTCAAAAGTAAAGTAATAGGCAATTACTATATCCACTGAGGAGATGGATGGCCTCAGTAAATAAGCTGTCATTGTGATGGGTTAGATAACTACTAATCACTGTACACAGTAATGGTGCAGTAACGTCTAATTTTGGTGAAAGAAGTTCTGAAAGTTGACTGTAGGTTTAGATTTAGGTTTTATAGCACATTGTACTGATTAAATAATTATCAACACAATATAATGAATCGTTTCTTTTAACAAATAGGAAGTTGAAATGGACATGCATTCAAATAACTTAAATGGTTGGTCAGGTTTTCTTGTTGTTGGTCAGGTGTTCTTAAAGAGAATATGTTTATGTAAACTGTAAATCCTGTTAGACTGGATCTACACCTATATAAGCAGGAAAAGTCCAGGGGCCTTATTTATAAAATGTTGCACAGAAACCATCTTAAATTTGATCTTACGATCATCTCTCAAATATGCGTACAGCTGATTCATAAAATCAACGTACGTACAGAAAACGCAAGTACGCCTCTCTTTCAGATGTGAAATCTATGAATCGCAAATTATTTTGAACTTGCACGCAAATTAATGGTTTCAGCTCTCTGCTTGTAAACGACTCCTAATTAATGTCATTAACATGTCATCATCCAAATTCTTTCATTTAGAACAGCGAGCTACAAGAACAGCTTACATTTCCAAAATCCTGCTGTACTCGAACAAGAAAAAGTGCATACGTCTGCTCAGACCCTGACGTGATGCTAAGCATTTTTGCACGTCAAAGACAGTTTTTACAAATATGAGCACTGGCGTGGATTTAAGCGTACACACACTTTAAGATCAAATCTGAGCGTACGCACACTTTATAAATGAGGCCCCAAGTCTCTGGAGTTATGACTTGATACTCATACATCAATAAGACGGTGAACACCAGTTGTCTAGAAAGCTAGACTTTATATTATGTTATATACATGTTCTTGCACACTTAAAAAACTTAATTTTTGTTCAGAATAATGAACAGATTCTAGAATAAAAGAGTGTCTCCAAACCTGATGAGTGAGTCACCAGAGCTGTCTAGTGCTCAGAACTATGGGTAAGAAAACTTTTTTTTTTTTTCACATTGCTTATTGAGTCTTATTCTTATGTTGCATGTTATTGGTGAATTTGAGAACATTTTTGGTGTTTATTCTAGATCACAGTCTGACCATTGTGTTATTTGGAAACTCTGCTGCAGTCCAGTTTCAATGCGACAATATTCTGCTTGGAGAAATACAACCAAATATTGAAAATGCAGCAATATCCAAGACTGTTCCTTTGCAGATGAAAAAATCAGGACATCAAGTCTCAGTGATCAACCTGATTGGCTTACACGAGACTGCACTTGATCTGCATCCCTTGACTGGTCAACTAGTGAATGAAAATAAAATCATCACCTTCATCTTTGTTGTGCGACTGGGCCAGTTAACAGATGCTGATAAGATGGGCATAGAGTGGCTTCAGAGAGTATTTGGTGACAGAGTTCTTCAGTTTGTGATGATTCTCTTCACCTATGAGAGCCAGGAAGAGTCTGACTCTATAATAGATGATCTGAAGAAAAACTCTGCTCTGGAGCGACTGATTGAGAAATGTGGTGGAAGATATCACACCTGCAGCAAGAACATGAACAACCAGTCAGAGATGACAGACCTGATGAACAGGATTGAGCAGCTGTTTACTGATAATAAACAGCAGTGTTACACTGGTGAAATGTACAACACTGCATTAAGAGAGAGAGAAGATGTGCAAAACAGGACATCTCAAAGTGGTAGGAAAACAGATTTGGTTTAATTGATGTTATGTTGGTTCTCTGACATGTTTATTTGCGCTGACTCTAACACTTCCCCCAATTGTACTTGTAACAGATATTAAGCCAAAGTTATAAAGTAAATCACTTGCATATGCAAGTGATTTACTTTATAACTTTGGCTTAATATCTGTTATATGCTAGGCAACTAAATAATGTATATCATTAGCCATTGGCTAATAAATGGTTAGATTATACCCGTCTTCAAAAAAAAAAAGATTTTATGTTATTTTTTTTGTCTGTTTATATATTTGATTTTATATATTTTATAGGAATATAATATTTCTCTCTCCTTTTCTGTTCTGTCACAAGACCAAACCAGAATAATTGGAAAGACTATGGACTGTACCTTGATGACAGAGACAAGACAGACATATAGGGTAAGTGATGAGTGTAGAGTAAAAATAGAACATGAAAAGGAAGTTAGAAAGAATTTAATTAATGTAGACATTCAGCTTATAGAAATATTTTTTTTTTTAACTGAGTGGTTCCTTATCATATAGTTTCACTTGACATTTTCATTTAGTCACTGTAAATGTTCTTCAAAGAGACTTCTTGGGTATTTTTGTCACACTGGCTCAACAGCCCTTTTAGATATTCTTACTTTATAAACACTTTATGAATAAAACACTTTATACACAGATAATATAATTAAATATAGACCCTTTTTGTGCCGACGTCATGATTACGTCACAGCGCTAGCTGGAGGCAAAACAAAGGGAAACCTTGAGGCGGCCAATTCAAACTAGCGCAGATTCGGCTACATAAGGAGCTTAAAATATCATCTTGCTGTGATGTTGGGTGCCAGAATCGACGTAGTACAGGCTCCAATTAGAAATTTTATCTCATACCTGCTGCCACTGCCAGACAAAAAAATGACAACAGCTATGGTTAATCGCGATAAAACGAGCGGAATGGACAGAAACGATCGTCAAAATGCTTGCGTTTGCAGCACACACTTCTGATCAGAAAAGGTTCAATAAAGTATTGTCTTTTGTTGTAAAGGATTACGGTTTGTGTTACGTGTCTAAAGATTTCTTATGCATCTCACGATGTCATGTATGAAATATCTGTGTGCATGTGTGTAAAACAACAAACTGACAATTTATATGCTTAATCATCTGTAATATACATTGTTGTGATTGATAGTGGCAGGAATTTCTAAGAACTTGGTAAGAAAGAATAATCAAACACAAAGTTCAAAATTAGTTTCTGGAATTTTTATTTCTAGAAAATATTCACATTTTACTTTAAATGTGCTTTATGTAAAGTATTGTAAAGATAGTGTAATGTCACCGTAAACTTAACTTACATCATTTACAGGATGTATATACTTTAAAATAACTATTTGGCCATTACATGTTACATACATCTTCAAATAATATATCCATCACATTGAATGTTTAACTTACTTTTATGTATTTTGGCCCAGTTCACTCTCATGTAGCTGTAAATATAGTCGCTTGCTGAAATTGAAATACATATTTACATCTTCATGACTAGACAGACACAGGTGAGTGTCTCTTTACTACACGTTAGGTTTCTCTATAGATGTGATTCACTCGATCGGAGGTAATGTTAATCCTATCAGATTGTCCATCCTTTGAGTGAGTACAGGTCGGCCAATCTGGTTTCGTCCATTAAAGTTAACTTATTTAAATATCAGTCACGGTCCTGCACAGTGAGTGATCTTACATATACAGGTAAAATCTGATTTTCGCCACTAATTGTTAAAAAACAAGCTAACAAACTTCAGCTAGCGTTAGTGAATTTCAATTTCAATTTCAAGCTTTTATTGTCATTGCATCGAAATGCAACGAAATTTCAAAGACTACACACAGAGGTGCTACAATATGATAACCACATACACATAGACCACTATACGTAATCAAATCCATGTAAACAACGTGAAAGATGCAGTTAAGACAATAAAGTGCAGTTCTAAAATACAGAAATTATTGCACAGTCCACAAGGATTGACATGACTAAATAATGCAAAGCATCCCTTAGTTCAGGGACTGAATGGCTCTTGGATAAAAACTATTTGAAAATCTGGCTGTACGTGTTTTAATTGACCTGTATCGCCTTCCCGAAGGTAGGAGGGAAAACAGATGATGACCGGGGTGAGAGAAGTCCTTAACAATGTTTTTTGCTCTGGAAAGATACCGAGTGTTTGCAATGTCCAGTAGTAAGGGGAGAGGGCAGCCAATGATATTCTGCGCGTTCTTTATGACCCTCTGTAGAGCTTTTTTGTCAGCTCCTGAACAACCCCCATACCACACCGTAAGACAGTATGTTAAAACACTCTCTATGGCAGAGCGGTAGAATGCCACCAGTAGTTTTTGACACAGACGGTTTTTCTTTAGGACTCGCAGGAAGTGCAAACGCTGCTGTGCCTTTTTAACAGCCGCTGTTGTATTTGTGGACCAGGAGAGACTGTCAGATAAATAGATTGACAGAAATTTAAAACTGCGAACTCTTTCCACATAGTCTCCATTTATAATGATGGGAAGGGGGTCAGCTTTGCACATCCTGAAGTCCACGATGAGTTCTTTAGTTTTCTTTGTATTTAACACCAGGTTGTTTTCAGAGCACCACAACATCAATTTCCCAACCTCATCACGATAGGCAGATTATTCATTTCCAGAAATGAGTCCAATCACTGTGGTGTCGTCAGCAAATTTTATAATGTGGTTGGAGAAGTGTGTGGAGGTGCAGTCAAAGGTATAAAGGCAATAGAGTAGTGGGCTCAGCAAACATCCCTGTGGTGAACCGGTGCTGAGAGTGAGAGTGGAGGAATGGTGAATACCGAGCTTAACACACTGAGGGCGGTTGGTGAGAAAATCCATAATCCAGGTACAAAGGTGAGCAGAAAAGCCCAGATGAAGGAGTTTCCTGATAAGAATGTCCGGTATGATGCTATTGAACGCAGAACTATAATCGATGAAGAGCATCCGGATGTATGTACCTCTGTGTTCAAGGTGCTCCAGAGCTTTGTGAAGTGCTGTAGCAATGGCATTGCTTGAATCTTTCTTGGATTTACTGACCTAAACACCTGTCTCACCTCATTTTCCTGTAAAGTCAGTGTCTGGGTGCCTGTAACAGGAGATGTATGTTGGAGTGGAGACTTCTTTTCAAAACGTGCAAAGAAACAGTTTAGCTCCTCTGCCAGTGATGCGCTGGTGTTACAGCCAGTAGTGGCACTGCCCTTGAAGTTCGTAATGTGCTGCACTCCCTGCCACACCCGCCTTGTGTTGTTGCCAGTAAAATGTTCCTCTATCCTCCTCTTGTAGGCCAGCTTAGCATTTTTGATGCCTCTTTTTAGGTTAGCTCTTGCAGCACTGTAAATAGCCCTGTCACCTGATTTGAAGGCCATATCACAGGCTCTGAGGAGAGTATGAACTTCTGACGTCATCCATGGTTTCTGGTTCGGAAAAACCCGGATGTACTTCTCCTCAGTGACAATGTCAGTACAGCTGGCAATGTAGAACAGAACAGTTTGTGTATATTCTGCCACATCCTGGTGTTTAATAAGCCCCATTTAGTCCTAGCAAAACAGTCTTGTAGTTGGAATAGTGCTCCCTCAGGCCAGGTTTTGATGGTTTTAGTAGTTGGATTCATCCGTTTCCTAAGGGGAGTATAGGCTGGTACAAGGAACAGTGAGACGTGGTCAGATAGACCCAAATTCGGGAGAGGCACAGCTCTATAGCCATGCTTAATATTAGAATACACACGATCAAGTGTGTTACTTCCTCTGGTGGCACATTTTACATGTTGTGAAAATTTTGGAAGGACAGTCTTTAAACATGCCTGTTTGAAATCACCAGCTATGATATGAACTCCATCCGGATAGGCCCTCTGGTGTTTACTAATGATAATGTGCAAATAGGTGAGAGCTGAGCTAATGTTAGCATCAGGTGGAATGTAAACAGCAGTAACAACAACCACCGTTAGCTCTCGCGGCAGATAAAAGGGTCTAAATATGACTGTCATGGACTCTATATCAGGTGAGCAGTGGCTCTCTATGATGCGGCTCTGTGAGCACCAGTCATTTAATACATACATGCAAAGTCCTCCACCTTTGCTCTTACCAGAATCCATGGTACGGTCCCCGCGATATAGTGTGCGGCTTGCCAGCTGTACAGCAGCGTCGGGAATCCCCTGGTGTTGCCAGGTCTCAGTTATTATAATCACACAGCAGTCACGTAATGAGTTGTTGTTGGCTATCAATAGCTCCATATCGTCCATTTTGTGTGTGATGGACCTAGCATTGGAGAGAAATAAACTCGGGAGCGGTGGTTTGTATGGCTGTTTCCTCAGCCTAGCAAGTAGGCCCGCCCGGCAGCCTCGCTTTTGTTTTCTCTCTTTCCGCCGCCTGCGCTGCTTGACGCACCCGATAACAATCCATATAGATCCAGGAGGTTTCGCCATGTCCGCGGAGATACTGTTTGCTCGCTGAAAGTCCGCCGTAATGGCCATTCTGGATTGCAGTCCAATATTAATCAATTCCTGCCGGCTATAGACTTGCTTCGCTTGACAAAACTTAGCACAAATGAGCATACACACTAAGACATACATAAAACACAAGCACCGTACTGGTGAGCCAAAAGCCGCTGCACTCATGCGCGCCGCCATCTTGGATCCCATCTTGGAGCGGTCAGTGGAAACTTTCTGCCTCCACCTAAGCTCCACCCACAGAAAAAAAACGTCACAATGTTTACTAACAGAAAAAGGTCTATATGGTTTTATACCTTTTATCTGTCATATTCACTACTTTCCAAAGAAAAGTAAACATGTGCATTGTACATTGTACAATGTACATTGTTTGTTAACAAGTATAGCTGACATTAAAGTTTCTTGCCTACAATTAGTGAGACTGAAAGAAAATAAAAAAGTCTATTTTGTAATTTATGTTTTAAGCTAACTGCTTCTAATTATGCTGTATATTTCACAGGGAAACGTAGAGAAGTGTTCATTAGATGGGACACGATTAGATAAAAACAGAAATGGAAGGAGGAAAGAAATAAAGCATCTATTTCACAGACTTCATCTTGACAACCGGCACCCCTCTAAACTAAGAGCTGCAGATGTTCTTCAACTAACTACACATTCATTACAGTCCTATGAGTCTTGTTCTGATGAGGACCTCATACAGACTTTCCTACAAAAAATACTGATGATGAACTACAGAGCAAGATACATTAAAACAATAGACATGCAGCAAGACAGGCATCAAAGAAACAATGACTTTTTAGAATATGAGAGTGATGCTGATATTTTCCAAGATGCATCTTCGATTCTTGAAGAAACAAACAGGAGAGATGCTATTCACCCGATGGACATTCAGATGGCTGTGTTTCATTGTGCTGATAGTTTCCTAAAACAGCTGATGGTGACTAAACTGTCCCAGTGTCAGTACGCTCTGCCTCTGCTTGTTCCTGATCCGTTTACACAAGAGATTGAGTTTCCTCTCTGGACATTCAGACAAATCAATAAGAGCTGGAAGATGAGAAACACCAACAATGAAATCATCAGTATAATCCAGCCTGTCTGGAAGGCAGAAACACCTATGGTGTTTTTCTTTAGGTTTGGCTCGGTGTCCTCATCCAAATCTCAGCTGATGAACAATCTGATCAATGAGAAACACAACATGTTCTTCCACAGGAATAGCCCAGGCAGCAGCAAAACCAGAGTACTGATGGATGGGGTGGTGGAGATTGCCTGGTATTGCCCCTCTAGGAAAGCCAGAGATAAATTCAGTCAGTGTATTGCTTTCTGTAACCTTCATGGTGATGCAGGAGACCATGAGAAACAGCTGAAGATCCTCACTGAAATGGCCTCAGTCAATGTTGTTATTCTACCACGACTTGACCAGAATGACAAGAACGCAAAAAAAATTCAAAACATGTACAGGGGCAGAAAGCCACTCATTTGTCTTCTTACTGAGGATGAATCTAGAGTAACTGAAATGAGAAAAGGAAAATACAAAATTGGATTAAAAGACAGAAATCAGTCAGATGTATCTCAAGAACTCGAACAGGTTATAAATGGATGTCTCTTGTTCTCATCGCCAGAATCAACTTCTATTTTCAGCCTAGAAGATGTGTTCAAACTAACAGGTATCAGAGTAGATGAGGAACAAGATGATGACTGCAGAAGAGGAAAAGAATCAGCCCAGAAGATAATGAGTTTAGTGAAGGATAAAGATCTGACAGAAATCAAAGAATCATTTCTGCCCTGTCAGGGGAAACTGTGGCATCAGTGGTGTGAAAAGAACAAAGAACTACATCGATCTCAAGGAAATGAAACAGACATGGAAATAAAACAGAAACAAAACATGAAGAAAATCCGTGAAGAGCAGCATGTGTTGGACATTGGTGACTTCATGAAGCTGTTTATTACAAAAATGAATTCACAATCTCCAAATGAGAAGATATTTTTTCTAAAATGGCTCACAATCCTCCTGGATGAATATACATCAGCTGATCGTTCTGCTCTGCATTACAAGTACAATGAAAAATGGTCAAAAGTCAGAGCTATGCAACAGATGACCAATGAACATGCAGAACTTGAAAGGATATCAAAAGAACTTCAAGCAGCAACCTTTGGTTTGGAGCACATCCTGAGGGAGATCAGTCAGATCTATGAATCGTGTAAATCAGTGAATAAGAACAAGGAAGGCCTTCCATGTAATTTTACTTTTCTCCCAAGTCTTGCAGCAGAGATGATGATCTCTGGATTTCCACTGGAGCTGATGGATGGAGATGCTGCTCATGTTCCTGTGGGCTGGGTTACTGCTGTTCTACATGAACTCATCAAAAAACTGGGAGACCAGAGAGTCTTTGTACTGTCAGTTTTAGGGATCCAGAGCTCTGGGAAATCCACCATGTTGAACGCCATGTTTGGACTCCAGTTTGCTGTCAGTGCTGGCAGGTGCACCAGAGGAGCTTTCATGCAGCTGGTCAGAGTTTCAGAAGAGATGAAAAAACAGCTGAAGTTTGACTTTATTCTGGTTGTTGATACTGAGGGGCTTCGTGCTCTAGAACTATCTGGAAGGTTAACAAGACATCAGGACAATGAAATGGCCACATTTGTTGTTGGTCTTGGTAATCTAACATTAATCAACATTCTTGGAGAAAACCCATCAGAGCTGCAGGACATTCTTCAGATCGTTGTTCAGGCCTTCATGAGGATGAAGAAGGTCAGACTGAATCCCAGCTGCATGTTTGTTCATCAGAACGTTACAGAAGTCACAGCCGGAGAGAAAAACATGGAGGGAAGGAGACGGCTGCAGGAGACACTGGATAAAATGACAAAACTTGCTGCTAAAGATGAAGTCTTTGATGCCGAATGTTTCAATGACATCATTACTTTTGATGTACAGAAAGATGTGAAATATTTTGCTCAGCTCTGGGAGGGAAGTCCACCTATGGCACCACCAAACCCATCATACTGTGAAAACATCCAAGAGCTAAAGACAACATTTTTTAGCCATGCCTCAAATTCAGATGGCTTAGAGCTGACATGCCTAAAAGATCGTATTAAAGATCTCTGGGAGGCTTTACTGAATGAACGATTTGTGTTTAGCTTCAGAAATTCTCTAGAAATTGCGACATATCGAAAACTGGAGACAGAATACAGCAAGTGGTCCTGGAGTCTCCGCAGAACCTTCCTGGATATAGAGAACAAACTCTACTACAACATAGAAAATGAAACAATTGATGAGGTTTCAGAAAGTGATCTTCAAGGAAAACTAAATGTGAAACGTGAAGAAGTAGAAGAATCAATGTCAGAATTCTTTGATATAGACAAAGATAAAGATATACTGATACTGTGGAAAGTATCATTTTATATAAAAATCAGTGATCTTCAGGAAAACATTGTGAGAGAATCAACAAGGAAATTAAATGAGATTTTACAGCAGCGAGATATGAAGAAAAGGATTGATGCTCAGAGGACACGTTATGAAAATACTCTCTTGGAAAAGAGCAAAGAACTTGCAGTAAAACTCAAAGACAAAGCAAATGATGAAGCAATCCTGAAAAAAGAGTTTGATTCCTTTTGGAAAGACTGTGTTAATAAGATTACCAGAGAAACTCCTCAAATCAAAAACATTGATGTATTATATGACATGAAACAACTTCTTTGTAATTATGAAAGTGTCAGTCTAAATGACTTGAAAAAGAGCAAGGATATGTTTTCTGTGCCACGGTATTCAGATTATGTACAGATAAGGAAATCCAGTGGAATTACAGGACATGATAAAAATGCCTTTAGATCTGCTAAACAGACATTTGGTTACATTGAGGCTGAAACCCAAATTAGAGCCTTAGTCAATGACATTGCTCAACATGCAGACAAAATGATCATGTCATATAACATTGCAAAGATGGGCTACAACAAAACCTACATTCAGGAACTTGCTGATTATATCAAAGGCAGAGTAGTAAATTATGAGCAAGGACCCAGGAACTATGTCTTCAAGAAGCAATTTTACATGGATTTGGTCATGTCCATCTGTAAGAGAGAAAACAAGGTAATTACTGAACAACACAGAAGATTCAGGGAAGCCAATGATCCTGTGTTCTACTTTGAACAGAAGAGTGAAGAGTACTATAGTATTTTCCAGAAATACTGTCAAGGTGCAACATCAGCTGCCATTTTTGGTGAGATCATCTGTCAGAAACTGAAAGAGCCCATTCAAAAGAGTGTCTACAAAGATATTGCCAGAGATATGACTAATGAAATTCAAATAAACTGTGAATCACTAAATGGAAACAGATCTAAATTAGAGAAGTACATTCTCAAGAGTCTGGCAGAACAGGAAGATTTTTACAAGTACATTACATACTTTAACAGTCCCAGAGACCATTTAAAGAGTTTCATCAGAGATGAAGTCAGTCATTACATCACTGATAAGTTTGAAGTGAGTGTTCGCCCCAAGATGAAGGAGAACATTGAACTTCTGCAGCAGAAGATCATGGAAGCAGCTCATAGTGCGACTACACTGGTCAACACAACCAGCGGAGATGTTCAGAAATGGCTGGATAATTTCACACTGCAGCTCTCAGATGTGCTGATATTCTCTGTAAAGGACCTCAGCGGAGTGAGTCATGAAGGTGTGGATGATTTCAACCTCCTAGAAGATGTGATAAGCAAATTACTTGGTTTAGTATCATCTGAAATACAGCATAAATTCAGCACAGAGACATTTCCAGAAAATCTGGAAGAGAAGGACCGACCAGATGAGATTCTGATTGATCATCTCTGTCAGTGCTGCTGGGTTCAGTGTCCATTCTGTGCAGCCACCTGCACCAACACTGTGGAAAACCATTCTGGAGATCACAGTGTTCCTTTTCATCGAGTGGATGGACTCACTGGAAGCTGTTATGATGAAACAAAGTGCCTCTGTGCAGATTTTTGCACAACTTTAGTAAGAACTAGTAAAATGTTCTATACAGGTCAGTGGTTTCTGTGCAGAGAATACAGAAAAGCAGGAAATGTTTATGCAGAATGGAGCATCACTCCTGACTTCTCTGAGCTGCCGTACTGGAAGTGGTTTGTGTACAGATTTCAGGAAGATCTTGAAAAACACTTTGAGAAAAAATTCCACATGTGGGATGAGCTTTCATATGAATGGGGCCAATACTCAAAAGAGCAAGCTATCGAGAGTTTGGATGAATACATCTAGTGACAAATGAAAATGACTCACATGTAAGTCTTTGATTCATAGACCACAGTTTGAAACGAGTTTGTGAAATTGAGGGTTTTTTGAGTTGTGAATCTTCAGGATTCTTTTTCTGTCTATAAAGTACATACAGTATATGAATGTTATATGTAAGTTACATATAAATGCTTGCTCTCTACCCCATTACTTCAAAGCTTTCCAAACCTAATTTGGTAATATCAAATTTATAATAACGTTCAGTTGTAAATCATTTTTAGTGATGAACTAATCATTTACAAAACATTCATAAGCAATTAATAAGTGTTATGCTAATAATTTTTCATTGTAAGTCATTTACAAGTAATTAGCTAATGATGAACTAATCATTTACAAAACATGACTATGCGTTCATAGATGATTAATAATTGATATGTTAATATTTTTATCTATAGATTAAGTTATAAATAATTTACAAGTGATTAGATGATGATGAACTAATAATTTACAAAACATGACTATACATTCACAAATGATTAAGTAATATGCCAACGATTTACAAATCTGTCATAAATTATCTTTAAAAAATAGCATCATGAAATAATCAAACAGATCCTTAATGGTTAATAGTTACTAGTTAATATGTTATAAATAACTTATAAATCATTGAAATGTCAACATTGTACTATTATCTCAATAAACATTATAAATCATTTACAAAGCTTTCTGCATCCCCTAATCTAAAGTGTAAACTACTCATCAGTTGTAAATGTTTTACAAATTTTATGGTTTCCAGTTGTGTGTGTGTAAATATATATACACACACAGTAGCGTAACTTAGTAATGACGGGCCCCAGTGCAGGCTATTACAACGGGCCCCCTGGGCTGCATGGTTATGAAGCACATACAAACACACATCGCTCGTGTCTAGAAGGGAACCCATATAAGCAAATTTGTGCCTAACCTACTTAATTTAGACCAACTAAAATCAGTAGCCTATCTTATCAGATTCTTATATTAAATTGAACATCGAAACTCAAATTACAACTCTTTGCATGTGTCTCTCTCTAACACACACAGCTGTGCGTGCGCCTTGCCGCAGCAGCCAGAAGTACCAAATTAATCGTGTTGAATTTTACAGTCATCAGCATGTGTTACCTATTATATTTGCAAAGCACAGAAGGCAATGTTATCAGAAGCATTGAGTGTTTCAGCGCTGTGGTGCTGAAATTACCGCAAACTTTCTTGTTTTTCTTTTATTTTTTTTTTGTATTTTTAGCACAGTAACCCAGTAATCGTGGCAACCGCATTCCTCTCCGAAAAGCAAGAGACTAGATAAGAAAGAGGTCTAAAAATTATCAACACAATGTCCCAAATCATGTCCAACTTTAGCGGCAACACCAACACACAAATGTAATACCCACAAGCACATACACACAGTGGCGCCTGCAGGTGTACGGCTGTACGCACTGTGTGTACCATGAGCGCTCAGACTGACCTGAGATTTGCCTTGCAAACATTTCAGCAGTAAATTATAGGCCTGTGTGTTCTGTCGTCTGAACCAGCCATGCCATTAATTATGAATTTATCAGTCTTTTGCACCCCAAAGTCAATTTCTGCGTATAAACATTACGCCAAATAGAAACAGAAAATCATGCTATACGCACTTTCATGAGATCTGGTTAGACTACAACAATTAATTTGTAGTCTATTTTACAAATGGGAATACAACAAATTCATGACAATGTTTTACATGCAAGCTACCCATAAAATTTTAGTGTAACGTTCTTTAAAATCATCTGGAATGCAATAAAGTAATTTTTAAAGCTGTTTTTAAAGCATTTGCTTGCATGGATTTAAAAAAAATAGGCCAATAAATAATTCACATATCAGACAAAATTGCATTGCAGCAAATCCTTTATATTTTAAGGTATTCAGAGCAGAGCAACATAAAAATCAGGAAACATATATAATCGGGCCTGCGATATAATTGTTTTAGGCTTTTCCTTATTTTTATAGTTTAGATGGTGATGAAGAAATGACTCGCCATCTCCTCATAGGACGTGCCTTTAGAGAGAAATGCATCTTTACGGATTACATAATGAAAGAGTTTTTGTTTTCGATTTAAATTATTTTGTTTTAAAGTAGTAATTTAAAGCTTTTTATACAAAATGCACACAAACATGTCCTTGCTCTTGATATACAATCACTGATGAAATTGGTTTTAATGAGAGAAAAAAAAAAGAAAAAAAAACTACACAAGGGTAGATTAGAACCCAGAACCTCGGAAATGCTTGACAAAAAATTTACCACTAGACCACTAACAGACACAAATGTTTTATGCGAATTTATGTATTTATTCAGTACTGTGAAGAATCTCGTTACTAATTGTATTTTATTATTAATACGTTTATTATTAATTTATATTAATATAGTCGTTTGCAATGTGGGCAGGGCCCGCATGCGCTGCGGCCCCCCCCCGGCACGGGGATGCAGAAAGTGTTGTAAATGCCTTGTATATGTTAAGAAATGATCAGAACACGAAACGTGCGGATCCATCTACAGGGTTTTATTCAAAGACATCGTCAGAAATGAGCATAGGTCGATACACAGCAAACAGTCACAGATGAGGCAAGACAAAGAGTAATCCTAGGACAAGCGTGGGTCTTCGATCGGCGAACAGTATCCAAAAGGGCAAGGCAAAGAGAGATAATCCATGTACACAATAATAATCCAGGCAGGGGAAAACACAATCCGAAACAGGCAAGGCAAGATTAATGACTATGACTATGACTGAGACAAAGACTACGAAAACTACGACAGGCTCCGTAAAGAAACTATCAGCTAGAGAAGTGATATGTGCTTACAATACTCAACGATGACAGAGAGGAAGTCCAAGGCTTATAAAGAGTGTCTGATGGGATTCAGCTGTGTAATCAGTGCAATGTGTGATTGGTGATAGCTGTGTGATCAATGCAATGGATGATGGGAAATGCAGTCCAGTGTGCTGTGTGACAGTAGTGTATTGCAAGAGTCAATGTGGTGAGCGAGTGACCTCTGGTGGCGAGTGAACGGAAGTTCATAAACCGGATTCGTGACAGTATACACCTACAGATCATTTGTAACAGGTAAACAAGATCTACAAATGATGTGTAACACTCTTGACTCTAGTCTGCTTGACTATCATAATGTCCTGCAGAGGGCAGCAGAGCTTTTGTACTGAATATGGACCCTTTTCTGGATTATCAGAATCAGCTTTATTCGCCAAGTGTGTGCAAACACACGAGGAATTTGTTGTGGTTTTTAAGAAGCTCTTGGTACATACATGCATACATACATATAAACAAAGAAATATATAGTAGGGTAAATTATAGTAGGGTAAATTAATAAGGCTTTTATAAAATAAATATACAATGGTGATAAAACATTAAAAATAATGAAGCTTCATCCAAAGTTCTGTGATGTCATCACATTGATTGAGTCAATAAATGGGGTTTCTTTTGATTTCCTCAGTAAATGATCTTAATAAATCTTGATCTTAACAAATGTGCTTTATTTCTCTCATAGATCTGTTGATGTGGTCTCAAGCCACAGAGAGTGTAACAAACATACCAGTAACTTTAGGAGCTGATGTGAATATAACCTGTGATCTTAATATAGATGAGATTTACTGGTACAAACTGAAGTTACCGGATCTCCCAGTGTTGATCTTACGCACTTATGATAGCACATATACTAATTAAAATCAATAATTTATTGATAAATTAATTAGCTAATTAAATGTCATTTCATTTGTGATTTGAAAGTCTGATGCCTTGAATAAATTGTTTTTGTAAAATGAAGCAGAACTTCTGTTGACAACCACTTTTTCAAATATTCACTCAACAACAAAAAAATAAAGGCCAGACTCAAGACTGATAAATACAGGGGCATTTATACAACTATATCCAATTTAGATGTGAGGTGTAAATATTTGACAACAGGAAATAACAGAAAACAGAAAAAAATGCCAAGGAAAGGCTGAAATGTTCACTTGAATGTTTTGAACTGAACATCTTTTGGGTCTTTCCTAAACATCTTTCTGTTTAGACTAAAAATCTTTCAAATTTTCCATAATGATCAATTAACTAAATTAGAAAAAAATAATAATATACATTTAATGAATGATTTCTTTGCTTTAAAACAGTCTTTGACACTAAATGTGTAGATCTAGAGATAAAGCAGCCAAACGGCAATGCTGCTGTTTCCATTTGAGTCTTAGAGCACTGTGAGAAATGATACATCGATGTATAAAGGTTTTGGAGAAACACTGCATTTGAGACAAAGGTGAGCGACTGTTTTTCATTGACTATCAAGTGACCAAACCAGTGGAAAATGTTTCTGCTTTTGGTTTATTGTTTCAGTTGAGTTTAACCACATGGTTTTTGCTGAAAACAAATCGTCATAATATATATATATATATATATATATATATATATTAGGGGTGTCAACTTTAACGCGTTAACGCATGTGATTAATCTAAAAACTTTAACGCGGTAATATTTTTTTTACGCAAATTAATCGTTTGATAAGGTTTGACCCCAACTTCTTCCCGTCGTCGCAGCGCGGAAGGTTATCTATCAGTGTGTGATGAGGATACAGCGAACAGTGTTGCCAGGGTAGCGGCTGTGGCTCAAGTGGCTGCCTGTGGGCTATTTTGAAAATCCAGTCGCGGGAAAAATTACAGAGCCGAGGGTTGCGTTTTTTTGGGCTACTTTTATAAACTACCGCGGCCGCCCAAAGTGTATATAGACAAATAAAAATTAAAATAGATCCTTTTACTAATGTTTATCATACTTGGAATGTACACCTGGCAACTTCAGAACGGAGAGGCGCTTGTAACATCACAAACAACGTGAGTTTCAGCCACAGCATACAACACAGCAGAAATAAACATGACAACAGCCACTATACATTATATAAAATAATAAACACACGATTATGATAGGATATGGTTTCTATGTGATTTTCTTCAGATTAATGTGTAACTTATATCTGAAATGCTCATTTTGGCAGTGATATAAAAAGCATACTTTAACAACAGTAAACGAGACCACATGTGATCTCAAAAGGACATTATTACAAACACTCGATGGTGGTTTGAAGTGAGTTCTGAGTAAAAGTGTACTATTAATCTCATAAATTGTCTTATGATGCTAATGTTAGCTCTAATGCACCAGAACAGGTCCAATTCTTCTTCATAATGCATTTTATCATACTACTTCATGTAAGGTCGCAAGAAAATGTTTTGTTGTATTTATTTAGAAATACTTTTGATAATAGTTGTGTAAATGTATACTGGGATTGAAGCGATGTGGCTTGGTAAACGTTTTATTGCCAGTATAAAGACTGATAATGGCTGAATAAAAACAAAAGAATAATAAGGATTATGTCTCATACCTGGTGGAGGTGTGAAAGGTTATGTTTCCTTAAACTAGTTTGTCATGCATTTCTTTATTTCAACACACTTACAGGTAAATCCTAGTATTTTAATTTTGTGATTAATCATGATTAATCACAGTCCATGACTGTGATTAACGCGATTCAATTTTTTAATCGATTGACAGCACTAATATATATATATATATATATATATATATATATATATATATATACATAATTATAATAAAAATGTCCATTACTCATGCCAGGTCATTTCCAAAGAACCATTTTGCAATCACATATTTACATGCTAAATCATGACTGACTAAGCAACTACATCGATATGGACATTTATCACTAAATCTTACAATGATGCTTAATGTTTTATTGAGTTCATATTGTCCTTCCTAAAACGTATATTTTTCCCTTACTAAAAACAGTGGAAATGTTTGATAGTCAAGACTTTTAAGGTATGTTCCCATAAAGAAACAGACTTTATGATCAATTTCTAATTTTTACAGGAGTAAAAAGAGTGACAACCAGCCCCAGTCTCTCCAATACTCCTGATATTACACTGTAAAACAATTAGTTATTGACATTAAGCACAATAAAAGCCACATGATATTTTAAGAACATGTTTTATCACACATAACTGCTGCTGGCTTGACAAACCTTTTTACATGTCTCAAAAAGTCCCCATCGGCAAATTGAAAACAATATTGGGAAAACAGTATTAGAATATCTGTAACTGATCCAAAATGAATCCAAACTAAAGGCTCCTGTAGTTTGTTGGAATAATGCTTATCAAGACTTAAAGTAATTCATTTTATTAATGATATTAATGATGATTTCATGTCATTTACCTGATTGGTTTTAGTCTCGAGGCTGATATGTAACTCATGTCTGCAGTAGATCAGCATCATAAATGTGTTTCTCCAGTCGTTCTGTTTTTCCAGCAGCAAAAACTAAAAACAAACTGAGAATTCAGATTCAAAATTATTCAACTGTAACAAAACATTGAGACACATATAAAATAACAGTTAAAAGACTAATTTATATAAAAAAATAAAAAATAAACTTATTTTTAAGCCTATTGGAGAAGAACATCATATACTGTGTGTGTGTATATATTGCAAATTTATTGCAATAACTCACCGATCAGCAGAAGTCCGTTGATCAGAGCAGATAAAATGATAATAATCTGACATTGTGTTTGATTCTGATCAATAAGCTCCACCACCGTATGATTGTTGTGACACTCAGTTAGTTGAGCTGATTCTGTGAAGAAACTGTGTGAAAAGTAAAGCAGTAAATGTCAAATGTAAGCAGTGATCATCAGTATGTTTGATCACTTAGGAGCAAATGAACTTACCATTGACATTCTGCTGCTGTTGCTGAGTTTTGGAGGTGTGCATGTGTTCATACAGTAATAAACTCATAATTCATCAGCAGTCACATTATTTATAACCTGGAGATGTTTAAACTGCACTGAATTATGTTGAGAATGATCGTAGAATAACTGTTGGAGGATCTGGTGATTTCAGTAAAATCCAATAAATCTAATTTTCATCAAGACTGTTTATGGTCACATTTGATCCCAAATCAGTTAGTAGATCTGCCACCACAACTTGACTACAGATTAATAGATTCTTTTTGTGACGTCAAGTTTACATCACAGCGCTAGCTGGAGGCAAAACAAAGGGAGAACTGGAGACGGCTCATTCAGACCAGCGCAGATTCGGCTACATAAGGAGCTTAAAATATCATCTTGTTGTGATGTTGGGTGCCAGAATCGACATAGTTCAGGCCCCAATTTGAAATTTTATCGCTTACCTGCTGCCACTGCCAGACAAAAACGGACGACTGTGGTTAAACGCGATAAAACGAGTGGACTGGACCGAAACGATTGTCAAAAATGCTCGTGTTTGCAGTACGTACTTCTTATCAGAAAAGGTTCAATAAAGTATTGTCTTTTGTTGTTATGAGTGCGTCTAGATTTATTATGCATCTCACGATTATGTCGTGTATGAAATAATGTCTGTGTGCATGTGTGTAAAACAACAAACTGGCGATTTATATGCTTAATCATTTGTAATTGTATATACATTGTTGTGAGTAATTGTGGCTGGAATAATGTAGCTGTAAAAATAGTTGCCTGCTGAAATTGAAATATATATACAGTAAATCTTCATGACTAGATATACACGGTGAGTTTGTCTTAACTATACACGTTAGATGTATAGAGTCACTCAACCGGAGGGAATCCTGTCAGATCGACCAAGCTTTGAGTAAAAGCGTGTACGGGCCGGCCAATCTGGTTCCATCCGTTAAAGTTAACCTTTTCAAATAACAACCGCGGTCCCAGACAGTGAGTGACCTTACATATGCAGGTAAAATTGGATTTTCTCCAGTTATTGTTAAAAAAACAAGCTAACAAACTTCATAGCTAGCGTTAGTGAAGCGGTCAGGGGGATCTTTCTGCCTCCAGCTAAGCTCCACCCACAGAAAAACATCACTATGTTTACTAACAGAAAAAGGGTCTATACATCTATAAGATAAAAAGCACTATGCATTATAAAGATTACCTGCTTTAAAAAAACACTGTGAAGTCATAATATAAAACAATGTATGTACACCATGTTTTTCTTTACAATAAAGTTGTCTATATTTAGTAGATTGTGTGTAACACAAAAATTCATGATCAGGTCAACACACATTGAGGTATAAAATTTCAACACTGATTTAAAAAAAAAAAAACCTGCCCTGGTATCGGATCGATATCGGTATCGGCAGATATCGGTTCTGAAAAAGTGGTATCGAGCCACCCCTAATTTCATGTTGTTAAATATTCACAACTCACATCTTTCTGAATATAGTGTTTGTATGAATGTTGCTCAGTGAAAAAAATAAAATAAACGCGCTTATATATATATATATATATATATATATATATATATATATATATATACCTGTATACACACCTGTAAAATTAAAAGACATTACAATAATGAGGCAGAAACATATGATATAATTCGAACAAGAAAGGCTATTAATAATATTTCATTGTGCAAAAGTATTATGATACGAAAGGCTCCAACTACAGAGCAGCACAAAGCGCTTATGCGCATTCCGTGCGCAGAATGATGTGCTTGAAGCAGTACGGAGTCACAGCGCTCTCGCCGCTCTGCGCTCCGCAGGTTCAAAGCACAAAGTGAAGAGATATAAATGCGTATTGAATTAAATCTGTGCGATAGTTTATTGAGCCTTTTCTTTGATCCGTTTTAAATTTCAGTTACTGTGCTCGTTAAGAACAGTGCTCTCTAGTCCAGTGTAGTGATCTAACAGACACCAACACGATTTTGCAAACAGCACG
Organism: Schizothorax lantsangensis; assembly: GCA_027422415.1. Classification (NCBI taxonomy): domain Eukaryota; kingdom Metazoa; phylum Chordata; class Actinopteri; order Cypriniformes; family Cyprinidae; genus Schizothorax; species Schizothorax lantsangensis. The sequence continues at coordinate 27,329,440 of CM049843.1, read as the reverse complement.
AAAATAAAGTCCTTTTATGCAAAACCATTTATCTTTATATACAGATCAAGTGTAATACTAGGAACATTTAATAATCTAGAGTTGTATCGCCTTGACTGTGTAACCGAACGTGACGCGCAGTTTGAATGCTGAATGGAGGATGACAGCCGCGGCGGAGAGAAGATTTTAGAGAAATTTACTTAAATATTTGTAAATATTTTAAATATCTGTACCTCACACACTCTTAAGAAAAATGGTTCTAAATGGTACCAAATAAGGGTTCTTCAGCTCGTAACAATAGCAGAACCCTTATTTGGTACTATTTAGAACCATTTTTCAAAGGTTCCATTAAGAACCATTCATTGAAAGGTATTAATATAGAACATTAATTGTGCTATAGAAGATTTATTTTGTTATTTATCCACCTTCTCTAGTATTTGCAGCATTTAAGAAGTTTTACAGTTAAAAACAAAATTGCAAGACTCATAAATCAAATAAATATTTTATTTTCTACTTTTTTGTCATGACAGGACAGTATTAAATCTAGACATAAAATCATATTGTCACTCAAATGACAGATGAATGGTAAATCATTAGTTCAAAGTTTGACAATCATTGTACATATAGACATCTCATACATTAATTAAAATCAATTGACTGAACAAGCATGACAATGTCATGTAAATGAATATAATAAAGATGAAAATCACCATCACTTGTATCTATACGACAGTGTGTCTGTGTAATATGTGAAGTGAACAAATGTGAAGTGTGAACAGCAGCTGCAGTAAACAGATGCTCAGAAGTACTTTGTTACCCTTTTTTTTTTTTTACAATTAATTTTACACCTCTAAAGAAATGACCTAAGTGTACTGTACACAATCTCACAAATTCATCAAAATTTCTCATTATGACAGGCAGAGAAAATTGTAAACTCTTTTTACTGTTATAGGGAGAGATTTTTCTTCCTTCATCTTGAAGACAAATGTTTTTTAAGTCCTTTGGGGTATTCTACCCCAAACACAAAATACATTGCCAGTGAAATGTCAGCACAATCTTCAATGATGTCTTCGTTGTCCATCATTATTTTGATTGCAGTGTAATTGAGTGGCAGTCCTTCTCTGCAACTGATGAGGATGTAGGGTGTTACAGTGTCTGTCTGCAAAGAAATACATAATTAGGTTCAAAGTCAATAAATGCGTTACTAGTAACAGTCATGTCAATCTTATGCAATTACAGGATTTGTTCACCCAAAAACAAAAATTGTCCGTTCACTCACCCTCATGTCATGCTGTAGAACACAAGTATATGAAAATGCTGGTACACTTTTCAATACAATGGCAGCGCATAGTGATTCACTTTCAAGCTTTTTAAGAAGGAAACACAAAAAAAAACAGAAAAAAAAAACCTGACAATCAATTGACATCTAAAATATTTGGATTATTTATCACTAAAATCTATATTGTATGCCTTTGTATGAAAATAAATCACTTTGCACTGCTATGGTATTGAAAAATAGGATATTCATTACAATTTTTCCTTTTCTGTTCCACTTAATAATGAAAATCATCCAAGTTTGGAATGACAAAGGTCAATTATTACAAAATGTTCATTTTGGGGATCTGTATTGTAGGCAATATTAGATTTATAAAGTTTTCATTTAATTCACTACTCTTTTTAACTGATACTTAGATCAAGACATTACATGTGTATAAGCCAAAAGTGAGAAAATGGATACATTCAGTATATCTCTTTTACTAATTTAGTGGAGAACAGGAGCGAAGTATCCTCACTGAACAGACCCGGAAGGCATAGTATAGCTGCTTCCAACTGTAGACCTATGGCACAAAGAATTAAATTTAACATTATTATTATTATTATTAAAAACAATGGACACAGTTCACTATTAGGTAGAATGACTAAGATTAATATATATATATATATTTACCTCTTTTAACTGGGCCTTCATTGCAGTCCATAATTTTCTCACAGCACATTTTGGCCAATTGAGAGTGCCCAGCCAACGGGAGGTGTCTCTGTAGTATCACAGGAGCCATTTTGCTTAGCACCGTTGTTACTTGTTTGTCCACATCCACTTGTGATATGTCCTTCATCTCACGGAGAAGCTTTTTCAACACAAAATTACAAAAAGTGTTTTTAAAATACAATCCCAAGAAAAAACTGTTCTAGTTCACTTATCTGATCAGACAAGCAGCATACTAAGGGTACTAATAATAAGGGATAGTTCACCCAAAAATGAAAATGTGCTGTTAATTTACTCACCCTCACCCAAAATTCATACCCATGGCTCCTGATGATACATTGAGGTTCTTGTGAAGTGAAATGATAGGTCTGTGCAAGGAACTGAACATTATTTACAGCATTATTATCTGTAATCTATAGCCTCTGCAAACGGTCCTGAGAGTGTTCACGACAGTCTGCAGCTCGAGTTTCCGGTTTCATAATGACATATGCGCAGGAGCTCAAATGTTGAGAATCTATGAAAAGTCAATCTTCCTAAATATATGTTGCGGCATCCAGGGTAAGCACAAGTACAATTTTAAAGAACAATACAACACGCGCATCTTCCCTCCCTGTTGTAAACAAACATAGTGTCAGCTCCCGTCAGTTTGCTCCCGCTTATACGTCATTATGCAACAGCAAGCTTGCGCTCCAGGCTGTCTTATATGCGCTCAGGATGGTTTGCCAAGAGGCTAGCAATAGCAAGTTATCTTTAAAAGCATAAGATCCCAGTTGGCATAACTGTAAAAAAAATAAAAAACATACCAGTCTCGGCATTTTCAGACATGGAAATTCTTTGATGATGTCTCTTGTAGACTGAGATGTTATGTATGTCCTCCTGTAGGCTCTGGTTCTATGCATCATTTCTTCCAGCAGTTCCAGGTCAGGCCGGGACTTATGTGCTTCCTCGACCATGGTAGTAACATGCTCCATGATATTCATCTCATTTTCCACATCATCCAGTTCATCCTACAATAAATTAAATAATTGGCACAAACACTTAAACATGGCTGTCCAGATTTTCAGACTATACAATCTAGAATAAATAAACATACAGGTATATATGGCCTTTCAGAAGGTATCGTGATAATAAATGCCCAATGACAAGGAACAGTAAAACAGTAAATTTGAGGGCACCATAATGTTTGGAACAAAATGATTTGTGTTTGAAACTGTTTGATTACAAATCTAAAACTGTGGAGTAAAGAGGAAAAATCAAGAACAATTTATTTGTCCTAAACATTATGGAGGGCACTGTATATTGTCTATTCTACTTTATCAACGTACAGCTCTTCGTCTTGTAATTGTGTGACATGGGACTGCCTCTGATGTACGTTTTCTACCAGAGCCTGGAACTCCAAACTTTGCTTTCATTCGTTCCACTTCCTCATTATGGACAAGGGGAATTCTCTCCTTTTTGAACTTATTTTTCAAGGACTCAAGCAGTCCATCCTGCCAAAGAGTAATAAAAGTTCTTGTTTTGTGGCTTGCATAATGTTAATAATAAAAATAAAAAACAGTACAGTGGATATCAGACAAATAGAAAGAGAAAACATAGTACTTAAAAACTTACATAACCCGATCCGAAGTTTTCTTTTAGGCAGGGAAATGCTTTTATCAAAGCAGACAACGATTCAACAAACTGTTGATGGGATGGATACCTGAAAATACAAAAAAAAAAAATAATAATTGTATAGTGTTACCTTCTTTTTCAGGGGTTAATTCCAGAATTCCTTTTTTTATATATATATAAATAATTTAAGGTCTACTCGCTTACATGGTTCTCACACAAGACTTTGAATTATAATTGTTCTCAGATTAGACTTTTTGGGACATTTGAGAATAGGGTCTCTTCTCTCCAGTGCAGCCATCAATATTGGAGGAAAGGAAAAGCCTGAAAATTGGCCTACTTGGGGGCTGGTCAAATTTGCATGTTCTGGCAAAGGCCTACAGTAAACAAAAAGCAGAATAATATTATTGGCAACAAGTCACAGAAGGTTTTGATTTGCAGTTGTTAAAAAATCTAAAGCTTAAAAGAGAACTGCTTTTTGTTTTTTTGTAAATTCAAACTTACCCATGTGTAGAGCTCCCTTTAAGTTTATCAAGCAGATTCAGGAAAATTGCCTGCTTTCTGATAACAGGTATTGGTCGTTCTGCCATTCGTTCAGAGATTACTTCTAAAGTTGGTCCATCGATCTCATGTTCTGAAGAGAGTTGTCAAAAACAGTTGTCATGAGCTCAAGATTCTAGTGTGAGAATAACTGAATTCTACCAACAACAACAAAAAAACAATAATATTTTTTTAATAATAATAATAATAATTGAACGTTTTCTCACAGGACGATGTTGTAGTGAGATGTATAGATTATCCTTCATGTCATAGCAGTCAACTGCATGGTAGTCTGCTTCATCACCAGGATTGAGGGCAATCCAGTAAGCAGTTGATTTAACACTATAGGCATGCAAATGCTCAGAAAAGGAGTTACTCAGGAAAATCCTCCCACACAGTTTCCACTCATCTTGGATCTTCAGAATGTGGATGAGCTTTAAAAAAACTGGGATGTCCTCAGCATGTGCCAGGTCAAAGATGAAAAAATCCCCAACTTTGTAACTAACCCTATCATGCTCCAGACACTTAGTTTCCCATGCTGATTCAAGTTCAGCACCAATGTTTTCTGCAATAACTTGCCTTAGTCCCAGTGGCAGTATGCATAGAGGAATTTCTGTGACAGAGCCATGGGTTGCTTCAGAATTAGGAATGCTGCTGGACTGTGCTTCCCAGCACTGTCTCATTTGGTACCGTTTTGCCAGGGTTTTCGTTATATTTTGGTAGTTGTTGACCACAGACGAAAGTCTTTTGAAATAGAGATGTTTGGCTTCATATCTTAGACACCAATGTGCCCTTAATGGTCCAAAATGTTCAATCAAGGATAATGAACCAAAAAATGAATTTTTGGTGTGAAACTTTCTGGATAAAGTTTCTGAAAACTTGAGAGAAAGTCTGTAATCAGACCTCTGAGTTGACTCAACCAGCTCTTTCTTATGACTGGTGCAAAAATGATGTCACACACTGAGCGGAGTAACAGATAAAGACACCAGTGAGCATTATTCTCACGTACAAAGCTACCAATGATGAAAGGTAGAAGTCTGAAGAGTGTGAGCTTTTCAACAGCTTTTTCTGGAATTGCACTGCTTTGAAACACCGTTGGCTTCAACAACACAGGCTTTGACTTAATGTAATTTGGTCCAAAGGAGAATTCCTGCATTTGTTTGTTGAACTGCTGAAGAGTGACAACTCTTTGCTCATGTAGCTTATGTAAGACAAGTTTGAGCAATTTTGGGATCACTCCCTCCAAAATGTCATGCATCAAATCAGGCGGGAAAGATTGTGTTACCTCAAAATGAGGTATCTGCATAAAAGGGCAAAGTCCAGTAACCCCGTAGAGAGTGTTGGCATTTTCCGATTTTAAATGTTGACTATGAGTCTCAGGAGTTCGAAGAGTACAGAGGGTCTCATCAGTTTTTTTATTTATTTCATCATGGTGACACAGGCAGTAATGGCAAATGAAACCATGACTGAAGCATTTGCTGAAGCCAGCTAGTCCATGGGCTGATAGGTTATCAGCTGATACTGAAAACACTGCACCTCTAATTGTGTGGTACTCTTTATCCATTTCAACGCTCACACCATTGGTTTGTAAATATTTGAGATCACGGATGAGGGGCTGGAGTAGAGGTTCATAACCATACTTTTGCAAGAACTTGTTTCTGACAAGAATGGCAACATGGATGTTCTTCAGTTGTGACAGGTACTTCAGTGGTATATTTCCAAGAACAAAGTATATACATGCAATTTTGTCGATGAGTTTTTTTGAACCAAGACAGTTTGTGATTTCAAACTCATCTGTGTACAACTGTAACTTCAACAATTCTTCAGTGGTGTGACAACTGAAAAATGTGTGCCTTTTAAAATGCAGTCCATCAGTGAAATCCTTTAAAATGTCTTCATCTGAAACATTTTCCTCCTGGAGAGCATGGAACACTTCCCTCATCTGTAGAATTTGTTTAAGGACTTCCAGAATAGAAATATACTGAAATGTTTCCTTTTTCCACTTGTGTCAAATCCTAACACATACTCAGTTGGTTCAATCAAACCAAATTCTGTCACACAGTATCGTTCAAATTGATCATCTGAAACCACATGTTCAAAACACTGTCCAAATAGATCATTTTCAAGCAAAAGTGTAAAATTGGCATGAGAATCTGCCCATATTCCTAATTCGGAGAGGCAATTCTTAAGAAGGTCTCTGTACTGTTCATTGAACAATTCGATCAAACTTTTCACCTCGTTGGAAACACTGTGTGTGACGGTCCTTGAGACAACATGCTGCTCTTGAAGCTTTAAGCAAAATAAAGCAAAATGTCTCTTTATGCTTTCAGTAAAATGGCTTAATTGTTCCTGAAAGGAGTTGACGTGAACTATTTCATCACAATCTTCTTCATAATTGTGTTCTTCTTGTACAACATCTGGAGCTTCATTTCTTTGACATGGTTGAGTCCTTTTATGTTTGTGTTTACGAAATATGTGAACGCGGTAAGAACTTATTTTTTTGTATATGTTTGGGCAACCAAACTTGCATTTTACAGAGAAGTTTGGTTCACTTTCATGGAAACATTGCATGTGCCTTAAATACTTCGACACTGACACATTCTTCACAGCACAAAAATGACACTGATACATTTCCATGATGTCTCTCACCTTTGAAGGCGTCACAAAATTTGCCTAAACCATTGGTTTCAAGCCAATGACAGACTTGGGCACGCTCTTCGGAAGACTCTCATGCTGGGGGTACGGCGCCTCAGCGGCGGTGGTTCTTCCCGTGTCAAGTGGATTGCACACATCAGGTTGCACTACCCCCTGTTTGTGTTGCAGGCGACCATCTCCCCTGTGCGCTTCAGTACATTAAAGAGCTTTTTCCCTAAAAGAGCATTCACGGGTGCGTCTTTTTAAAGACGACGTTGCATCTGGCAAACTTGACGTTACGTCTTTGTAAAGACGAGTTGGGTTTTGCTACAGACAACGTGTCACCCGTGCATTTCTGGATGCGGTCGTTACCTGGTACCGGGTGATGGTCACGATCGCTGCCTCACGTGCCTGGGCAGTAAGCATGCTGAGGTGGCGTTCGTGGATGAGGCATCTTCTCATGGTGGGAAGATGATCATCTTGGAGTTGCGGCCAGGCTCCGTTACCTCGACAAAGGGGCGGAGCTCTGTTGCCTCTGCCTCGATCTGGTTCTCGTTCTGGCTGCAGACAGACGAGGACAACTTCAGGTGGTGGCACGGATGGTCTGAGGATTACAGTGGTGGCAAACCCTCCAGGGAACCAACCCTCGAGGGACCATCGCTCCTCTTGCACTCCAAAACCAGTTGAGCTGCCAGTGGAACGTGCTGGACCCTCTACAAGGGGCGTACCAGCAGTATCCCTGGTGCTCCTCACGATGACCGGATGTCGATCGCTGCATCGGATGGTGAGCTGGAGCTTTCTGGGGAAGAAGATTCGGCTGCGCTGCTGCTACGGCAGTAGCAATGCCTGAGTCGGATCCAGAATCACGGCTATGCTTTCCCGGGCTGCTGAGAGAGTAGGGCTCGAGTGGAGACCTCCACCGTGTCCCGAGCCCTCAAGGTTGGACGACTGGTTTCTCGGGGTAGTTTGTGCTGGTTCTCAGCACCCTGCCCGGTGCCTCTCTTCCCGGAGGTGCATGGGGCAGCTTACAGGTTGTGGATGGCACATTTTACTGCCAGAAACTGACCTGCTAGCTCCTCCTCCCTCACCACTCTCGGTGTTGGTGCAGCTAGGGGGTATACGGGGCCCCCCGGTGGAGCAGCGGGCGGTTGCGATGCAGTTGTGTCCTAATACCGCCTCCACCCGGCAGGGTAAACCGTGCTTCCTCTTCCGGGCCTGTAGGTACTCGTCTGGTCTGTCCGGAGATGCTTATGTGACCCGTGGAGAAGCTGCCAACCGCTTACGCTACGGCGTTACTGCAGGTTCTTCAGGCTAAAAGCACTGGGGGACATGCACGAGGGTGGTCACGATCCAGAAGTTCTGAAAGAGCTTTGTACCACTTCTGGCCTCGCGCTACGAGCGACAAAGGTCATTGCGTGGTCTTTGGGTCGTGCGATGTCCACACCTGTGGTCCAGGAGCGTCACCTGGCTGTGTCTGGTCGACATGGGGATGCCGACAAAGTTCGGTTCCTCAAGGACCCTGTGTCCCAGACTGGCCTCTTCGGCGACGCAGTCGAGAGCATGGCCCAGCAGTTCTCGGCTGCTTAGGAGCAGACTGAGGCGATCCAACACGTCCTGCCCAGCAGGCAGCTGCTGCCTCCACCCGTCCGCTGGCTGCAGCGCCCCAGCCTGCTCGTCGCCGAGGGCGGCCCCTGCGTCCGTCCCTGCTCCCGCACCGCATCCGCAGCAGCCTCCAGAAGCGGTGCCGTTGAGCTGGGCGTAGGCAGGCCGCCCCACCCGTCCTGGCCCCCGTCAAACTTGGCGGTGAGCGGAAGAGCAAGAGGCCTCAGGACGGGTGACCCAGAGGGAAAGAGGACTACTTCGGGAGATGGTGGATGCACCTCTCCCTCCCCCGGAGGAGGGCCGGGCAGAGAATCTTTGGTTTAAAAAAAAAAAAAATAAATCTCGACAAGAAGCGGTTCTCTCTGCCTCTGGGTCCCAAGAGGGCATGGAGAGTCATGGACGGACCAACACCGGACCACGCTCTTCTCCCTCTCTCGCCAGCAGGCAGCAGTGGGCGGTTCGAGAGCGTCATCAAAGGCCCTACTCACGCACCCTCTGCCAAACTGTGGAACCAGGTAAGTGTTGCACTGCACACTTAGACCCCTCTTTGGTCCGACACGGGCCGGGTCCCTGTGTTTCACCTCGCTGCCCCACCGCGGGTACGTCGGTGGTCCCGCAGGTCCCGCTTGTACAGTGTCTGGGTGCCTGGAAAAAGCACTACCCAGCTCGTCTCGCTGGCTCCTGTGGACCATCTGACTCGGCTATGCGATTCAGTTCGCCCGGCGTTCTCCCAGGTTCCACCTCACAGCAGTAAAGGCTTGTGTGGGGAAGATCACTGTCCTATTGGCGAGGGACGTGATGGAGCCGGTCTCTCCAGCCGATATGAAGACAGGGTTTTATAGCCCTTACTTCATTGTGCCCAAGAAAGGTGGTGGGTGGAGACCAATCTTGGATCTGCGCGTCCTGAACTGGGCAAGCTTCCGTTCAAGAGACTCACGCAGAAGTGCATCTTCGGGTGCATCCGTCCCCGAGATTGGCTTGCAGCGATTGACCTGAAGAACGCGTACTTCCTTGTCTCAATCCTTCCGCACCACAGGCCATTCCTGCGGTTTGCGTTTGAAGGACGGGCATATTAGTACAAGGTCCTGCCCTTCGGGCTGTCCCTGTCACCCCGTGTCTTCACGAAAGTTGTGGAGGCAGCCCTGGTTCCCCTGAGAGAACAGGGCATTCGCATTCTCAACTACCTCGACGACTGGCTCATACTGCCTCAGTCTCAGGACCAGTTGTGCGAACACAGGGACTTGGTGCTCTCGCACCTCAGCCAGTTGGGCCTTCAGGTCAACTGGGAAAAGAGCAAACTCTCCCCGATGCAGAGGATCTCTTTTCTCGGTATGGAATTGGATTCGGTCAATCAGACAGCACGCCTCACGCAGGAACTTGCTCAGTCGGTGTTGAACTGCTTGAATGCGTTCAAGACAGAGGTCCGCGGTCCCACTGAAACAATTTCAGAGGCTCCTGGGGCATATGGCAGCTGTGGCGGCAGTGACGCCGCTGGGGCTGCTTCATATGAGACCGCTTCAACACTGGCTCCATGGCCGAGTCCCGAGGTGGGCGTGGTAACGCGGCACTCACCGGGTCCAAGTCACACCGGCCTGCCGCCAAACCCTCACCCCGTGGTCAGACCTTTCGTTTCTCTGGGCAGGAGTGCCCCTGGAACAGGTCTCTAGGCATGCTATGGTTTACACGGATGCCTCCACCACCGGCTGGGGCACCACGTTCAACGGGCTTGCAGTGTCGGGGGTTTGGACGGGGCCCCCAACTGCACTGGCACATAAGTTGCCTAGAGTTTCTGGCAGTACACCTGGCCCTGAACCGTCTCAAGAGGCGCTTACAGGGCAAGCACGTACTGGTCCCTACAGACACACTGTGACCGTTGCATACATCAACCGACAAGGTGGTCTACGCTTCCGTCGCATGTCACAACTCGCCCGCCACCTCTTCCTATGGAGTCAGAAGCATCTGAGGTCGCTTCGTGCCATTCACATTCTGGGCTTGCTCAACCGGGCAGCCGACGTGCTGTCACGAGCTGCGCTCCCCGGAGAGTGGAGACTCCATCCCCAGACGGCCCAGCTTATTGAGAGACTTCTCATTGCCAGTTGTTTACTCCCTGACCGAGGAAACACTCGGCACGGAATGCACTGGCACTCAGCTGGCCGCGGGGCCCCCGCAAGTATGCGTTCCCCCCAGTGAGCCTTCTCGTACAGACACTGTGCAAGATCAGGGAGGACAAGGAGCAGGTCTTGCTCGTGGCGCCATACTGGCCCACTCGGACTTGGTTCCCAGAACTGATGCTCCTCGTGACAGCCCCTCCTTGGCAGATTCCTCTGAGGTAGGATCTACTGACTCAGAGACGGGGCACCTTATGGCACCCGCGTCCAGACCTCTGGAAATTTAAAACATGTCTGGTCCCGGGACGGGACGCGGAGGTTCTAGGTGACCTAGCCCAGGAGGTAGTTGACACCATCACTTCGGCGAGAGCGCTGTCTACGAGACATGCTTACGCCTTGAAGTGAAACCTGTTTGTCGAGTGGTGCTCTTCTCACCGAGAAGACCCCCGGAAGTGCCCGATCAGAGTCGTGCTGTCCTTCTTGCAGCAAGGGTTGGAGCGAAGGCTATCTCCTTTCACCCTTAAAGTCTATGTGGCTGCGATTGCTGCCAACCACGACCCTGTGGAAGGGAAGTCGGTGGGGAAGCATGACTTGGTCATCAGGTTCCTTAGGGGGGCAGGAAGGTTAAATCCTCCACGGCCCCCTCTATACCCTCTTGGGACCTGTCTCTAGTGCTCAGAGCACTACAGCAGGGCCCATTTGATCCGTTGCAGACAGTCGAGATTAAGTTTCTTTCAGACTCCGCTCCTGCTTGCATTGGCCTCCATCAAGAGGGTAGGGAACCTGCACGCATTTTCGGTCGGCGATTCGTGCCTAGAGTTTGGGCCGGCCCAGGCAATCCTGAGGCCCCGGCCTGGCTATGTGTCCAAGGTTCCCACTACTCCCTTCAGGGACCAGGTGGTGAGCCTGCAAGCGCTGCCCTCGGAGGAGGCAGACCCAGCCTTAGCTTTGCTTTGTCCCGTCCGAGCATTGAGATGCTACGTTGACAGGACGCAAAGCTTCAGGACCTCAGACCAGCTCTTTATCTGTCACGGAGGCCGGCAGAAGGGAATGCCATCTCCAAGCAGAGGATGGCCCACTGGATAGTGGACGCCATCACCCTGGCTTATTAGGCACAGGGTGTGCCCTGCCCGTTCAGGTTGAGAGCCCACTCTACTAGAAGTGTTGCATCTTCCTGGGCGTTGGCTCGTGGTGCCTCGCTGGCAGATAATTATAGAGCTGTGGGTTGGGCGACCCCTAACACGTTCGCTAGATTCTATAGCCTTCGTGTGGAACCGGTCTCCTCCTGTGTTCTCACCTCAAACGAGTAGAAGCACTGAGAGGCTCCGGTTTCGGGTCGGCTTGCTAAAACTGCTCCAGAGAGTCCGTACTGTAGACCCTGTTGAGCTCCTCCGTCCCCTCGGCAGCCAGATGTGGCAAGCGTCTGGCGCCAGGCCCTCACTCAATGAATCTGTGAGAACCGGTAGAGGGCTGGGGTCCATATGTAGAGACCTAATTGGATCTCATATGTGTAAAGTCCACGGTATAGCCTCAGAGCCCGTGTTTCCCCGGCAGACATTCTGCCAAGAGGCTACAATCACCTCTAATCTTACATATGCACCTAAACGGTTGTTCATATGCGTAAGTGCTTCTGAACCTCCTTCGGGAAGGATGGACTTCCGCAGCGTTCCTGTTCCAAGTGGAACGGGTATGTTTTCCCAGTGTTATCCAGTCTTACTGAGTGGGTAGTGCCATAGCAACAGTAACTGGTCTTCTTGTGAAGCCCTGACCAGCGCCAAAAAGCAGAGGCGCAGGAGGCTTCCACAGGACACTGGAAGGGGCAGTATCCGTAGCCTTTTGGTAGGGATCCCAATTTGTCGGTCACCCGACGTGACTCGGAGTGACCGACTGATAGGGAACGTCTCGGTTACGTATGTAACCCTCATTCCCTGAAGGAGGGAACGGAGACGTCACGTCCCATCGCCATGGCTACTGTACCACCGCTGAGCGGCCGGGTCACCGGCTCGGCTCCTCAGCGAAAACCTGAATATGCGCTGCACCTGCTGCCTACTTATACTCACGCTGTGATCAGCAGCAGCTGGATGCAATAATCGCATGCCAATGTGCATTGGCTCGTTTAGTTACACTCGAAGTGGATTGGTCTCTCTAAGCGAGATCCCAATTCGTCGGTCACCCGACGTGACGTCTCCATTCCCTCCTTCAGGGAACGAGGGTTACATACGTAACCGAGACGTTTCCTAGTCAGAAAATTGCCATATAGCCTCTCTAAGGCCGTTCATGTCCAATTTCCGACTAGGAAGCTCGTATTTACGATAATTCCGATAGAACATGAATGCAGTATTAGAACGCCATGTCATGCGAGACGTCTTTACATGCCCTACAAAACGGCGTCCAATACTGTACCCCAAAACATAGGACGATTGGCAAACCTATATTAAATAAAAATATAAAATTTTTACTTAACTTTTTGATGCTTATTTTACACTCCTGGCCTGAAATTCGTCTTTCGTTCACTCAGAATTAATCACTCCCAATGCAATGCTAGCAGTTAACGTTACCTCACATACGAAACTCATAATTTCAATAAATAAACCTAACGTTAAGTGTATGTTGTACCACATTCTGCTCAGGGAATATTAAGATAATTTAACGTTACATTAAATTATTTAAATAAATATTTTAATACCACTTTTATGATAATTAAGCATTCTGAACCAGCAGAAGTATGAATGACTGATATAACGTTAATTTGACAATGTGTAGTGTATATGTGCATATATATGCTTAACACTTAAGAACTTATTATCGCAAGTCGAGTAATATAGCATAAATAATGTAGGATAATCATACATTTATTGCTAAAAACGATATAAAGCTTACCTGTTTGTGTCGGTCTGTGGCAGGCAGCAACTCGAGTAAGGGCTTTCATGCACGGAAGACAACCAATCAGATTATTATAAGATAAAATTATTTTTTATTTGTCACATACACAATTACATAGAGACTATATAACCAGTAGTGAAATGTATTCTCTGCATTTAACCCATCCTAAGTGAACACACACCCGGAGCAGTGGGCAGCCATGTTACAGCACCCAGGGAGCAGTTGGGGGTTCGGTGCCTTGCTCAAGGACACCTCAGTCGTGGTATTGAAGGAGGATACTCCCCCCACCAACAATCCCTGCCGGACCTGAGATTCGAACCCACAACCTTCCGCTTACAAGTCCGACTCGCTATCCATTAGGCCACGACTGCCTTAATATCAGGAAGCTGCTTTGAAATAACGAATAACCTTCACGCATTTAAAAAAAAAAAAAGAGCGGGACTAAAGAACCATTTCCCAATACAAAGAACCATTGCAGCGCAGAAAGGGTTCTAGAGAAGAATATGGTTCTAAACAGAACTTTTAACACCGTTAAAGAACCTTTTAAGAACCATATTTTTTTAGAGTGCATTAAACTATGTAACGGCTTCAGAACACTTGAAATATAGTACACAAAAACTTTATGGTGTTTTATAATGTGTTTGTGGCTTTTGTGGGGCTCAACAATAACACATATTATACGCACATTATCGGATTTCGATCAGTCTCGTCTGACCGATACCTGATCCGGCAGAAAATGCCAATATCGGAGCGATACCGATCCTGAATATCGGATCGGCGCACCCCTACACGAAATCACTGCAACAGAAAACATAAAGAATATCTCTTTTGTTTTGAGACTTTAGTCTTTCCAACTTCAGGGATCTTATCTATGCACAATCAGCTTGTAACACTCCAAAGAGAAAGCAAAACTTGAAATCGCATCATATGACCCCTTTAAGATGGTCGCAGTGCCATGCACTTGACGCCTAATCTGCGGTCGTACTAGATGCACTTTAATACTGAATTAGCAGCGTGACTTCAGTGGTGCCGGTGCAACTATAGGTTCAAAACCACTTAAACTCCAAAATCTCGAAAAAAATGTGTATGCTTCATTTACATAGCCTTCCTTATATGGTATCAGCCCATAAATGGTCTCATTTGAAATCTTAGAGCCTCTTCTTTACAAAGAATACCATAACTTTTGGTTTTATGATACATAAAGCAGTAAAATTAAGCTTAGAAATGTATTCGTCCCACACACAAAGTTTTGCCTAACGATTGCGAACAATTTTTCCTAAGAATGTGTATTTTTTATATTTTTCACAATACAGTCAAGTCATATATCACAAGAAAGCTCTCATTCTCAGGAATCTGACTAAACGAGACAATTTTCACATTTCTGCATGCTTCCAAAGCTGAGAAATCGTCGTGTGATCCAGGCGCGCACCAGAGCAGAATGACGCACTTTTTTTCCCAGACATGCGCTCTTCAACTCATATGCGCTCTTGGCCAGCGGCTCTTATGTCTTACAAATCTGTGCTTTTTAGAGGCTACTATAGGTCAGATTAGATGTCACTCTAAACTCAGCGGCCAGTGAGAGGTGTGAAACTTGACACCTCTGGGTCAGAAGGGGGTGGGTGCGCGCTGAGTGTCCGGTTGTGCTCTGACGGTGTTGCACCCTGGGTCGTGGATAAAGCAACCTTTGGATATAAAAATATAAGTTATAGATGACGAAGAGCGCTCAGCCGCACCGTGGAGAGGAGAGGACGCAATTCTGGTTAGTGTGTTTGTGCGCTTTGAGCATGTTTGCCCTGGTTTTTTGATCAAATCATTACTGTGTGAGACGCCATAGCACAGCTAATGCTCTTATGAATCTATATCGATAGAAAAGTGTGTACAGTATGCATTTTGGTGAATATACAGTAAATATACATAGATTATTACAGTGCAGTGTGGATGAAGATATATTTGTTTGTTTGATGCTCTGAAGGGCAGAGAAGAGTGACAGGCAGCTCTAGCAGCACGGAGTAGCTGTTAGCTTGTGTCCAGGGGCAACAGATGAAGGAGGCAGGTGATGCAGGGCACAGGTGAAGCAGGTGAGGTGATGCTCCAAACAGTATACAATACAGAATGCACATAAATGGAATGATATAAAGCTGGAGGATGTGGATTCTATTTTAGATTGTGATAGACTAGATATATTTGATAATATATACAGTCGTGTTTCTCCTGAAAGAATAAAACTGATAATATAAAACACAAAATGTGAAATTTGCTCCACTCCGCTTATGCAATTTTGTATTTTACTACTTAGAAAAACATAAAAATGACACATAATTCAATCAATAATCAAGAAAAGTGCATATGGCACATAGTAAAATAGGATTCTGGGTGTAATTTGTTTTATATAGCCTGTTTTTGCAAAGGAAACTCAAAATGACACTTGTAGGTGCAAAATATGACAATTTCACTTGCTTCATTTATGAACTCCTGTTTGGAAGCTGTTATTTAAAAAAAAAAAAATTCTGATACATTTTGGCATCTAGTGGCATCAAACTAAGTAAGTTGCAAAGAGCAAGCCCTAATAGAACCTGAATTACAGATTTTCAAAAAAAAATTACAAAAAGTGCCTATGTTTTTTTTTTTGTGTTTATTGTAATATTTGAAACACATATAATGTTATTTATAAAAAAATACACCCATATGTTATAGTTCAAAGGGTTTTATTTACAATGTGTGTGTTTTTGTATGTGTGTAGGGTAAACATTTGAATTTGAGTGTGCAAATTTAGGCGAAAATTCCCAAAAACGCCCCAGAGCTTAAATGGTTAAAGGTCATTTATCACTGTATTGTAATTTTTTTCCCCTGCTAATAACAGTGGAAATGTTCAATAGTCAAGACTTTAAGATATTTGCTCATTAACAAACTGACTTCAGAAATCAATTTCTCAACTATTTTTATTGGTGTAAAAAAGTGACAACCAGCCCCAGTGTCTAAATACTCCTGATAATACACTGTAAAACAATTAACTCTTGACATTAAACACAATTGAAACTACATGATATTTTTTAAACGTTTAATAGTCGCACATAACTTGACAAATATTTTTTTATGCAGCTCAAAAAGCCCCTGTCAGCAAACTGAAAACAATAAGGAAAACAATATTAGCATTTCATCTGCAAAATCAGAATCAGAATCAGAATGAGCTTTATTGGCCAGATATGTTTACACATACGAGGAATTTGTTATAGTGACAAAGCTCCACAGTGCAACAGAATGACAGCAACAGGACAGGACACAGACAACAAAAGAACAATATACAAATAGGCAATGTACAAAATAGCAAAAACACTATGCAATACAGACAATCATGTGTGTACAGGTCTGACATGTGCAAATTTGAAATGGAAAAAAATTATAAAAAATAAAAATATTATGTATGTGTGGTGAATAAATAATTGTAAAATTGTGTTGCGTGTTCCACGTTAATGTCAAGTGTTCATGAGATTGATTGCTTGGGGGAAGAAACTGTTTCTGTGTCTGGTCGTTCTGGTGCTCAGAGCTCTGTAGCGTCAACCAGACGGTAACAGTTCAAAGAGGGTGTGTGCTGGATGTGAGGGGTCCAGAGTGATTTTTCCAGCCCTTTTGCTCACTCTGGATAAGTACAGTTCTTGGAGAGTGGGGAGGGTTGTACCAATGATTCGCTCAGCAGTCCGGACTACCCTCCATAATCTTCTGAGGTCAGATTTGGTAGCTGAGCTGAACCAGACAGTTATTGATGTGCAGAGGACGGATTCAATGATGGCAGAGTAAAACTGTTTCAGCAGCTCCTGTGGCAGGTTAAACTTCCTCAGCTGGCGAAGGAAGTACAACCTCTGCTGGGCCTTTCTCACAATGGAGTCTACGTGATTGTCCCACTTCAGGTCCTGGGAGGTGGTGGTGCCCAGGAACCTGAACGACTCCACTGCAGTCACCGTGCTGTTCATGATGGTGAGTGGGGGGAGAGCAGGGGGGTTTCTCCTGAAGTCCACGATCATCTCCACTGTTTTGAGCGTGTTAAGCTCCAGGTTGTTAAGACTGCACCAGACAGCCAGCTCCTTAACCTCCTGTCTGTAGGCAGACTCGTCACCATCCTGAATGAGGCCGATGAGTGTGGTGTCGTCTGCAAACTTCAGGAGCTTGAGAGAGGGGTCTTTAGATGTGCAGTCATTCGTGTAGAGGGAGAAAAGCAGTGGGGAGAGAACGCAGCCCTAAGGGGCTCCAGTGCTGGTGGTGCGGGTGCTGGATGAGAATTTCCCCAGCCTCACTAGCTGCTGCCTGTCTGTCAGGAAGCTGTTGATCCACTGACAGACAGAGGTGGGGATGGAGAGCTGTGTCAGTTTATTCTGAAGGGTGTTAAAAGCAGAGCTGAAGTCTACAAACAGGATCCTCACATAAGTCCCTGGTCTGTCCAGATGCTGCAGGATGAAGTGCAGTCCCATGTTGACTGCATCATCCACAGACCTGTTTGCTCTGTAGGCAAACTGCAGGGGGTCCAGTAAGGGTCCAGTGGAGGCCTTCAGATAAGCCAAAACCAGTCTTTCAATTGATTTCATGACCACAGACGTTAGAGCCACAGGTCTGTAGTCATTAAGTCCAGTAATTTGGGGTTTCTTTGGGACGGGGATGATGGTGGAGCGTTTGAAGCATGAGGGGACTTCGCACAGCTCCAGTGATCCGTTGAAGATCTGTGTGAAGATGGGGGCTAGCTGGTCAGCACAGGATTTAAGGCAGGCTGGTGACACACCATCTGGGCCTGGTGCTTTACTTCTTTTGTTCTTTATGAAGACCTGCCGCATGTCATCTTCACTTATTTTCAATGCGGGGGGTTGCTGGAGGTGTTAATGGTTGTGTGGAGAGGTGTGCAGGGCGGGTGTTGGGTGTTTTTTCAAACCTGCAGCAAAAGACATTCAAATCGTCTGCTAGTTGTTGATTCTCCTCAGTGCTGTGGGATGGTGTCTTGTAATTTGTAAAGTCTTTCATACCTTTCCACACTGAAGCAGAATCACTGAAAAAAGTGAACTGAATCCTTAGCTTGCCAGAATAATTCCTCTTTGCCACCCTGATCTCAACTTTTCAAATGTGTATTTGGCCTGTTTATTCAAGACTTTATCCCCCTTTCTGTAAGCATCTTCTTTGGTCTGACGGAGCTGTCTGAGTTTTGCAGTGAACCATGGTTTGTCATTGTAGGTTAAACGAGTCCTGGTAGGAATACACATATCTTTTTTTTGTTATCAACAATTTTTTATTTTCATTTTTTTTACAAACAACACAACATAATATCCAAAATAAAACAAAACAAAACAGCAGACACATACTCAACATCTAAAAGTTCAATCAAAAGGGAGGGAGAGAGGGAAGGACAACAAGAACACAAAAGTCACTCCTTTAAATAATCACGTACATTCAGTAAAAAACACTGCCAAACCTCAACGGTTGAAGGCCTGGCCCCACCGACTCGCGCCGTTGTACACTCACATGAGACAATTTGCAGGAGGCTACGGATCCAATATGCCTCTCTACACATGTGTGGTGTAAACCAGTTCTGAATTATTGTCTTCTTCACAGCTGTAAAACCAGCAAACAACATTCTCTTTTGCATTGAACTAATACAGAGATCAGAATCATCATTAAGAAGACATAAACTTGGGTTAACAGACCAATCAATTCTCAGTAATGATGACAAAACCAGGTTTACATGTGTCCATAGACTGATGACGACAGGACATTCCCAAAACATATGCAGAAAAGTGCCCGATGATGTAGTGTTACATATATGGCAGTTCAAATTTGACTGCAGTTTCATTTTAAATATTTTGTAAGGAGTTATGTATGCTCTATGAATGACTTTGAAGTGAATAAAACGATGAGCCAGATTTTTAGATGTTAAGCTGAGATTAGACCACACTCTCTCCCAGTCGACAGATAAATTAAGATCAGATAATTCCCTATTCCAAATAGTTTTAATAGAAAGAGGTTTTGTAATACAATCAATAATTTTATTATATATTAAGGAAACAGATGGCCGACCAGCAGATGGTGCAATCCAGTCCCGCATAGGATGAGAGGAAATGGAAGAAGACCAAGGAACGCCATACGCTTTGAGAGCAGAACGTAATTGAAGAAAAACAAAATATGCAGATGCTGGTAGACAAAATTTGGCTCTCAATGCCTGAAATGAACAGAGGCCCTGGTTATCATACATATCACCGCACGTGTTCACACCTAAAGAGGACCAAGAGGGTTGGACAAATGGACGATTTCCACATACAAAGTTCAAATTGTGCCATAAACGTGTACTGTTACAGAATTTGAAGGGTCCACCTATCCGACGTTCAACCGTTTTCCAGATTTTAATAGAGTTAGCCACAACCGGACCAAATTTATAATTATCCCCTTTTTTTCCTGTGCCAGTCTATTTGGTTTAACCTTGTCAGCTTCAATCACCCTCCATGAAACTGTAGATTGAGGATCAACCCAATTATGAAGGGCCTTAAGCTGGAACGACCAATATTATAATTCAAAATTTGGTACAGCCAGTCCTCCTGCGCTATTAGGATGTTGTAATGTGGTAAGTTTAATTCTGGGACATTTATCATTCCAGATAAACTTAGAAATTATGGAGTTGATCTCCTTAAAGTAACCTGGAGGGGGAGAAAGTGGTAGCATAGAGAAAAAAAAATTAAATCGAGGTAACAAATTCATCTTAACAGTGGAGATTCTTCCTTGGAGAGAGACTTTAAGATTCTTCCATCTTTGAATGTCATTTTTGACCTTAACGAAAATGTTATTAAAATTGTCTCTGGCAATCTTATGAATGTTTTTATATATGGTAATGCCCAAATAGATGAAAGATTCCTTAATAGGGATATATGAGGAAATAGAAAAATTAACCTTAACATTGTTAATTGGCATTAAAGTAGATTTGCTCCAATTTATTTTATATCCTGAGAGGCTACTAAAATTATCAAATTCCTTAATTACACTAGAGACTGAAACATCAAAGTGGTCTAAATATAGAATAATATCATCAGCGTATAATGAAATACAATGATTATGGTCATGAATCTTAATCGATACTTCAGATTTCCTGATGGCTTGTGCTAAGGGTTCGAGAGATAGACAAAACAATAAGGGGGAAAGTGGACACCCCTGTCTCGTTCCCCGCTGTAAAGGGAATGAGGGGGAAATAATATTACCAGTTATGACTGATGCTGCAGGTGAGTGGTATAATGTCTTAATCATAGAAACGAAGTGTTCACCGAAGCCGAAACATTGCAGAACTGCCACATATAATTCCACTCTAGCCTGTCAAAGGCTTTTTCTGCATCAAGTGAAAAGACCGCACAAGGTGTTGGGTGGGAGTCCGCAAAGTCAAGAATATGAAGGAGTCGACGCATATTGTCAGATGCATTGCGCCCCTTGATGAAACCAGTTTGGTCCTCCTTGATCAGACAGTGAATTACCTTCTCCAAACGAGAAGCAAAAACTATAGATTTTTAGATCACATGGGATAAGCAAAATCGGTCTGTAGCTGGAACAATATAATGTATCTTTCCCTTTTTTAAGAAGTAATGAAATCAGTGATGTTTTTTGATCTCTATGAAATGCCCCATGTTCAATTGCAAAATTAAATGAGTTAAGCATAAGTATCCCTACCAAATCCCAAATTTCTAAATATAATTCAGGGGGATACCGTCTAGACCCAGCGATTTGCCCTTTTGAAGGCTTTTTAGAGAGACGTGAAGTTCCTCCAAACTTAATGGGGCCTCCAAAGATTCTTTATCCATCTGTGAGATCCGAGGCAGTTCCAATTTATCTAAATACTGCTTACAAATTGGTTCATCAAAATCTGTTTCGGCTTTATACAGATTTGTGTAAAAACCTTTAAATATGTCATTAATTGCCACAGGGTTCGTAGTGACCTGATCATCCGATGATTTTATTGCGCTAATATATGCCTTAGACTCGCATTCTTTCAACCTAAGGGCCAATAAATGACTAGGTCTCTCTGATTCAAAATAATATTTTTGTCTAGTCCTATGTAAAATAAATTCTGCCTTTGAGTGTGAAAGTAAATCATATTCTTCTTTTAAAGAGGACAGCTGTGTAGCCTGTTGCTCAGTAAAATGTTGTTTTTGTAGTTTTGTAATGATTGGATTTTATTTTCTAATTGTGTAAACTGGTGAGTTCTCGCTTTGGCAAGAGTAGAAGAGAAAGATATACAGAAACCTCGTATAGCACACTTAGTCGTTTCCCACAGTATTTGAGGATCCACATCAGAGGGCATATTAATTTCAAGAAAGTCCTTAATATATTCTTTTAGAGAGGTAATAAAAGTCTGATTACTTAATAATGATATGTTAAAGCGCCATCTAGGGGACTTGGCTTTGACATCGGAAAGAGGAACACTGCACAAAATAGCAGAATGATCAGATAATAAAATTGGTAATATAGATATAGAGGAATTAGATGAAATTAAAGATGGGCTGAGAAATATGTAGTCTATCCTAGAGAAAGTCTTGTGTCTATTAGAAAAAAAAGTGAAGTCCTTAGCTTTAGTGTTCTGAATTCTCCATAAATCGATTAAGTTGATAAATTTATTGATTTAAACTAATGATAAATTTATTCAATAATTTAGAGGATGGATTGGCTGTTGTATCAGATTGAGACTTATCTTAAGCAGGATTTATGACAGCATTAAAATCACCACCCACCACTAGAGGGCAATCAATCTCCTCAAGTAAAGTTTTGGAAATCTGTGTAAGGAATGCACTGTCTGTCTCATTCGGACCATAAATAGAGACCAATGCTAACCTATTATTATATATTTTGCATCGGATAAAAACAAATCTACCCTTCTCATCACTACCATGGTGTTCAATTGTTAAATTTAACTTCCTGTTAACAAGGATAAGCACCCCCTTAGTTTTATTTTGAGCGCAGGAAAAAGCTATTAATTTGTAATACTTATTCTGGAAACGTGCCACGTCAGATTGTTTTAAATGTGTCTCTTGTATTAAGGCACAGGAGATAGATTTACGGTGTAAATATTCTAATACACGGGTTCTTTTAACAGCAGAATTTAAACCATTCACATTCAGTGATAAAATATTTAAAGTATGCATTGAATATTCATAATCCCAAGATTGTACACAATAAATGCAAAAAAAACAAAAAAAAACAAAAAACAGAAGCACTTCCATTCCGTAAATAACCCGTATACACTGATGTGCATTTTAGATACCAAACCTCCTATATGAAAAATCCCTTTAGAAATAATGTAAAATAGATAAAAGTATAAATGTCTGCTGTAAAAAACAAAGACAACATAAAAATGTGAACAACCGACAACCATAAACAAAGAACAACTCAGACCGCACATTACCGAGAACATAGGTCTGACTGAGCAACAAAAAACAGTGATAGGTTGTGACCGATCCACCCTAACGCAAGACATGTCTCCCGAAAGGCTCACACAGCCAAAAAAAAAAAAAAAATTTTTTAGTAATTAAACCTACTCTCCATTAGACCCCTCCAAAACAGAAAAATGGAGTGTCAGTCTTACCAGCAAAGAGATCGTTGTACCGGATAAATAAGGACAATATCCCAGTATAAGAGAAGAAAACGCAAACAATAGGTTTAGCAAGCATCCATGGCCATCCTGCTATCATCCCCTTCTGGGCAGCTAGGGCCAAGTCCATCCCGGCCGTCACGCCCCTCCCGTGGAAATGGAGAAACAGCGGCCGCTGCTCCCCCGTCGTCCCCCCGAAGAGCGGCGGCATAGGACTTCTGCTGAGACATGGAACTGATAAAATCCTCCGCTTTCTGAGGGGAATCGAAGCTTCTCTGTTCTCCTTTGTGCCGTAGCTTAATCACCGCTGGATAGATGAGGAAGGGCTGGAGACCAAGTGCAGTCATCTTCTTCAAAACCGGACCAAATGCCTTTCTCCTGATCGCTGTAGCCGGACTAAAGTCAGGAAAAAACAGCAGTGTGACATTGTTCTGTGCGCACTTCACTGGATACGCCTGCCGAGCACCTTTCAGGATATCTGATCTGTCATGCCATCTCAGTACACGGCCGATCGGAGCCCCTCCCTCCGTCATACACGCGATGCGCCCGATTAATCTCAATGTCACGGCCCCTCAAGGAAGGAATCCACTTGGAAAGATTAGCTCGGAGGAAACTAGCTGCATCTGGACCTTCCATCCCTTCTGGGAGTCCCACCAGTCTAACATTGTTCCGCCTGCACCTGTCCTCCATATCTGTCATCTTCTCGGTGAGTCGCTCCAGCTGATCCTTTAAGTCCGTGACTGTTCTCTTATCTTCCCGCGCCGCTGCCTGAACAGAATCAACGCGGTCACGTGTCTGCTTCGGCTTGGTAAATATAGCCTCAAACTCCTCTCTTAGCTCTTTAACAGACTTATTGGTCGCTAGTATGTCCTCACGCAGTTCGCGCAATGCCGGAATCAGCACAGAGTCCATCGCATCTCTTACTGCCGAGTTCACAACCAAATTCAAAGTGCTTTGGTGTTCTTTAAATGCTAGTTCAATGCGGCTAGCAATAGCACTGTCCAGCTCTTCACTGGAGATGGCTGAATCTCTGAATTTTTTCTTCATTGGCGATTGCTCAATCTCCCTTTTCCGATCTCCTTTGTCTGCCTTAGCACTCATGATGGGTCTAATGCAGAGTGGTTCAAATTTCACTGACAGGATAGTGAAATATTTGGCTAAGTGAGCGGAGCGAAAAACTAAGCCTGCATCACCGTCGAGGGGTCACGTGATCCTCCGGAATACACATATCTTCACAGAAACTGATATATGATGTTACAGTCTCTGTGTGTTTGTCCAAATCGGTGGCAGCAGGTTCAAAAACACTCCAATCAGTGAGGTCAAAACAAGCTTTTAAATCTTGCTCTGCTTCAACAGTCCATCTTTTAACAGTTTTTAATACAGGTTTTTCAGATTTTAATTTCTGCCTGTAGGTCGGTATAAGATGAACCAAACAGTGATCAGATAGTCCTAAAGCTGCCCGTGGGACAGAGTGATATGCATCCTTTATCGCTGTGTAACAGTGATCCAATATATTACTGTCTCTGGTGGGACATGTGATGTGCTGTCTGTATTTTGGCAGTTCGCGTGAGAGATTTGCTTTATTAAAGTCACCGAGAATGATTAAAACAGAATCTGTCCTTTTATGATCTGGGAAACAACTTTAAACATATTAATGTTACATAAGTTTGTTTCAGAAGAGGAGTCAAAAGCAGAAAAGTCTGATAGATCTGAGGCTGCTAATGCTAACACACAGATTCATGCTTGATTCAGTGACTGCGTTACAGAGCTGGTTTCAAGATGAAAAAACAAACAGCTTTCAAGAATTTCTAAATTATTTCAGGATTGTAAAACTGTGTAAAATGACTAAATAACAGTGTTGTGAGCATGAGTTCAGCTCTGGCTTCCTCTCTTCTCTGTGGTCGAGGTTTCACAGTGTTTCCACTCACAGTACGAGATGTTTGAATGATCACAGTATAGAAGATATTCATCTGGATCAGACGATGAAGATCATAAAGCTTCAAATCTGTGAGATTATCACATCACATTTGATTCATTAAATGGGTTTTGTTTTGATTTAAATGTTTTCATTTCTCTCATAGATCTGTTGAAGCCACAGAGAGTGTAACAAACACAGCAGTAACTTTAGGAGCTGATGTGAATATAACCTGTGATCTTGATATAAAGGAGATTTACTGGTACAAACAGAAATCTCCGGATCCCCCAGTGTTCATCTTACGCACTTATAAAAGCACTTTTGAAGGAGCTGAATATGAAAACAGCATCTTTGAAGACAAATACTCAGTGAAAACTAACAGTCGTTTGTTCATCAGAAATATCAGAACTGATGAATTAGGAGTTTATTATTGTGTCAAAACTAGTGAACCACAAAAATTCAGCACCGGCACCAAAATCTACATCAGCGGTGAGTTGTTTTCATACTTTGATGTTAAATATTGTAATTTAAAATTACTGATATTTGCAATTATTGTTATACATACTACATTACATATACAAATACTATGATATATTGATAGTTTTATTGTTCTGACTTATATATATTTACTAGGACTAGATGTTAGGATCCCTTGACATTCAGCAAGCACTGTTGTTGGAGATGTCCTCTTGGGTGGGGTTGGATTGGGTGATGACCGCCTGGTGCCTCCAATACGACACATCATCAGTTGTGCACCCCGGCCTCATTGGGTGTTTCGGCCTTTTATCACAATACACCCTCACCCGAGGCTGGCCCACCACAGGCTGATCAGACCTGGGTGTGTGTCGCACCGGAGGCTCCATGAGGTCACTTGGGAGACCATACAGTCTCCTTCCGCTTCAGCCACAGCCAGTGACTGCTTCTTTCGGTAGCAGATGCAAGGTCTTTGATGGTCTTCCGCTGAGCCTGTCCTCTGATTCCAACCTCCTTTAGCAGCCTTATGGTGGAACTAGCTACAAAACCCCTGCAGCCCACTTCCACTGGACGCACATTTACCTTCCATCCCCGGTCCTTTGCGTCGGAAGCCAAATCTGCATATCGCAACCTTTTCCTTTCAAATGCCTCATCGATAGCTTCCTCCCACGGGACTGTCAATTCCACTATAAAGACATGTCGACAGGATTTGGACCAAAGGACCAGGTCTGGGCGCAGGTTGGTCGCTGCAATTTCGGGTGGGAAGGTGAGCCTCTGACTTAAGTCTACCCGCATTTTCCAGTCCCGAGCTGCGTTCAGTGGGCATGAGTCTGGAGGCGATCGATTGGTCGAACGTTTCTCCCGTTCCCGGACGAAGGATGTTGGTTGGCGGAAGGTAGTCTGGGCTTCCAGGGGCATGGCATTAACGGTTACCCTCTGTAACTACAAAGAAACAAACTGTATATCTACACAACTGTAACACTTTCTATTTGCTTTTCTGTTGTTTGTTTGCTGAAATGGATTTCTTTATAATATATTGATATCATATTTCTCTGGTCATACAGTTTTACCTACAAACATTTAATTCACTGCTGTTTCAGGTTTGATGAAGAGCTGCACAAACTCAAGCAGAGGATGTAAAGAAAGCTTTGGGAGAGACGTGAAAGAGTCGCAGGTGAGAACAGACATTTAATACATAGAAACAAATTCTTACCATCATCTCACATTCACTGCTGTTTCTTTAAATTGCAGTCATGAGCTAGTGCTTCAGATCATGTGAAAATAATCTAGAATTACAACTAAACAGTGCTGTATGATAACAGTTATAGTTTAACATTAATATGTGCTCATATATGGTCATATATCCGTTTCTCATAATTTCTCTTTCAGTTTGCTGAAGTTGTTTTGTTGAAGCATCTCAATGGCAGCAGATCTTGTCAAACCGTGTGCAGCTTCTCTCTTCTACAGTCAATAACAGATGAAGGAGCTTCAGAAGAGACAGAGAAGTGCTTTAGATTTAAATAAACAATATTGTTAAACTTCGGTTCATTTGTACTTGTAAAACCTGATAAACTCAAGACTGATAAACATTTATACAAACACTATATTCAGTAAAGATGTGAGGTATGATGAATATTTAAGAATAGGAAATCACTGCAACAGAAAACAGAAATAAATGTGAAAGGCTGAAACGTTCACTTGAATGTTTTGAACTGAATATTGTCTGGGTTTTTCCTTGTTTTCCTCTTTTAGACTAAAACTCTGTGTTTAAGTTTTAAATTTTATCAAAATAATAAAGGAAATAAATTAAAGAAAGTGTTATATTAATCAAACATGATCTGAAAATTACTTTATATTCATTATACAGCTATTAGTTCTGGGCCTTGAATCTGATTGGTTGAACTGTGTTCATGTCTGTGTTTGCAGTAAAGACTTCATCTCTATACAGACTCTAATGTGAACGTGTCATGAGTCCGGGCCCGGCATTTCTTCCTCTCACCACCAGAGGTCACCATCTCCTGTCCTCCCGGACTCCATTCCCCAAATTGCATTCACCTGTCACTCATTATTACACCCTCAGCTGTTCCCCATTGTCACAGACTACATGTTCTGCTCTCACTCACCATTATGCCCGGCTGTTTCCTCATTTACCTGATTTGCCTTTTCACCCATTTAAGCTCCCTGTGTTTGCTGTCTGGTGTTGGTACGTTTCACATTATTTCCCAGATGTCTGCCTGGAACTCTGTCCTGCCTGCTCCCTGGATTTTCCCTGTTTATGTTTATTGAGTTTTTGGTTTTCCCCTTCGGGGTGGTTTGATTTGTGTTTATTTTCTGTTATTCGAAGAATAAAACCCATCCTTTGCATTTGAGCCTCCCATTCATACCGTGACAGAACGTCTAATTTTATTTTCTCTTTTCTATTTTTCTTACACTTTGATTTTTTTCCATGAGGCCTAGTTTTCAGTACTTCAGTAAAAGTGTTTGTTTCTTTGGTCAAATCCTCTGAGAATGACTCTAGATTGAAGTGGCCCTGACAGTTCAGTTTATTAACTGTTGGACATTCAATATAAACTTCAATATCAAGTGTGAAGGTGATTTCCATGCATTAAAACACTATGACACTAAATGTGTAAATTAGATATTCAGACAAACTGCAGTGCTACTGTTTCTGTTTGAGGTTTAGACGAGTGTGAGAAACATCGATGTATAAAGGTTTCGGAGAAACGCTGCACTCGAGACAAAGGTGAGCGACTCTGTTTGTCAAGTGACCAGTGGAACAAGTTTCTGGTTTTGGTTTGTGATTCAGTTTAACCACACTGTGTGGCCTTGGCAGTCTTGGTGAATTTATTTATTTATTTACTGAAAACAGTAAACTACATTCACACATATACACCCCACTATAAATTCCTGAACACAAACAACTTGCATTTGCACGTCTGCACATTTGCATAATCAACCTCACTATTGTGCCTTGTCTATTAATATTGTGACCTGTTCTATGTAAGAAAAAAATATATATATATATATATATATTGTACTGTCCCAGATTGTTGCACTGTTGCAGCATGCACATACACACTTTATGTAGTCTGTACTTTATTTTATGTTCAACTTTTACTTTCTTCTTATTCTTTCCAGATTTATTATTATGTTAGATTATTTAAGATAATTTAATTATGTATAGTCTTTTGTATAGTACATTGTGAGGTTTGTAGTCCAATGTTGTCTTGTGTAGCACCATGGTCCTGGAGAAACACTGTTTCGTTTCACTGTGTACAAGCTGTATAGAGATGAAATGATAATAAATGATAATAGAGTCTCTCCTGATACTCCTGATATTACACTGTAAAACAATTAGCTCTTGACATATAAGCACATGATATTTTAAGAATATGTTTTATAGTCATACATAACAGCTTCTTGCTTGACAAATATTTTTACACAGCTCGGAAAGTCCCAGTCAGCAAACTGAAAACAATATTGAGAGAACAATATTAGCATTTTATCTGCAACTGAAACAAAATGAACCAAAATGAATCCAAACAAAAGGCTCCTGTAGACTGTTGGAATAATATTTCATCAGGAATCTATCATAATTATATTAATGATTATTTCATGTCATGTACCTGATTGGTTTAGTCTTGAGGCTGACATGTAACTCGTGTCTGCAGTAGATCAGCGTCATGAATGTGTTTTTCCAGCAGCAAAAACTACAAATGAAACAAAGAATTCATATTAAAAATTCTTCAGCTGTAACAAAACATTTTGAGACGCATATAATAGTATAAGATCAATTCATGTAAAAAAAAATTCACCTGCCTATTGGTAAGAAGAATCATCATTCTGATATTCTTTCAATGGCACCACACTATAATTAATTTCCTAATTTCATTTAATAAGAAGAATAACTCACCGATCAGCAGAATGATCAATAAACTCCACCACTGTATGATTGTGACACTCAGTTAGTTGAGCTGATTCTGTAAAGAAAGTGTGTCAAAAGTGAAAGCAGTGAATGACAAATGTAAGCAGTGATCATCAGTATGTTTTGAGCTCTGAAGAAAATGAACTCACCAGTGAAGTATATTATGGTGCTGTTGCTGAGTTTTGGAGGTGTTTCTGTGTTCATACAGTAATAAACTCCTAATTCATCAGCAGTCACATTATTTATAACCAGACGATGTTTAAACTGCACTGAATATTTCTTGCTGAATGTTTTATTGAAGTAAAAAGGTGATATTGGTAATGAGAAAGATCCTGTTGGAGGATCTGGTGTTTTCAATAAAATCCAATAAACCTAATTTTCATCAAAATCACAATTTATGCTCACATTTGATCACAGATCATTTAGTAGGTCTGCATCTCCATACTGACAACAAATTAATAAAAAAAAAAATCTGAATTAAGATTAGCAGATTAAACCCACTGTGAGGTCATAACATTAAATGATTTATGGCAAAGTTGCACAATTAATAATCATATGTCAATATATTAATATCATGTAATAAACGCACAGAACTGAAGCTGAATGATCCTCATGTTGTTGCTGTGTTTAAAACACATCAATATGGAATCTACAGATCTGAAATAAAGACAAAAGCACAAAAAAATTCAAGCAGAGGAAGTCAAATTCACTCTGACCACATGGTGCACACGTTTTTTTACAGACCAATGCTCCATCAACACTTGACTGAGCACTTCAAATTCAGTATGTATATTTTAGCATCATAACCACAGTTTCTATAATCTGTGAAACTATTTTCAAACATATTAATGTGACATAAATTTGTTTCAGAGAAGGAGTCAAAGGCAGAAAAGTCCACTGAAGCGGCCTGATAGATCTGAGTCTGCTAATAATAACACACAGATTCAGGATTGATTCAGTGACTGAGTTACAGAGCTGGTTTCAAGATGACAAAAACAAACAAATCCAACCTTTAGTTTACATCAGGTTCAGTTGTCAAATCCAGAGTCAACTCTGATCCTGAATGATGAACTCTGTGAATGTGTAAATAACAGCTGCACAACTGCAGTATAACATCTGCAGCACAAATGCAGACATTATTTTTTGTTGTTTTCAGAAAACAAACCAAGAGTGCAAGAATTTCTAAATTATTTCAGGATTGTAAAACTGTGTAAAATTACTAAGTAACAGTGCTGTGAGCATGAGTTCAGCTCTGACTTCCTCTTTTGTCTGTGTGCTTGAGGTTTCACAGTGTTTCTGCTCACAGTAAGAGATGTTTGAATGAAGATATTCATCTGGATCAGACGATGAAGATCATGCAGCTTCACATCTGTGAGTTTATCGCATCACATTTGATTATTAAAGGATGTTTCTTTAGATTTTCAATCATACAGTTTTTTACGATTGCTTTGACAATTTTTCAATACTTTTACTAATTCTCCCAAACTCTTAACGCAGTTAGCACAACATCTGTCTGTGTAGGCTATACAATTAACACATTTCTTGTTGCTTTGACACAAAATGCATACAGTTAACACAAAATTAAAATGCTTGAGCTTCTTTTACACACAAGCTCAACCAAATCCAAAACCCATTGTTTACTGCCAAATTTACAAATGCTTTCATGCTGTATGTCAGAACAGATAACATCATGTTCTAAACCTAACTTATGGGCTAAAGTCAAAGTGAACAGCTGTAAAGCTACTCTGAGATGGGTCATTCATTTTTGTATTGAATTTCTGCAGCAAATAAAACAAAATGCATGCATTTACTAAACCCAACAAAACAAAAATGCAGAGAGTACGAGAAATGTCGAGAAACATACTGTCTATTGCAGGTCTTCAATCTGCCTATTGTATAAAATAATGCAGTTTCTGTAATTCCGTCTGATGTTAGTGTTTTATGACATTGTGATATGATTGACTATATGTTCCTGTTGGAAGAGAACATGTGTTAGTGTTTTGGAATAATCATTTGATTTTGAGACATGTTTGCAGTGTTTAGGTACACATAGTGTATTGTGTTAGTGTGTTATTGTAATTTGAAAATTAGTGTTGGAGTTTAGTTTACAATGTGTGAATCTGGCCATGAAATTAACCGTTTTGCCAGTTGTGTGTTGTAGGTGTGTTAAAGAGTTTAGTAAAATTGTTACAAAAAAATTCAGCGATCGCAATAAATGTGTTTTTCTTTCTCTCTTAGATCTGTTGATGTGGTCTCAAGCCACAGAGAGTCTAACAAACACAGCAGTAACTTTAGGAGCTGATGTGATTATAACCTGTGATCTTGATATAAAGGAGATTTACTGGTACAGACACAAATCTCCGGATCCTCCAGTGTTGATCTTACGCACTTACAGCAGCACATATGAAGGAGCTGAATATGAAAACAGCATCTACAAACTCAAATACTCAGTGAAAACTAACAGTCGTCTGTTCATCAGAAATATCAGCACTGATGAATTAGGAGTTTATTATTGTGTCAAAACTAGTGAACCACAAAAATTCAGCAGCGGCACCAAAATCTACATCAGCGGTGAGTTATTCTCATACTTTGATGTTAAATATTGTAATTTAAAATGACTTATAATTGTATTTATTGTAACATATAGAAGTACTATGATATTTTGATTTTTGATTTTATTGTTCTGACTTAAAATAAAATACATTTACATTACATTTTTACAGAGTCTGTCCAGAAGTCCCATGATGCTCCACAAGACCAGAAATCATGGATAAATCTGACCATCATCATCATCATCATCATCACTGTCCTGCTCAGTGCTTCTGTCAGCATTGCTGTAATAGGTGTGGATTTAACTTTAGATAATAATTCAACATATAAATGTATTACTGTAACTACTAAGTCACAAGCTGTATATCTACACAACTGTAACACTTTCTATTTGCTTTTCTGTTGTTTGTTTGCTGAAATGGTTTCTTTATAATATTTTATCATATATTTCTCTGGTCATACAGTTTTACCTACAAACATTTAATTCACTGCTGTTTCAGGTTTGATAAAGAGATGCACAAACTCAAGCAGATGTAAAGAAAGCTTCGGGAGAGACATGAAAGAGTCGCAGGTGAGAACAGACATTTAATACAAATTCTTACCATCATCTCACATTCACTGTTGTTTCTTTAAATTACAGTCATGAGCTAGTGCTTCAGATCATGTGAAAATAATCTATAATTGCAACTAAACGGTGCTGTATGATAACAGTTGTAGCTTAACATTAATATGTGCTCATATATGGTCATATATCCGTTTCTCATAATTTCTCTTTCAGTTTGCTGAAGTTGTTTTGTTGAAGCATCTCAATGGCAACAGATCTTGTCAAACCGTGTGCAGCTTCTCTCTTCTACAGTCAATGACAGATGAAGGAGCTTCAGAAGAGACAGAGAAGTGCTTTAGATTTAAATGAACAATGTTGTTAAACTTCGGCTCATTTGTACTTGTAAAACCTGATAAATTGAATAATTGTCTTTGTAAAATAAAGCGGGACTTCTGTTGAGAAACCACTGGAGGTCACTGTTTTTATTGTTCACTCAACAAGAACAAAGTTAAGACGAAACTCAAGACTGATAAACATTTATACAAACACTATATTCAGTAAAGATGTGAGGTATGATGAATATTTAACAACAGGAAATGACTGCAACAGAAAACAGAAAGAAATGTGAAAGGCTGAAACGTTGAATGTTTTGAACTGAATATTGTCTGGGTTTTTCCTTGTTTTCCTCTTTTAGACTAAAAATATGTCAGTGAAGAAGTTTTAAATTTTATCAAAACAATAGAGGAAATAAATTAAAGAAAATATTATATTAATCATGAATTTGATCATTTGAAAATTACTTTATATTCATTATACAGCTATTAGTTTTGACTCTTGAATCTGATTGGTTGAAATGTGTTCATGTCTGTGTTTGCAGTAAAGACTTCATCTTCATCTCTATACAGACTCTAATAAGAATGTCTAATTTTATGTTCTTATTTTTCTTTCACATTGCTTTTTTCCATGATGCCTAGTTTTCAGTACTTCAGTAAAAGTGTTTGTTTCTTTGGTCAAATCCTCTGAGAATGACTCTAGATTGAAACGGTCCTGACAGTTCAGTTTATTAACTGTTGGAGATTCACATTCATTAGATATTCAGACAAACTGCAGTGCTACTGTTTCTGTTTGAGGTTTAGACGAGTGTGAGAAACATCGATGTATAAAGAAACGCTGCACTCGAGACAAAGGTGAGTGACTCTGTTTGTCAAGTGACCAGTGGAACAAGTTTCTGGTTTTGGTTTGTGATTCAGTTTAACCACACTGTGTGGCCTTGACAAATTTATTTATTTATTGAAAACAAAAAAATCCATAAAAAATATATTATAAATAAAACGTTATTATAATAATGTAATCAATTATTATAATAAAAATGTCCAATACTCATGCCAGGCCTTTTCCAAAGAACCTCTTTACTTTTTCCTCAGTTAATTTATTGTTTGCTACAATCAAATATTTACATGTTATATGTATATAAAAAAACAAGAATTAACAGCTACACTTCAATATTAAAAGTAATTTATCACTGTTTCTGATAATGATGCTTAATGTGTGATTTAGTTCATATAATCAAAACTCCTAAACTGTACATTTCTCCCTGCTAATAACAGTGGAAATGTTCAATTGTCAAAACTTTAAGGTATTTGCTCATTAACAAACTGACTTCAGAAATCAATTTCTCAACTATTTTTATTGGTGTAAAAGAGTGACAACCAGCCTCAGTGTCTCAATACTCCTGATAATACACTAAAACAATTAGCTCTTGACATTAAACACAATTTAAACTACATGATATTTTTAAAACGTTTCATAGTCGCACATAACTGCTGTTAGCTTGACAAATAGTTTTATGCAGCTTAAAAAGCCCCTGTCCGCAAACTGAAAACAATAAGGAAAAAAATATTTGCATTTCATCTGCAAAATGAATTCAAACTAAAGGCTCCTGTAGTTTGTTGGAATTATTGTTAATCAGAGATCCTTCAAGATTAACCAGACTTACAGTAATTAATTTTATTAATGATATTGATGGTGATTTCATATCATTTACCTGATTGTTTTAGTCTTGAGGCTGATATGTAACTGGTGTCTGCAGTAGATCAGCAACATTAATGTGTTTTAATGTGAAAACTACAAATGAAACAAAGAATTCAGATTCAAAATTCTTCAACTCTAACAGAACATATTGAGACATATGTAAAATAACAGTCAAAAGACTAATTAAAAAAATTGGAGAAAATATTGATTTTTTTTACAAATGACCACACTAGTATATTTCATGTTTCTTAAAGAAGAATAACTCACCGATCAGCAGAATGAGCAGAAGTCCGTTCATCAGAGCAGAAATTATGATAATAATCTGCCATTGTGTTTGATTTTGCTCGATATTATACACCACTGTATGATTGTGACACTCAGTTAGTTGAGCTGATTCTGTAAAGAAAGTGTGTCAAAAGTGAAATCAGTGAATGACAAACATAAGCAGTGATCATCAGTATGTTTGGATTATTAAAGGAGTAAATTAACTCACCAGTGAAGTATATTCTGGTGCTGTTGCTGAGTTTTGGAGGTGTTTCTGTGTTCATACAGTAATAAACTCCTAATTCATCAGCAGTCACATTATTAATGACCAGACGATGTTTAAACTGCACTGAATATTTCTTTCTGAATGTATTATTGAAGTAAAAAGGTGATGTTGTGGTTGACATTGATCGTAGAATCACTGTTGGAGGATCTGCTGTTTTCAGTAAAATCCAATAAACCTCATTTTCATCAAGATCACAGTTCATGATCACATTTGATCCCAAATCAGTAAATAGATCTGATACTGCAGCTTGACAACAGATTAATACATCTATAGGATAAAAAATAAATATTCAAATATGTATTATAATTAAAATGATTTTTCTAACATAATTAAGACAATGTAATAAACTCACAGAGCTGAAGCTGAATGATCCTCATGTTGCTGTCGTGATTAAAACACATCAATATAGAATCTCCAGCCTTAAACAAAGACAGAAAAACAGCAGAGCAAGTCAAATTAACTCTGACCACACGCTACACACTGTTTCAACACCTAATGCTCCATCACCACTTCATTGAGCACTTTAAATTCATTATGTTTAGTTTGTGTCTTTATTACCAGTGTTTTTATGATCTGTGAAACAATTTTAAACATATTAATGTGACATAAGTTTGTTTCAGAGAAGGAGTCAAAAGCAGAAAAGTCTGATAGATCTGAGGCTGCTAATGCTAACACACAGATTCAGGCTCGATTCAGTGACTGTGTTACAGAGCTGGTTTCAAGATGAAAAAAACAAACAGCTTTCAAGAATTTTGAAATTATTTCAGGATTGTAAAACTGTGTAAAATGACTAAATAAAAGTGTTGTGAGCATGAGTTCAGCTCTGGCTTCCTCTCTTCTCTGTGGTTGAGGTTTCACAGTGTTTCCACTCAGTACGAGATGTTTGAATGATCACAGTATAGAAGATATTCATCTGGATCAGACGATGAAGATCATAAAGCTTCAAATCTGTGAGATTATCACATTAGATTTGAGTCATTAAATGGGTTTTCTTTCAAATTCTGTATCTGAATAAATGTTTTTTTTTCTCTCATAGATCTGTTGATGTGGTCTCAAGCCACAGAGAGTGTAACAAACACAGCAGTAACTTTAGGAGCTGATGTGAATATAACCTGTGATCTTGATATAGAGGATATTTACTGGTACAGACAGAAATCACCGGATCCTCCAGTGTTCATCTTACACACTTATAAAAGCACTTTTGAAGGAGCTGAATATGAAAACAGCATCTTTGAAGACAAATACTCAGTGAAAACTAAGTCGTCTGTTCATCAGAAATATCAGCACTGATGAATTAGGAGTTTATTATTGTGTCAAAACTATAGTTTTAAACTATAGTTTTAAACTATAGTCACTATAGTGAACCACGAAAATTCAGCAACGGCACCAAAGTCTACATCAGCGGTGAGTTATTTTCATACTTTAATGTTAAATATTGTAATTTAAAATGACTTATATTTGTATTTATTGTTACATTCATTACATATACAAGTACTATGATTTTTTTTTTTTGTTATCGACTGTTTTTTTTTTTTTTTTTTTTCACACATAACACAACATAACATCCAAAATATAACAAAACAAAACAACAGACACATACTCAACATCTCAAGGTCCAAATAAAAGGTAGGGAGAGAGGGAAGGACAATAAAAACACAAAAGTCATTCCTTTATACAATCACGTATATCCATCAAATAACACTGCCAAGCATCAATGGTCGAGGGTCGAGGGCCTTACCCCCCCCCCGACTCGCGCCGTTGTACATTCACATGACACTATTAAGCAGGAGGCTACGGATCCAATATGTTTTTCTACACATGTGTGGTGTAAACCAGTTCTGGATTATTGTCTGCTTCGCAGATGTAAAACCAGCAAACAACATTATTTTTTGCATTGAACTAATACAGAGACCAGAATCATCATTAAGATGATTCTGGGTTAACAAACTTGGGTTAACAGACCAATCAATTCGCAGAAATGATGACAAAACCAGGTTTACATGTGTCCATAGACTGATGACGACAGGACATTCCCAAAACATATGCAGAAAAGTGCCCGATGATGTAGTGTTACATACAGTATATGGCAGTTCAAATTTGACTGTAGTTTCATTTTAAATCTTTTGTAAGGAGTTATGTATGCTCTGTGAATGACTTTGAAGTGAATAAAATGATGAGCCAGATTTTTAGATGTTAAACTGAGATTAGACCATACTCTCTCCCAGTCGACAGATAAATTAAGGTCAGATAATTCCCTATTCCAAATAGTTTTAATAGAAAGAGGTTTTGTAATGCAATCAATAATTTTATTATATATTAAGGAAAAAGATGGCCGACCAGCAGATGGTGCAATCCAGTCCCGCATAGGATGAGAGGAGATAGAAGAAGACCAAGGAACGCCATACGCTTTGAGAGCAGAACGTAATTGAAGAAAGACAAAATATGCGGATGCTGGTAGACAAAATTTGGTTCTTAATGTCTGAAATGAACAGAGGCCCTGGTTATCATATATATCACCTCACGTGTTTACACCTAAAGTAGACCAAGAGGGTTGGACAAATGGACGATTTCCACATACAAAATTAAAATTGTGCCATAAAGGAGTACTGTTACAAAATTTGAAGGGTCCACCTATCCGACGTTCAACCATTTTCCAGATTTTAATAGAGTTAGCCACAACCGGACCAAATTTATAATTATCCCCTTTTTTTCCTGTGCCAGTAAATAAAATATCTTGAAGTCTATTTGGTTTAACCTTGTCAGCTTCAATCACCCTCCATGAAACTGTAGATTGAGGATCAACCCAATTATGAAGAGCCTTAAGCTGGAACGACCAATAATATAATTCAAAATTTGGTACAGCCAGTACTCCTGCGCTGTTAGGATGTTGTAATGTGGTAAGTTTTATTTTGAGACATGTATCATTCCAGATAAACTTAGAAATTATGGAGTTGATCTCCTTAAAGTAACCTGGAGGGGGAGAAAGTGGTAGCATAGAGAGAAAAAAATGTAATCGAGGTAACAAATTCATCTTAACAGTGGAGATTCTTCCTTGGAGAGAGACTTTAAGATTCTTCCATCTTTAAATGTCATTTTTGACCTTAACTAAAATGTTATTAAAATTGTCTCTGGCAATCTTATGAATGTTTTATATATGGTAATGCCCAAATAGATGAAATATTCCTTAATAGGGATAAATGAGGGAATAGAAAAATTAACCTTAACATTGTTAATTGGCATTAAAGCAGATTTGCTCCAATTTATTTTATATCCTGATAGGCTACTAAAATGATCAAATTCCTTAATTATACTAGAGACTGAAACATCAAAGTGGTCTAAATATAGAATAATATCATCAGCGTATAATGAAATACTATGATTATAATCATGAATCTTAATCGATACTTCAGATTTCCTGATGGCTTTCGCTAAGGGTTCAAGAGATAGACAAAACAATAAGGGGGAAAGCGGACACCCAAGTACTATGATATTTTGATAGTTTTATTGTTCTGACTTAAAATAAAATACATTTACATTTTACAGACTCTGTTCAGAAGAATCAGACTTCAGAATCAGAGTTCCATGATGCTCCACAAGACCAGAAATCATGGATAAATCTGACCATCATCATCATCATCATCATCATCACTGTCCTGCTCACTGCTTCTGTCAGCATTGCTGTAATAGGTGTGACTGAACTTTAGATAATAATTCAGAATATAAATGTATTACTGTAACTACAAAGACACAAACTGTATATCTACACAACTATAACACTTTCTATCTGCTTTTCTGTTGTTTGTTTGCTGAAATGGATTTCTTTATAATATATTGATATCATATATTTCTCTGGTCATACAGTTTTACCTACAAACATTTAATTCACTGCTGTTTCAGGTTTGATAAAGAGCTGCACAAACTCAAGCAGATGTAAAGAAAGCTTTGGGAGAGACGTGAAAGTGTCGCAGGTGAGAACAGACATTTAATACAAATTCTTACCATCGTCTCACAAATTCACTGTTGTTTCTTTAAATTGCAGTCATGAGCTAGTGCTTCAGAAT
Organism: Schizothorax lantsangensis; assembly: GCA_027422415.1. Lineage (NCBI taxonomy): Eukaryota > Metazoa > Chordata > Actinopteri > Cypriniformes > Cyprinidae > Schizothorax > Schizothorax lantsangensis. The sequence goes on along the minus strand of CM049843.1, from coordinate 27,290,457 downwards.
CAGATCATGTGAAAATAATCTATAATTACAACTAAACAGTGCTGTATGATAACAGTTGTAGTTTAACATTAATATGTGCTCATATATGGTCATATATTGTCTGTTTCTCATTGTTTCTCTTTCAGTTTTCTGAAGTTGTTTTGTTGAAGCATCTCAATGGCAGCAGATCTTGTCAAACCGTGTGCAGCTTCTCTCTTCTACAGTCAATAACAGATGAAGGAGCTTCAGAAGAGACAGAGAAGTGCTTTAGATTTAAATGAACAATGTTGTTAAACTTCGGCTCATTTGTACTTGTAAAACCTGATAAATTGAATAATTGTCTTTGTAAAATAAAGCGGGACTTCTGTTGAGAAACCACTGGAGGTCACTTTTTTTATTGTTCACTCAACAAGAACAAAGTTAAGACGAAACTCAAGACTGATAAACATTTATACAAACACTATATTCAGTAAAGATGTGAGGTATGATGAATATTTAACAACAGGAAATCACTGCAACAGAAAACAGAAAGAAATGTGAAAGGCTGAAATGTTGAATGTTTTGAACTGAATATTGTCTGGGTTTTTCCTTGTTTTACTGTTTTAAACTTAAAATAAGTCTGTGCATGTAGAAGTTTAAAATTTTACCAAAATAATAAAGAAAATAAATTAAAGAAAATGTTATATTAATCATAAACATAATTTGAAAATTACTTTATATTCATTGTACAGCTATTAGTTGTGGCCCTTGAATCTGATTGGTTGAAATGTGTTCATGTCTGTGTTTGCAGTAAAGACTTCATCTTCATCTCTATACTCTAGACTTCATCTTCATCTCTAGACTCTAATATGAATGTCTAATTTTATGTTCTTATTTTTCTTTCACATTGCTTTTTTCCATGAGGCCTAGTTTTCAGTACTTCAGTAAAAGTGTTTGTTTCTGTGGTCAAATCCTCTGAGAATGACTCTAGATTGAAACGGCCCTGACAGTTCAGTTTATTAACTGTTGGAGATTCACATTCATTAGATATTCAGACAAACTGCAGTGCTACTGTTTCTGTTTGAGGTTTAGACGAGTGTGAGAAACATCGATGTATAAAGGTTTTGGAGAAACACTGCACTCGAGACAAAGGTGAGCGACTCTGTTTGTCAAGTGACCAGTGGAACAAGTTTCTGGTTTTGGTTTGTGATTCAGTTTAACCACACTGTGTGGCCTTGGCAGTCTTGGTGTATTTATTTATTTATTTGATGAAAACAAAAAGTCATAAAATATATATTATGAATAAAACATTAGTCAAGTCAAGTCACCTTTATTTATATAGCGCTTTTAACAATACAAATTGTGTCAAAGCAACTGCACAATATCAAAATGGGAAAATAGTGTCAATAATGTAAAATGACAAGATTAAACACTCAATTTTCAGTTAAAGGCATTTCATTATTGAATTCAGTGATGGCATCGTCCAGCTCAGTTCAGTTCAAAAAGTTTCTGTTCAATCAAGTCGACGATATTGCTGGAAATGAAGTGTCCCCAACTAAGCAAGCCAGAGGCGACAGCGGCAAGGAACCTAAACTCCAACGGTGACAGAACGGAGAAAAAAACCTTGGGAGAAACCAGGCTCAGTCGGGGGGCCATTTCTCCTCTGGCCAGACGACACAGCAGTTCAATTCCAACTGCTGCAAATTCAGATTGTAAGGGCTCAACTGGTTCCCGAGGTCTTGTCCTGATGGCTGTCTAGGTGACGGGGTCCTCACTGGGGGTCTGTCTCTGGGGCTCATCTAGGTGTCCTGTCTCCGCTGACGTTCAGGGCTGTAGAGGTCGTCTCTAGGTGCTGATCCACCATAAGTAAGTATTACGCCTCTTTGGAATGAAGCCTTTAGAATAATAGAGTTTCGTCTTTTATTGAGCCCAGAACACATTTAAATCTTTTTGCCATTAGTAAAGCTATCATCTTATAATCACAATTTAACAAGCAGATTGGACGCCAATTGTCAATCAACAGAATATTAAAGTAACCCCTGTGATAAGGTAGGTGGGGGTGTTTCAGAAGCAATAGTCTCCAAAAAAAAATCTTAAGCAAAAAGGGAGCTAAATCATCAGCAAAACTTTTGTAGAATTCGGCTGTCAGCCCATCTGTACCCGGAGACTTATTGCTCTTAAGAGCTTCAATAGACTCAATTATTTCATCAGTGGATATGTCACCATCACAGGTGATCTTATCTTTATTAGATAATGGTCTAATATCCTTCAAAGACTGGAAAAATTACAATGCTGTATCCATGCAAATAATTGACTTGTAAAGATTGGAATAAAAGTTTGCTCAAAATGAACTGATTTCTTTAGGATCAGAAGTAAGAGTACCATTGATATTTAAAGAGTTAATAGTTAAATTTCTACAAATATTCTTTTCCATTCTGAAGAAGTATGCTGTACTTTGCTCTCCTTGCTCTATAGCCATCTTCTTCTAGAACGAATAAAGGCTCCCTCTGCCCTACACCTATACATAGCATCTGACCGAGTTTGCAGATCACTGAATTCTATTAACTCAGCATCTGACAAACCTTGTCAGTTTGTATTTTACCTCAGAGAATAATTATTTTAAAGATGACAGACTCCTCTTCAAGTCTTTTAAGTTTAGTTAAATGACTGCCAAAATTCCTCGCACATTTACCTACTTCATGTTTAAGGAGCTCCCAATTGAGGCCATATTTATTTTCCTTTTGAGCTTTGATCCAGTAATATTTAATCAAAAATAAAATATTTTTTCTCAGTTAATCATACTTAAGCAAAGAAGAGTTGAGCTTCCAATGAGAGGTTCTAGTTCTTGAAGAGAAACCTGAAGACTATGGAAGCATATGTGTAGCTAAATTCAATTTGCAATGTAATATGCAAAATGGCAATGCAATATGTAAAATGGCAATGTATTTCTGTATTTAAATTTACATTTTCCCATTCATATGTGCAACATTTAGTGCAAAATGAAAATGAAAATTCAATTATATCATTTAAATTTGCCATTTTCTACACTAGTTTTAATATGCAAATTAAAAAAATATTTTAAAGCTTTATAAGTTGCAAAATGAAAATGAAAATGTATTACCTAAAATGATTAGATATGTTTAACATGTCCAAGCAAAAACTGTAGAAAAATTATCATTTAAATGCTGTTTTTTCTAAATGCATTTAGATTTAGGGAATTGCATTTGGGATTGCATTTTCATCGTGATACCATGTGATAATTGTAGCAAAATGCAATGAGAGTTTCAAAATGCATTCTGAGCCAAAGGTGCAGCAAAAGGGTATCAAAATGGTGATTTAAATGTCTTTTAGTTTTCTTAAATGCATTAAAATATCACTTACATATATGACGTTTCAATTGCATTTTCATTAAATACTTATTATTATTATTATTATTATTATTGGTTTTATGGCGGATTGCAATCATGATTTATCAGGTGCATACTGCCACCTACTGTACCGGAGTATGCAGCATGGATTAGCCTATATCTCAATGATTCTACTTAAAATCAAAAAACAAAGAAGGTACCCCACTACTATCTAAATCCTATAGTACACCCCTGTATTCTTCAGATATTTCACAACAGCATCCTGTGCATCTTTTACCCCTTCTCCTGTTGTTCCCAAAACACCCTCAAGGTTCCATTTTCTTCCTGTCTGACTTATCTTTTGCTTTAATCTAATCCTCTCTTCTCTATACTTCCTACAATACAACAGTATATGTTCTGCATTTTCTGTGATTTTACATTCCATACATTCATCTGATTTACTTATACCTAACATAAACAATGTTTTATTTAACCCTGTGTGGTCAAACCTCAGCCTCAGTCTCCTCCCTTCTATTCCTTCCATTCACACCCTGTGCATTAAAACATTTCTGTATACTATAATATTTTCTTCCACTATTATCCATGTCCCACCTGTCCTGCCATTTCTTCATAATTTCTTTTTTAAATTATTGCCTTAGCTTCTCCTTTACCAAAGGGAATATTTATAATTTCGCTCACCCTGGTTGATTTCTTTGCTATTTTGTCTGCTTTTTCATTCCCTTTTATATTTACATGAGGAGGTACCCAGCAGAATCTCACATCTATCTGAAGCCTTCGCAATCTAAATAAATTTTGATGGATTTCTAGCAATAAATCTTCACTATTAGATTTCATATTTTGAATACTGTATAGGGCTGCTACAGAGTCAACACAACATACCACCATCTGGTTTTACTTCTATACTTCTATTCTATATATATTTCTATACCTACCCTATTTTCTTCATCTTTGGATCCATCTGTATTAATATCTAGATAACTGTAAAATTAGCTTTTTATGTATTGACTTGCCATGTATCCTTTCTCACATTCTTCCCATTTCTCCTTTAGTTCCATTATATTTAAATCTACCTCAGTTTTTGGAAACAACCAAATCGGGATATTACTAACAGGAGTAGGAGTGTTAAAACAGATACTGTCTAACCTATAGTCCTCTGATTTAGCCTTTGTTACCCATCCAAAACCATTACCTTGAAAATAATTATACTCCAAACATTCTTTAATAACACTATTGGTAGGATTTTCATTACCACATCCACATAAACGACACCAGTATGTAAGCATGAGTTTATCTCTTCTTAAATCTAAGGGCACTTCTCCTAACTCTACCTGGATTGCCTTAGTTGGTGTTGATCTCATCGCACCAGAACAAATCCTCAAAGCTTTATTAATAACTCTATCCATTTTTATTAAATGTGTTTTCACTGCTGCTCCATACACAAAGCATCCATAATCTATTGTTGACCTCATTAGAGCCCTATATACAGTATATACATCAGTGATTGTTTATTTGCTCCCCAGTCTTTCCCAACTAATGCTCTCATTAAGTTTATAACTTTCTTACATTTTGATTCCACCTTTTCCATATGTACTTTCCATGTACCCTTTTGATCTAACCACATACCCAAATATTTAAAACAATCTACTCTTTCCATATTGTGACCATATAACTTCAAGTTCTGTTTGTCTATCCCTTTCTTCCTGGTAAATAACATATGACAAGATTTACTTGAAGAAAGCTTAAAGCCCCAATTATGTGACCATTGTTCTACTTTTCTTATTGCTTCCTTGATTTTACGTATCACACCTATGGGATCTCGTCCTCTTACCCAAATAGCCCCATCATCTGCATATAAAGCTGACCCAACTCTTCTATCCAAATTCATAACAATATCATTAATCATAACATTAAATAACACTGGACTTATAACGCTTCCTTGTGGAATTCCATTAATAATTTCAAATTCCTCAGACACTTCTGATCCCACTTGAACTCTAAATCCTCTTTCTGATAAGAAATCTAAAACCCAGTTATATAACCTACCTCTTATTCCAATCTTATTTAGTTTAATTAATAACCCTTCCTTCCACATCGTAAGCCTTTTAAATATATAAAAAATACAATATTCATTAATTGTTTCATTTTAAATGTTTTCTTTATCTCATTACTTACTTTCACAACAGCATCCATTGTAGAACATCATTTTCTGAAACCACTTTGGTATGGTGCAAATAAACCTCTGTATCAAGGAAATAATTAAGTCTTCTGACTAAGATCTTTTCCATCCACTTACATAGGTGAGATGTTGGGTCTATAGTTGCCAGCATTGTTAGGATCCTTTCCAGATTTTTTTAAAAGGCAGTATTAATGCACTCTTCCAACTTTTTGGCATTTTACCTTCTTTCCAAATCGTATTAAATAAATACAATATTACCTCTAATATTTTTTCTGGTAAATTCTGAAACATTACATAGCTCAATTGATCTTCTCCCATAGCAGTATTTCTGATACCATTTAATACCATCACTAATTCATTCATATTAATTTCTTCATCCGTGGTACTTTCCACATTATCTTTTTTAAAAAACACATCCCTATTTTCATTTAAAATCTTTTCTTTATTTTGTCTGTGAATATCATCTAAATGGTCCCATTAAATACCACGCGATGAATATAGTTTAAGTCATTGTGGATTTGAAAATGCATTCCGAGCTGAGCACGCCCCCTAGCTATCAATCAATACATCAAGGCGGGGCTCGGCAACAGGACGCACGATAGGTCAATATTCACCATTAACCAAACGCTTTTCACCTGCCTGAACATTTATTTTGCTTCCGACGCCCATGAGTGAATGACACTCATTGTTTGATCAGAAAAGAGAACATTTTCCCTTTATTATGCACTATTTATGTAAGGACCATCTGGGAACTTTCAAGCCCTTATCCAACTCATTTTTTTAAATAAAAAATGGCCGCAGCCATTTGTAAATTTAATGTATCTGATTTTCTGCTGTCATTGGCTTCCATTTATCTTTAGCTGTACAAAACAGCTTGTTATTCTACTTGCTAACTGCAAAGTGTGTATATATATATATATACACACTCAACTTTACCTCTCATTAAGGGTGTGCGATACTGCAATTTTTGGTATCGATCCGATACCGAGTAAATACAGGGCCAGTATCGCCGATACTGATACTGATACTTGTCATTTAAAAAACATACATTTAAATGACCAACAACACTTAAAAAAAATTAACAATAACTAATGTTGATATGACTAATATTATATTCACCTTAAAGCTATGTGGATATGATTTGCCTTTCTAAGGACTTTACAGGTAGAGGAGCCCAGAACATGAAACAATGCACAGTTTCATGTTAAGTATTTTCCTCCCATAAAAAAAGAGTTAGAAAAAAAAATAATGTGGCTTAATAAATTAAGAGCGTAATATTAAAAGACAAAACTCAGTATACACCTTATTAAACTAGATATACAAGTTGGCAGATGTGCCCAGAATATTAAAGCAACGCTCAAAGTTTTCACATTATGCATTTTCCTCCCATAGAAAACCATTATAAAGAAAAGTTTAACGTAAGTGGCTTACTGAATGAAGACAGTGATATGAAAAAATAACTATTAAACCATAACTCGTTTATTATTGAAAGGATTTTCGTATGTACTGTATTTTCTGTTTGTTTTATTCATACTGTAATATTTGTTTGTTACTGTTGCAATAAAAAAACTGTGATATGAAAAGGCCAAATTCGGTATAGTGCAGGAAAGCTGAGCTGAATAAAAAGCAGAAACGTTTTTACTGATAAAACGTGAAGACAATAAACACACGATTGCGAAAATATATGGTTTATGTGTTTTTCAAGATATCTTCAGGTAATAAATAAATAAACTATATGAAAAATGCAGTACTGATTGACATATATATAAATTATATATCATTTAGTATAGAAACTATAAAATATATTTCCTGACTTATTCTGTGATAAAAATGGGAAAAGGGTGTTCGTAGTAGCCTTTATAAACCAATCATAAAATTATCATAAGGAAAACATTGAACAAAAATATTGTAGCCCCTTGCTGCAGCTAAAGTGCTTCCACAGGCTACACACAGCAATATAAACAACAGCTGTGCATGATCTCTTCACGCTGTTCTCGTAAAATAATAATAATTCAAAAATATAAGTTTACAAGCACACCACTCCGCTGAGAACTCCACTTACCGGCAGCCGCGGAAGTTATTGAAGGCATCCTTAAAGGTGTCTGAATGTGAGGGATCGTCCCGGATGAGATCGTCAGGTGAAAGATCATCATTTGGATCATTTAATTTACGGCTAAACTATTATTAATTAATTTTACTAATAGTTAGATTGGGCAGGCCTTCACAAGAGGGCGTTTAATAAAAAAAAATAAAAAATTGCCTTGACAAAAGGGCACTTTGGGCATCAAGGGGAAAATGGGCAGGTGCTTTTTTACACTTAAGTAAATTCTTAGCAGTGTTCTTGAGAGTAATTCTTAGAGGCTTGATAAATACGGGCCCAGGGGCCGTATGTATAAAACTTCTCAGAAATGCTCTTAAGAATAGTCTTAAGCTTTGACTTAAGTGTCAAAAAATTCTTAGTAAAAAGTAGGACTTTTCTAAGAGTAGGAGACTTTTATAAAGAAGCTAAAAGCAACTTTCAGTAAAGTCTAAGACTGATTCTTAATTGTTGACTGAGGTAACACTTAAGTGTTGTGAACTAAGGACTACAATGATGTCAACACAAAATGGCTGACCTTGACCTCTGAATCAGCCAATAGTGAGCCTGCTCATGTAAATTCACAGCAGCACAACGCCAATCATTTAACTACAATAAAATCATTTAATTAAATATGTTAATTTAAATGTATTTTTTTAATGCTTTGCATTGTGCAAAATTATCACAAATTATTACTGATGCTTTGTTTTCTAATGGTATGTCTCCTTGTTTACAGTTGAAGCAATGATGTGAACACGAGTTCCATCAACAGCTCCAATAACTCCAGGAAAGCCCACAATCCTGATAAAAGTGGCTTGTTGTTGCAATATGGTTTGGTTGTCAGTTGGAAAGTCAATAAACTGTCATATAGTAGTGGCCAAAAGTGATGTCTGGCCTAGGAAATTTGACATCTTCACCCTTGATTTAAAAATAATAAAAAAAAATTGCAAGATTTTGTAAGCATATTGCATAGTTGCTTAGAGTCAATTGTTTTATTTGTGATAATAATGCAATGAAACATGCCAAATTGTGCGGTCATAATTTTTTGGCCATGCTGTCATACAAATAAATTATGAACACATGCAAAAACAAGAGGACCAATGAAATGTAAATAACTTATGTTGTAGTCAATGTGCCAATGTTGCCAATTTAGTGATCTTGTCACTAGATTTAGTGACTTCCTCATCCCTTTAGAGACTTTTTTCAAAAGCCTAACAACAAAATCAATTTCTTGGACAAACCTTATCTACATTCCAAGACTCTCCCATGACGTCATAAACGTGAGTTCACTGATCTATATAAATATAAATATACTGTAGATCAGTGAACTCACCTTTATGAGGTCATCTAGCAACATTAAGTGACCAGTTTTAGCTACTTTCAATTGAAAGCAGTTGGCAACACTGGTCAGTGTTTTTTTGTCCTTTGTATTTTAATGGTTTAAGTGAAATGTGGGGTCATAAAAAAAATCCACATCACTTTTGACCACTGTTGTGTTTGGTGGAGTTAGTGCCACAATATGTAAGACCCTGCTTACAGTGTCATCACCGGTGCATTGCTGCATTTTTCCAATTTTCCAGCCAAAAGAAAATGTAATTACTACTTTCACTTCTGCAGTTAGAGCATTGACTTGTTGAGTGGAAGAGGTTATAAAATTTCTTACTTTGTCAGTTACAAAAAAAAAAAAAAGAAAGACTTTTTGATCTTGATAATCAAGTTTGTATCGTTTTATCAACTCCACATTATTACACTACACAAGTCCAATATGTCATATTTTCGCTGGAAAGTGTTTGTCTTCTCCTCTTTGCTGCCATCTTGTTACTCCTAACTAGGTTAGGAGACCTCTTCAGCTCGCTTAAATAATTTAGGAGCTGAGACCTAGTCTTAACACTTAGGTACCTTTATGAACCACTCTTATTCTTAAGTCTAGGAATAAGAGTAAAATTACGTCATTCTTAGAATTTTGACACACTTAGGACTAAAATTTTACTCTGAGCGGCTTTATACATACGGCCCCTGATCCTAGGTCAGACTTAACCCAGCAGTTGGGTTATTTATCACAGGGATTTTGCGTCGTCTTCTGGAGGGAGTAGTTCAAAGCGCCATCGAATTGAAGCATTTCTTCGGTAAATAAAGGTTTGTGTACATTTTATTTTATATATAAAATCGTTATTGTGCTGTATATCTTTAAATTTTATGCAGAGCAACATACAGGCGCGCGGTATGAATCACCTTTAACGAGTGTCACGGTCTTTTCGCGTGATGGAAAAGCCTGATGCTTTGCATAAAATAAACGATTTTATTCACAAAGATACAGAATACAAATACTTTGGATGTTAAAATATGTCCTCAGAGCTGTTTACTTTTTGTTTTTGGGCAGGTTATGAAGGCAGTCACAGTATATTTCGGCTATGAGTGAAACGCAGGGTGGCGGTCTCAGCCTTGAGCAGTTCCCGCCGAACACGACTCCAGCTCGGGCACGAGAGCCAGCGCCGTTACGGTGGAAACGGAATAACAGAGACTGGACAATTACACGTGGATTACTTCTGATTACGTGTTTATACTACGAATGCTTGAATCTGATTGGCTGACGAACGTTCTAAGGTGTGCAATTATTTTCAGGGAAACGCACGGCGAACGTAGTTCCAGGCAGCTCTTGACATGACAATATCACTTCGCCAAATGATTTCTGTTATTTCAAAGCTCTTATAACAGCAAAATAAATAAAAAAACAAAACAACGAAACTGACCAAACAAATAAATATAGTTAACAAAAGGATAAAAACGACAGATCATGTCCATGTTTTTGCCACAAAATTACGCTTTATTATATACGGAAAGCACATATATCTCTCCCGCTCTCTCTCCCTCACAGACCGCACATACATAACAGTTGTTTGCACACACACCAACATACATCGCGCTAATGTTAGCGCTACTCTGATGATTTTATCAGTAGTTTAACAACTTAAAAACTACATGACTTCTCACAAGCGAGGTAATAACAAAGGCGCTGTTCGTGAAGAAAATTAACTAAGTTTCACTATAACTAGAGACATTGCTGCCGAACACTATTGAGAGACGCACAGAGGTAATCTCTCTCTCTCTCTCTCTCTCTCTCATAACTTAGTTATTAACTTTATTAACTGCATTAGTCTGCTATCAACGGCTCAAGCCTCTGTTACGGTTTAAAATTACGTTTTGGAATTAGCAAGAGAGGCGTTGGATGAGATGCGGAAGAAATATTCCTACTCCCAATAGCGATTTAAGTAGAAAAACCGGATGAATGCCTTGAAATATATCATCTGATCGATGTCTTGAAGTGTGGCAACCGTAGTACAAGCGGAATAATTGACTTCAGCCCATTGAATTATTGGAAAAATAATGCACACCCGAGGTGTAACAGCCACTCCGCTTCACGTCGTGACCGCATCACCACCTCAGGTGTGTATTATTTTTCTATTATACTACGGGGCCATTGAATGCTTGAATCTGATTGGCTGTCGAACGTTCTAAGGTGTGCAATTATTTTCAGGGAAACGCACAGCGAACGTAGTTCAGGCACCGCATTACATGTCCATATCACTTCGCCAAATGATTTGTGTTATTTCAAAAGTCCTTACAGCCTAAAACAGCAAAATAACCAAAACCCACAACGACACTGGCCAAACAAATAAATATACTAAACAAATGATACAAACGACAAATCATATCCATGATTTTGTCACAAAATTACGTTTTATTATGTACGGAAAGCACATACTCTCTCTCTCCCGCTCTCTCTCCCTCACAGACAGTTTGCACACGTTAACATAAGCTCTAATGTTGTTAGAGCTACTCTGACGATTTTATCAGTAACAGTTTAACAACTTAAAAACTACATGACTTCTCACAAGCGAGGTAACAATAACGGCGCTGTTCGTGAAGAAAATGAACTTTAAGTTTCACTATAACTAGAGACATTGCTGCCGAACATTTTTGAGAGACGCACAGACTCACAGAGGTAACCTCTCTCTCTCTCATAACTTAGTTATTAACTGTATTAACTGCATTAATCTACTATGAACGGCTCAAGCCTCCGTTACGGTTTAAAATTAAGTTTTGGAATTAGCAAGGGAGTCGTTGGATGAGATGCGGAAGAAATAATCCTACTCACAATAGCGATTTAAGTAGAAAAACCGGACGAATGCCTTGAAATATATAATTTGATCAACGTCTTGAGGTGTGGCAACCGTAGTATAAGCGGAATAATTGACTTCGGTCAGTTGAATTATTAGAAAAATAATGCACTCCGCTTTTTTTAATTAGAAAAATAACTCCGCTTCGCGTCGTGACCGCATCACCACCTCGGGTGTGCATTATTTTTCTAATAATTCAACGGCCCGTCGTCAATTATTTCTTACTTAAATAGGCAATATGTACATGTACATATGTACATAAAATGAACAAGGCTGGGGGATCACGTGACCCTTCGACCTCGATGCACGCGTAGTCTTTCGCTCTGCTGACTTTGCCAAACATTTTATTATCCTGTCAGTAAATTTCGAACCATTTTGCATCGGACTCATTATGAATACTTCAACAGTCAAAGGCGATCGGAAAAGAGAGATTGGCAATCGCCAATAAAGAAAAAATTCAGGGATGCCCACCACTCCAGAGAGGATATCGACGATGCTATTGCTAACGGTATCAAGCTGGCATTTAAAGAGCAGCAAAGCACTTTGGATTCGGTCATGACTTCGGCAGTAAGAGATGCTGTGGACTCTGTGCTGATTCCAGCATTACATAAACTGAGTGAGGACATACAAGCGACTAACAATTCTGTTAAAGAGTAGAGGATTTGAGGCCATGGCTGCCAGGCTTGACCGGCACACCGCGTGGATATGAAAAAAACTCCGATTGGCCGCGTACTCTCATCTTCCAGTGCTGAGATGGCATGACAGATCGGAGATTCTGAAGTGCCCGAGGCCTATCCGTTGAAATGCACCAGGACAATGTCACGCTACTATTTTTTGCACGAGGGTGAACAGAGATGCTTCAATTCTCTTCGAAAGCGGAGGATTTTGTCGATCCCTGTCACAGAGTGGGACATTTGCTGCGGATCCACAGGCACAGGCGGGGGGCGGCGGCTGCCCTTTCTTCGATCCGACGGGAGGGCTTGGTGACCGGTATGGAGGAGATTGGGCGGGAAGATATGGATGATTGCTAGATCAATTCTTCTTTTTTTTTTTTCTTTCCTCACGCCTCATGGGATAGTATTTTTATTTTTATTCGATACAATCGTCCCTTTCTGAAGAATAACCCCCCTTTTTGTCTTTCTTTTTTTCTAGACTAATGAGAGTAGGTTTATTACAATAAAATTTTGGTTATGTGAGCCTTTTGGACTCGTTGTGGGCTGAGGTGCCAGTCACGGATCAGTTTTTGTTGTTCAATCAGACCTAGATGCATTTTCATTAAATGAAATGCAATTGAAACGTCTATATTATGTGTCAATGCATTAAAAGAAAATAAAAGACATTTAAATCACCATTTTGCTACCCTTTGCTGCACCCTTTGCTCTGAATGCATCCTCAAATTCTCACTGCATTTTGATACAATTATCATGCGGTATTATGATGAATGCAATCCCAAGTGTCCTAACTCCCAATCTAAATGCATTTTAGGAAAAAAGCATGTAAATGATAATTTACTACAGTCTTGGCTTGGACATATTATTGCAACTTAGCTATAAAGTGTTAAAATCTGTTTATTTTGTATATTAAAACTAGTGTAGGAAATGGCAAATGAAAATTATATAATTGAATTTTCATTTTGCACTAAATACTGCACATATGTATGGGAAAATGTAAATTTAAATACAGAAATACATCCATTTTACATATTGCATTGCCATTTCATTTTTACATTTCAGATTGAATTGTACTACCATATGCTTGCATAAATAAAAACTGTATGTTTAATAACAAAACAGAATACAAACCCATGATAAAATGCAGGGGGTGCTTGGGTCACAATACAGCAGCAATAACGACCTGTCATTAGAAAAGAAAACAAAGAAACACTATGAATTTCTTGAACTGCTGTCCCTTTAAAACATGACTCACATCTGACACATCCCAACTCTTTACATCAGTCAAAACATTTTAACTTTTTAAACTGTCAGTAGCCAAAAATGGTAATTTACATTATTTTGTGTGCTTTTGTCCGTTGTGAGAGAGAGAACACGGAGCATTACTGACACGGCATTCCTCTCGCTGCATCACAATTTGCGTTCACAGACAGCGCGCCAGTAACGTTACCGAATTACTTCTCGTGTGTTTAACATAAACAAGACAATAAAATTGTCTAAACCAACCTAGTCTGGCAGATAAGGTGCGTATCCTTGAAGAATTCCACATAATAAAAAAAGTCGTAATGGTATCTTCTGTTTCTTGACAATTCCTCTCTGCCACTTCTTAAGGCACACAGCTCTAAACACAGTTGAACCGCACTTTAGATTTTAACATTATCACAGCTGCTTAACTTTACCTCAGTAACCTTAATATGCCGGATGCTTTACGACACGCTCCAGTAACCAATACACCGCATCAACAACAATTAAAAGTTGATAACCTTTTATTAATAAAATGAAAGTGAGCACACTGTAACACGAACTTACCTCCACGTCGAGTTAATGTGACGGTGCTGAAAATGTTGAATGCCACGGCTCCGAGGCATTCATTTGCCAAACAAGGAAGACGTTTTTCTACTAGTTAACGTACAGTTTGTTACATTTAACAAAAGTATAATTTACCACGAAAGTGAAAGAACTTCCTCAAACCAGAAATCCGAAATTTTTACCGAGACTATCTCCGTGAATAATGGCGTCTGCTCAAGCACTGTTTTCGCCCGAAAATCTGCTTCTTGTTCCCACAATGCAAAGCGTAATTAAAAAAATATACGGAAAAACACCTGTAAAAACTAAATACGGAATACCTACACATTATATGGTATATTTAACTGTATTTTTACAGACTATTTTATTTCGTATATATTATATATACACTATATTATATTATATATAAAATAATATCATACATATACTAGAGCACTGGGCTTATTTTTGCTAACGGACTCCACCTTATGGAGTCACATTTGAAGAATTGTCATATTTCAAAAAACTAGACACAAAACTCAAATAGTCATTATTTATCACACAGGCTGTCCAATGTTCAAAACTTTGCATATTGTGTTCATATCTTTATAGAAGACTTGCATTTGCAGAAGCATCGGTTCAAAAAACCTAATTTATTACGAAATATCATAGGAACATTACTTTAGATCATTACTTTAGTTCTCAAACTTTTTTAGCTTAAGTACCCCTTTTAAAAAAAAAAATCAAGCCAAGTACCCCTTGACCACACAACAACATTTTGCTTTAAAATACAGTGAAATGATAGGGAGCCCAGAGGCTGGAGAAACAGTGTAGCAGCCAACAGGTGCCAATTTGAGTCCTGAATAAGAATAACAGTGAGACAGTTAGTTATCTGATGCCCCTCGAGCAGGTTTATTTCTTATAAACATTTCTGTATGTAGCTTTACGCTACTATGTAAATATATTAAGTATTAGGCATAACAGTTAAAGGTAAATCAGTGTTTTTCAGTTCAATAAATTCATTGTGATCATTTTTAAACATTTTTTCAACAGTTAATTTTTTTTCAATGTGTTTCAAATAAGTTTCAGTGTGTTTAACTAACAGTTCAGTTTTCATATATGTCTTTATACAAGTCTAGTATGCCCATTTGTGTCAGTTTATCAGTGATCCTTTCAATGGGATACATGTGCCTGTCCTTCTCTTAAGATCTTTGACATTCTTGGTGGCAGGGAAGCTACAGCTGTTATCAGACTACTTTCAAGGCGAAGTCTGTTTCTTTGTTTCGTTTTTATCTGGGTCATTGCTGAAAATGAGGTTTCACAGAGGTAGGTAGAGTCAAATGGGAGTAGGTGTTCCAAAGCCCTTTTCCCTAGCTCAGGATGCTCTCTCCTCACACACACCCAAAACTCTGTCAGGGAACAGTTTTCAAAAGTAGTCTGCAACCCACGGTCTGTGGATAAGTCCAATAGCTCCTCCCTCAGGTGAACAGGTAGCGTGCCACGGTTGCTATGGGAAAGTGTAAATGGGTTTCTAACCCAATCCAGTTGCTCAGACTTCTCTCTTACTTCAGGGAAGTATGATTTGAAACTAGAAATCATGTTAGCTAAGTGTCCATCCAGAAAGGTTTTTACTGTGTCTCTCTCCATATTCTCACTTACGACGAAGCTGTCAAACTGAGGAAAACAGCTAAAATAGCCCTCTGCACACAGTCTCTTCCACAGCTCCGCTTTCTTGAGAAAACCACTAACTCGGTCATAAAGTTTCAAAATCGTAGTGTCCCTACCTTGCAGACTGAGATTCAACTCGTTCAGTTTAGTAAAAATATCTGCTAGATACGCTAGTTTGGCAATCCAATTATTGTCCTTAAACAAAGTGGCAAGAGGGGACGCATTGTCTGACAAAAAGCAACACACCTTATTTCGCAGCTCAATCAGCCTATTCAGTACTTTGCCTCTCGAAAGCCAGCGGACTTCGGTGTGTAAAAGGAGTTCGGTGTGTTCAGATCCCATGCCATCACATAATCTCAGAAACAGACGTGCATTCAGTGGTCGCGACTTTATGAAGTTTATTGCCTTGACAGCATCATTCAAAATGGAATTAAGCTCTGGGCTCATCTTCTTTGAAGCCAGGGCTTCTCTGTGTATTACACAGTGTGTCCACAGAATGTCAGGATTTTTCTGCCGTATGTGTGCGATGAGGCCTTTGATGCGACCCGTCATTGATGCTGCTGCATCAGTGCACACACTGGTACAGGATTTCCAGCTGATTTAATGTTCTGAGAAAAACTAATTAACAATGTTGAAAATATCCTCTCCAGTTGTTCTCCACTCCAGTGTTTTGCAAAAAAGTAGGCCTATGTGTTCGCGAATGTCGCTGGTATCCACATATCTCGCAAAAGCAACCAATTGCGCCTGTCCACTGACATCAACCGATTCATCCAATTGAAGTGAAAATGATTCACCAGACCTGAGTTTATCCACCAGTTGCTCAACTATATCAGTCCCCATCTTGTCTATTATACGCGAAACGGTGTCATTTGACAGCGGTACAGCTTTGATCTTGTCTGCTGCTGTTTTATCTACCATGGTCTCAGCGAGCACAGCTGCAGCAGGAATTAACAGTTCCTCAGCCAGGCTAAATGGCTTTTTAGCTTTTGCCAAAAGTAAAGACACAGCATACGATGCTTCGAGTGCTTTTGCTGATGCACTTGTGTCTTTTTTCATGTTCTCTTGGCATGATGTAAATTCGTGAAATTTTCTTCTGAAAAACTCCAGTGAGTTCCCGACCTGATGTGGGTGTTTAGTCCGGAGATGCTGTTGAAGATGAGCTGGCTTCATTGCGCTGTTGGCTAACAACTCATCACATAAAAAGCACAGTGCTGAGGGAGGGTTATGTGTAGATGTAAATCCCATCCCTATGTATTCATCACGAAACTGGCGGTATTTTTGAGGCTCTGTTTTTTTTTAGCATGTTCGTCTTCTGTCGGATGAGCTTGTCCTCTTTTAAGAAGCCACCTGTCCATTTTTGCAACCTCTCCTACATTATTTCGCGCACAGACACTGCTCCTGATTCCGGATCCGGGCCTCAATAAATAACTAATAAATTGAAATGCATTTTAAATGTATGACTTTATTTTTAATGCATCTTTGTGTAGTCCTAATTTCATATTAAAAAAAATAACCTATTTTCATTATTTATTCCTAAATGTCAGTTTCCACTTTCTCTCACGTACCCCCTGCAGTACCCCTAGGGGTACGCGTACCCACATTTGAGAACCACTGCTTTAGATCACCCACTCACAAGATACCCATAGTTTCACTGAGTAGTTGTTAGTACAATCATTAAATATAGTTGTTCAAAACACATGATGCAGCTTTCATTATGGTTCTACACATTCATACACCGTTGTGTAGAGAAAAATAGACTAGAGAAAAAAGTACAGACACTGGAGTCATTAAACAAAATTTTAATGAAATAATCAACTCACAATAGGTTTTTCAAAAAACTTTAAATTAGAAAAAAATGTAAAATGTCAGCTGGAGTGTTCCTCACTGCACTTCTATGTTTTTATCAACCCTGTCTTGTAGATTTGGCCACAGGTTCTCATCCACATCCTAATGGATGTTTTTGTTAGCCAAACATCTTGGAAGAAAAAAAAAAACTTCTGGCAAGGCAAAAACAGGCTTGACATTGGTCTCCTCCTGTAATGTCATTGCACGCATCATCCATGGCCTGGAGAAGAGGGATTTGTTTGTGAGGGGGCCTATAGTGAACCTTCCACCTTCATGTGGAGAAAAACTCCTCAGTCTGGTTACAGTAAGCAAAGAGGAGTACAATCTTAAAAATAAAGGTGTTTAAAAGGTTCTTCACAACGATGCCATAAAAGAACCATTTTTTGGTTCCACAATGAACCATTCAGTCAAAGGTTCTTTAAAGAACAATCTATTTCTTACCTTTATATAATTTGAAGAATCGTCTTTCACCACAAAGAACCTTTTTAAAGAACCTTCAGATGTAAAAGGTTTTTTATGGAACCATTTATACAAAAAAGGTTATTCTATAGCATTGTGAAGCACCTTAATTTTTAAGAGTGTATGGGGGTAAATACAAGGTGATAAACTGTGGATGGGCCTGACAATAGACAATCAATTCAGATGTAATGCATGAGTTTCATTTTGAAATAGTAATACTTTGATGTTAAGTTGTGTCATTTTGAACCGGTGATTTTTGTTCAATGAACAAAAGATCTTTAGTTCATGTGTATTGTATCCAAGCATTTGGAAAAAGTAAGTGTTTTGAAAAATGTGCATTTTGATCATTGGTTGTGAATTATGTGTCTAGAGTTTTGAAAAATTACATGAAGGTTCTGTTAATAGTGCAAAAAAACAAAACAAAAAACTGTAAATGCATGCATCATCTTTCATATCAAATTCTTACATTTTATTAATAGTTTCACTTAATATACTAAGATAATACAGGGCTGTTACCAGTCATATGAGATCTACAAAATCAATCTGTCCATTGCAGAATAAACAGAAGTGACTGGAGCAGCATTCAGATGCCTTTACACAGACAGTTCAATGTAGCTGAAATATGGCACGAATGCATTTACACTGCATGCAAAATTATAACAGCATAAATAATGTTGTGAGCTCAGTGTTTTAAAATATATATATTTTTTTTTAATATACAAATATGAAATGTTGGAAAAATGCAAAAATAGGCTACTATGAAAGTAAACCACCAGTAGGTGGCAGCAAGTGACATCTTAATTATTATTATAATTAATGAGTCATTGAAGCATGCCTTCAAACGATTCGTTCATACAGCTGATTCATTCATGAATGAAGCAAGTGCCTGTCCTTATGAAAGGACCACTGAATCATTGACTCAAATGATTCAAAATTAAAAAACACGAATCATTCATTAACAAAACACTGCTGTGTGTCGCTCAGACATGCACGACTGTTCTGCTGTGATCTTTGTTTGGATATTTTCATTAACCAAAATGGAGCAAAAACAGTCAACGTTGACAATATATCCTTTCAAAAAATTCAAATTCAAATATTGAACTAAAATGTATATTAACTACTCGTTTTAACTCTTGTATAAAATGTCAAATTTGACTATGTTATAAATAAAACTAAGTTACATTTTTATGTGTATTCTGTGTGCAATCGTGTTCATTTGTTTTAATTTCACCACGAGATTCTCTCACTAACAGGCTGCGTGAGCCTCAACTGGCATGATCTTGATGTTACTGTTGATTATCCATTATCAATCGCTGTTTACACATTTAATTTTATGATGAACGCAGTAGGCATACTCATTGTTGAAATCATACTCTAGATTTAATACTGTCACATGGAATTGATGTTAATGGTGTTGAAATTCTGCAGCAAAGCAATGATATCTCAGATCATTATCTAGTCTTGTGTAAACTCCATATAGCTAAAACTGTAAATTCTACTCCTTGTTACAAGTATGGTAGAACCATAGAACCATCACTTCTAGCACAAAAGACTGCTTTGTAAGTAATCTTCCTGATTAATTCCTCAGCATATCCAACAGCGCAGAAAAACTTGATGTAACAAACTATGGACTCTCTCTTTTCTAGCACTTTAGATACAGTTGCTCCTTTACGCTTAAGGAAGATTAAGGAAAAGAGTCCAAGAGTCCATGGTATAATGAGCACACTCACACCCTAAAGAGAGCAGCCTGGAAAATGGAGCGCAGCTGGAGGAAAACTAAACTAGAGGTATTTCGTATTGCTTGGCGGGAAAGTACCCTATCCTACAGAAAAGCGTTACAAACTGCTAGATCTGATTACTTTTAGTCTGTTTTAGAAGAAAACAAGCATAACCACAGGTATTTATTCAATACAGTGGCTAAATTAACAAAAAATAAAGGTGTTCAACAGGTGTTGACATTTCCCAACAGCACAGCAGTAATGACTTTATGAACTATTTTACTTCCAAGATCGAACTATTTTGCTTTCTGTCAAAGATACTAGAAGAAGTTGTATCCTCACAATTATATTCCTTCTTTGAGAAAAATCTGTGAGGATATCCAGTCGGGATTTAGACCGTTTCATAGTACTGAGACTGCTCTCATTAGTTACAAATAACCTGCTTTTATCATCTGATCGTGGTTGTATCTCTATTAGTGCTACTGGATCTTAGTGCTGCGTTCGACACTATTGATCACAACATTATTTTGAACAGACTAGAAAACTTTGTTGGCCTTAGTAGAAGTGCATTAGCATGGTTCAAATCGTACTTATCTGACCGCCAACAATTCAAAGCAGTGAATGAAGAGGTATCATATCGATCACAAGTGCAGTATGGAGTACCTCAAGGCTCAGCACTAGGGCCGTTACTTTTCACGCTTTACATGTTACCCTTGGGAAATATCATCAGGAAACACGGGGTTACCTTTCACTGTTATGCTGATGATGCTCTATATTTCTTCGCTGCCCGGTGAAACACCAAATTGAGAAACTAATGGAATGCATATTTGATATGAAAAACTGGATGACGAGTAATTTCTTACTGCTAAATTCTGAAAAAACAGAGGTGTTAATTATCGGGCCTAAAACCTCCACATGTAATAACCTAGAACACTGTCTAACACCTGATGGCTGCCCTGTCAATTCTTCGTCATCAGTCAGGAACCTAGGTGTGGTATTTGATAGCAATCTCTCCTTTGACAGACACGTTTCTAGCATTTGTAAAACTGAATTTTTTCATCTTAAAAATATATCAAAATTGAGTCCTATACTCTCAATGTCAAATGCAGAAATGTTAATTAATGCATTTATGACCTTATTGTAATAGATTATTGTAATGGTTTATTGGTTGGTTATTCTGCACACTTAATAAACGAACTACTGATGGTTCAAAATGCAGCAGCTAGAGTTCTTACTAGAACCAGGAAGTATGACCACATTAGCCTGGTTCTGTCGACACTGCACTGGCTCCCTATTAAACATCGTATAGATTTTAAAATCTTGTTAATTACTTATAAAGCCCTGAATGGTATTGCTACTCAGTACTTGAGCGAGCTCTTAAAGCATTATAGTCCTCCACGTCTGCTGCGTTCTCAAAACTCTGGCCATTTGATAATACCTAGAATATCAAAATCAACTGCTGGCGGCAGATCCTTTTCCTATTTATCGCCCAAACTTGGGAACAATCTACCTAACACTGTTCGGGAGGCAGACACACTCTGTCAGTTTAAATCTAGATTAAAGACCCATCTCTTTAACCTGGCGTACACATAACACACTAATACGCTTCTAATATTCAAATCCGTATATTCTAATATTAAAATAACACCCGATGTATTTGTTACATCGTAAGAAGAATGGCATCTACGCTAATATTAGTCTGTTTCTTTCTTACTCCGAGGTCACCGTAGCCACCCGATCCAGTCCGTATACAGCCCAGATGGTCACTGCAGTCACCCAGATTCAGTCCGTATCCAGATCAGATGGTGGATCAGTACCTAGAGATGACCTCTACAGCCCTGAATGCCAGCGGAGACCAGGACACCTTGATGGACACCTTTTTGGCCTTTGCCGGGTTCCAAGCCACACGCATTCACCTGTATGGATGTGTTTTTGTGAAGAACAGCAACTGATTGCTTGTAACCTGCCACCAATTGCGTTACCTTCTGTTTGCGGCTCTCAGAATGTTCTGGATAATTGCAGTCAAAATTGCTGTGCAATGTATTGAAATGGCGTTTCATGTTATCAGCCTTACAGACCGCCACAGTCTGCCTGCATAAACACGGTGGCTTTGCATTGTGGTGGTCAGGCAAAATAAAATAAAATAGTTCAGTCGATTCACATTTGAATTGTCTGTTTTCCGTTTCCATTTTTATTCACACTCGTGGCGAGTGCGATTTTCACTGTCAGACTAAGCTGTTGATGCTGCGTTTTAATTTTAGTGCCAGTGACGTGCTTATGATGACATTACCTTGATAACACTATTTGAAATTAGCACGGGCCGCCTATTGAGGAACCCTGACATAATATCTCATAATAATGACATACTTTCTCATAATAATGAGATACTTTCCAAGCAACCAACAAAATGTCCTGCCACTAATTGTGGCTGTTAGGAAACTAACTTACACAGAAGAGACTTTATTGAGAAACTCTTGTCGCAGTGTGAACAATTATAAAGTTTTTCTCCAGTGTGAATTCTATGGTACAATTTAAATTGATTGCCAAAGCAAAAGTCTTCCCACATTTAAAGCACATATGCACCAGTACATGTTTTCTGATGTGATTTTAAACTTTGCAGCTGTGAAAAACTCATTCCACATTAAGAACATGAATGTGGCTTCTACTTTGTATGAACTCTCAGGTGTTTCTTCAGGGCTGATGAATCAAGAAATGTTTTCCCGCATTGATCACATGCGTACGGCTTTTCTCCGGTGTGGGTTCTCATGTGAACATCAAAACTTTGTTTGCGTGTGAAGCTCTTCCCGCACTGATCACACGTGTGCGGTTTCTCTCCAGTGTGGATCCACTCATGTCTTTGCAGATCTACTGACCAACGGAATGTCTTGTCACAGTGTGAACACTTGTAAGGTTTTTCTCCAGTGTGAATCCTCTGGTGCCGTTTTAAAACATTCACTGAAGCAAAAGTCTTCCCACATGTAAAGCACACATTATCTCTCACAGCGTTATGCAGTTTCTGATGGGATTTTAAACTTTTCGGCTGTGAAAAACTCTTTCCACGTGAAGAACCTGAATGTGGCTTCTCCTTCGTATGAACTGTCAGGTGTGTCTTCAGTTGTGATGCCCTAATAAATGTTTTGCCACATTGATCACACGTGAATGGCTTTTCTCCAGTGTGGATCCTCATGTGTCGTTTAAAGTTTGAAGAAGTTATGAATCTCTTTCCACACTGATCACATGTGAACGGCTTCTCTCCAGTATGGACTCTCACATGAAACACAAGACTTCGTCTGTATGGGAAACTCTTTCCACATTGATCACATGCATACGGTCTCTCTCCAGTATGAATTCTCATGTGAATCTTAAGACTTTGTTTGTATGGGAAACTCTTTCCACATTGATCACATGCGTGTGGCTTTTCTCCCGTGTGGATTCTCATGTGAATCTCAAGAGCATTTTTGCATGTGAAACTCGTTCCACACTGAGTGCAGGTGAAAGATTTCTCAGGTCTACTTTTCTTTAAAAATGTATTTTTAGTTTTCAACAACTCAAGAGGTTTCTCTTCAGGTTTGACATGATGTTTCTCCTCCACTTCACTCAGTTCTTCACTCTTCTCGTTCTCTTCCATCGGGTCTGAAAAGATAGAAAAAAAAGTTTACATAACCAAAATAATTCAAAAACAGGAATCTGAATTGAAAGGACAGAAAAATTAGCCCTGATGTAATAGCAGAAAATAGACAACTGTTATAAAATATTACAATCATTTTGATGATTTTTTAATAAAATTATATATATGTCCCTGAAACTTTGCTTGAATTAGGTACATTGATCATCCAATTATTATTTTATAGGCTCCACATTGAATGTCTATGTAAATACTTCACAGACTTTAAATATTAACTGATTGTTATCACTTTAAGTTAATCTTTATAAAATGGTTAATAACTTATTTTCACAGCTTTAAGATGACAAAATCTGGATGTAACTATAGTTTATGCCCAAAGATGAAAGAGGCATGTCATCCATTCAAAGGAGGAGCCATCAGAAACCTGTCGTATCTGTCCAGGAAAAAAGCAACTTGAGGCTGGAATAAAATACGCAACTTTTAAAATTTAAACAGATTTTTTTAAAAACCAGGCATCGAACTCTTACCGACTTTGTAAATGGTCACAAACTGTAGAAAACAGTATAAAACTTTATACTACAGTATAAAACAAAACATAAAATGCAAGCTTTATAACACAAGCAGATCATTAAAAGCTATTCTAAACAAATACGTTTTTAATCTGAGCTTTAAAATGGGAAATTGAATCCAGCTGGCGAATGTGCAAAGGTAAATAGTTCCATAATTTCGGCGCTGCACAACTAAAAGCCCTACCACCAAAGGAACTCATCTTGAAGTTTGGAACAGACAATAAATCTGCAGAAGATGATCTAAAAGAGCACAAAGGAGTGTACAAATGGAGAAGATCTGAAAGATAATGAAGTGCCAAATTATGAAGAGCTTTGTATGTAAGAAGTAAAATTTTGTAATGTACACGATAATGAACAGGAAGCCAATGCAGCTGAAAAATAATTGGAGTTGTGTGATCGAAAGTACGTGAGCGGATAACTATCCTAGCTGCTGAATTCTGAATTAACTGTAATCGATGAAGTTGTTTTTCAGGAATGCCAAATAAAAGAGAATTAAAATAATCAATCCGAGATGTAACCAATGCATGAATAGGCACTTCGGTACTATGTTGAGAGAGTGACGAACGAAGTCTAGCAATGTTGCGTGAATGAAAAAATGCAGACCGTGAAATATTACTAATATGAGAACAAACGACAGCAAACAATCCAATATAACCCCAAGACTTTTGACTTTTCACCTGGGTAGAAAAATTAACTTAGCAATTATCAATAAACAAGGTAAAGGATTGAGTTTTAGATAAAACAGACCTAGAACCCACAAGGAAGACTTCTGTTTTATTGGTATTTAATTAATCAAATATTAACGTCCTGCAAACATTTAGTAAGGTCAGGAGGGGGATGAGAAACATTAGGTCTTGTAAAAATATACACTTGTGTGTCGTCAGCATAAAAATGGAAATTAATACCATAAGAATGAAAAATAAGACCAAGAGGTAGAATATAAATGATGAATAAAAGCGGACCCAACACCGACCCCTGTGGAACGCCATGAGTAACTGAGACAGGATCTGAACATGTATTCTTAATCTGCACAAACTGTTTTCTGTCACTTAAATAATATGAAAACCAAAGAAGAGCAGTATCAGCTATTCCTATGCAAGCCAGCCATTCCAATAATACTGAATGACTAATAGTATCAAAGGCAGCACTAATCTCTAAAAGAATAAGAATAGACAGAAGACCAGAATCAGCAGCTAGGAGAAGATCATTTATAACCTTAACAAGAGCCGTTTCTGTACTGTTTGGGTCGGAAATCTGACTGAAAATGCTTGTAAATGTCATTACTTTGCAGATGTGATTCAAGTTGAGCTGCTACTGTTCTTTCAAGTATTTTTTAAATAAAAGGTAGATTAGAAATAGGCCTGTAATTATTTAGATCATTAGGATCAGTGCCAGTCTTTATAAGAATTGGAGTGATAGAAGCCATTTTTAATGATTTTTAGTGATGGATGAATGAATGAATGAATGAATAATGCATTTATAGAGCATTTTATTGTGTATTGTTGTACACCCAAAGTGCTTTACAATCATGTGGGGGAGGTCTCTCCTCAACCACCACCAGTGTGCTGCATCCACCTGGATGATGCGATGGCTGCCACAGTACAACGGTGCCAGTGCGCTCGGCTCACCACACACCAGCTACAGGTGTAGAGGAGAGAGAGAGTGTTAGGACTCACACAGGCCCCAGGGTGAGCACCCCCTGCTGGCCTCAGTAACACCACTTCCAACAGCAACCTAGTTTTCCCAGAAGGTCTCTCATCCAGGTACTGACTAGGGCTGAACGATTAATTGCATTTGCGATAATATCGCGATATGAAAAAACACGATTCTTCAACCGCAGATGCTGCAATTACACTTTGTCACGTGACACGCGAGAGTAGGAGTAAAGCGGTGTGTTCGACTTGAAGATCGATCGTATGACATCAAAGTACGGTGAGAGAAAGCATACAGGAGACGTCCGCTCTCTTATAGCTCTCACAGTACTTTGATGACACAACGATCGGTCCAGCAGTGCTGCTTCAAGTCAAACACATTTAAGCAGTCTTCAGAGGAAGCATCAAGTTGGCACGCTATGTTGCCAAGTCCGTAGTTTGCCGCGCGGGTTGTTTTCGTGTCCGCGGGTCTTACATAACATGCAGAATTGACGCGCTACATGTAAATGATATCCTTTGTTGTATTTTCCTGTCAAAATAACGGAGTTCCTTTGGAATTCTTCAGCTTTTAAGAACTGCCGGGTTCTCCGCTAGTGGGCGGAGCTAATGCGTAAACGGCAATCTCATTGGCCGGCGCTCACCTATCACCGTCCCTGTTTTGATTTCAGCAAATCAGTTCGAGCGAACGCAGGCAACCTGATTAATATTCATGAACCCAGCAGCTCAATAATCCTTAGTGCGTTTTATACTGTTATTAGTAGTAGAATTCGTTGTAGTTTTGTTATCTTATCAGTATTATTTGTAGTTTTCTTTTTCCTTTTTTTATAGAAACACTAAATGACAAACAATATCTTAAGCACCACCACCAGTCCTAAGTTCAGTCAACATGACAAATATGCATTCATACATGGTTATTCTAATTACTAAAGTTCTAATCATCATATGTTGCAATCCCTTGGATCCGAGAGCCTCGACTGATGCGTAAGGTTTCCTTAAATTCACCACAACGACAATGCGATGTGCTCAAATGGCATCTTTATTCTGTACATCTTGAAGCAACTCACAACACCCCACAGCATCGTGAAAACTCGCTATGCTCACCAAGGTATGCAAATCAAATATGATAATCCTTTCGTCATCATCAGACGTGCGTCAAATTAACTTCAAAGTGACACGAGATATAAAATCCACATTAAAACAATATAGGCTCAAACAATCAGCGTCTCACATTCACGTCCACCCGCCATCTTAAGCTTATTAGTCCACCTGATCACTACGGTGTCCAAGAAGGACAATTTCAGCACAAATATTCATGATTTCCGGTTTCAATAGGTAAACACACGCGGAGTAAAAAACATTCAAGATACAGAAAATGTCAAAATCACAAATCAAATTACACAAACATCTTCACTATTTCATGACACAATTCATCCATACTTTCTATACTAGGAACATAATTACAGTATTTCAAATGGTCCCTTACACTCCCACCAATCATGACATGATAAATACAACCTCAATAAATCGTACATGATTTCAAATCTTAAGGGCCATTTAATAATTCACCTTATGCAAGGAAGCATGGAATTATGCTAACATGATTAGGTTAAACATGAATACTCAAATGTGTACGTTTTAATCTTCTACTGCGCTGCATCTTTCACTTTCAAGCAGGAGCACTAACTTTTGAACTGGTCTTTCTATAATTGAGGGTTTAGATGGAGAATAATGCTTTCCTAATGATCTCTGTTCACTAACTCACACTCTCACTCTTCGCACTAATCCATCACTGTCCACAGTAGTTTCCACTATTCGTCCCAGCTGCCATTGATTTCTCGGAGAGAGATCTTCCTTTATCATGACTACATCATTCACCTTGAGATTACGCCGTACCACATTCCACTTCCTTCAATTTCAAGCACCTTTATCTCTTTACTGAATGTCTGCTGTTGGACAAGCTTTATTACTGCTTTAGCAGCACTCTCAAGCTCTTTGGAGGTCACAAAATCAGGACTCTTGCTTTTAGACCTCAGTCTCTTAATTCTTGCGACTACCTTAAGAAGCATTGTCCACGATGAAAACCTTGACAGACGATCAAGAGTTTCTGCACAGTCATTACTTCTTGTAACAAAAACCTTAACTGCTTTAACCTCTGGATCACCGACCAGTAAGTCAATTGTTGAAATGGATTCTTCATAGATTTCTTCTTTCCACAAGAATTCAGGACCTGACAACCAATTTGTTGACAAGATATCAGATGCACGAAGTCCCCTAGAGGCATAATCAGCTGGATTCTCTGACGTATCAACATAATGCCACTGGTTTAGATTGTGTTCTCTCTTATCAACTGGACTCGGTTTGCCACAAACACATGGAACCTTCGCGCTTCATTATTGATATATGAAAGAACAACTTGAGAATCGGTCCAAAAGAACTCTTCATCAATCTCAATATGGAGCTCTGATTTCAAGAGAACACTCAATCTAACAGCAGTCACAGCAGCTGAAAGTTCCAAACGAGGAATTCTTGTGACTTTTGATGGAGCAACTCTAGCCTTAGCCATGATGAGACTGCAATGGACTATTTTCGTCGTTCTTATATCTCAGGTAAGAACATGCACCATATCCTATACTACTGGCGTCTGAAAAGTGATGCAATTCTATTCTCACAGTCTTGCTAAAATCCCATGGATAATAACACCTTGGAACTGAGACTTCTCTCAATCTTTGAAGACCCATCTTCCATTCCTCCCACCATGGGTACAAATCTTCTGGAAGTAAGTCATCCCATCCAATACTTCTGCAAAATACACTACCCGCTCAAAACGAATGGAGCCACAAATCCCAAGCGATCATACAAAGAAGCTATGACTGACAGGATGCCACGGCGTGTGTCAGGCTTGTCTTTCAAATTTATGTTGAAACTGAAACAGTCACTGTTGATTTGCCAACGGATGCCCAAAGCATGTTCCACTAGAGCTGAATCTGGATTAAGATCAAGATGTTCTACACTTGTTGCTCTTTCGGACGGATTTACACAACAAAGAACTTCACTCTCATTCGAATTGAACTTATGAAGTCGTAAACCTCCTCTTTTGCATAATTCTTGTGCTTCAACTATCAGGTCCGATGCTTCTTTGATTGTAGGAACACTCACAAGCCCATCATCGACATAAAAGCTGTTTTCCACAAATGAAGCTGCAATAATATAATACGCTTTATATAACTGTGCCAGATATTTTAGACCGAAGTTAGCACAGCCTGGGGAAGAGGCAGCACCAAAAAGATGGACTGTCATCTGATACTCTTTGGGCTCTTGATCAAGATCTCCATGCTACCACCATAAGAACTTCAGATACTTGCGATGTTCAGGCACAACAAGAAACTGATGGAACATCCTTATCACATATGATGGCCACTGATTCCTTTCTGAAACGACAGAGAACTCCCACCAAGGAATTAATCAAATCAGGTCCTTTCAGTAAGGTGTCATTCAAGGAGATGCCATGAAATGTAGCTGAACAATCAAAGACAACTCTTAACTTGTCAGGTTTCTTTGGATGGTAAACTCCGTGATGAGGAATATACCATACAATATCTCCCACAGATGCTTCTGGGGCCAACTCTGCATTACCATTTCTGATCACCTCCTCCATAAAGGTCTTATAATGATCATAAAACTGTTGATTTGCTCTTAACTTTCTCTGTAGATGCTGCAAGCGAATAATGGCCAACTTCTTATTGTTTGGTAAGGTGGGAGGACTACAGCTTTTAAATGGGAGCGGCATTTCAAGATGACCATTCTCCTTCTGATGAATACCCTCTCTAAGGAGCTGTATAAAGCGCACATCCTCTTGAGAGACATATTTACCTTCAGAATTCCTTTCACTGAAGTCTGACTCCAAAACTCTCAAAATATCTGTAGCTGATGGAACTGGCATTTCTCTCACTAAAACTCTGTGCACGAATCTTTGACCTCCTTGCCTATCCAGATGAGGATTAACTGCTCCTATTATACTCCATCCCAACTCAGTCTTCTGTGCAAATGGCTCATTTTCGCCTCCTATGACAACTTCAAGAGGAGCCAAAGCCGAAGGACAATCATATCCAATTAATAGTCCCACGTCACAATCTTGAAGTTGTAAGACCTTGGGGAAGGTAGAACGCACACACATCTGAACATAATGGCGAGCACATCTCTGAGTTCCGATTTCCTGCCATAAAACCTCCTTATCTCAAGAGACTTTGTTAAAACAAGGAGAAGTTGGAGGAGGACATCTTGAATGTGGTTTAAAACAGGACTTCACTTGGTTCTTATCACTTAACCATAACTCGACCGAAACAGGACGAAACATCTGCTTATGGTCAAACGACAAACTTTATGGATCCCCTGATCGTTAACGCATAATTCAATGATTTTTATCAACAAGAAAAGATGTTTTACGACAGACGTCCAAGCTAAGAAAGACCATATCTCCACAAACGTGACATTCTCATGACCTGGACAGCTGACTTTCCTGACCTCCCGTTTCTCTCACATTCCAAACTGAAACACCCCTCAATTTCTCTTCTTGAACAAAGAACATCCAAACTCTCATAAACTTTATACCAAAAGACAAATAATACCTGTTGCTGTAATCAAAAGCAATATATATATAATATATTTACAATATATATAGTCAGGTTGCATTTTATGAAATGAAAGTAAGCTTACTGTGTTATTGGAATCAATGGTATTTTTGTGTAATCTTTGGAGGTATAATTTTCTCCTGTAAAGTGAGTACTACACATAGTATTAAATGCATGATGTGTTGTTTTTAATCTTTAATTTGAACCCTTGTGTGTGTCTTAGCAGGAAAACTATTAACGTGTAGGAAATATGCTGAATTTGGTTTCATTTTAACGGCCATGATAAATGCAATAATTTGGTGTGAATGAAAATTAACCTTAGCACCATAATGTATGATGATAACACATATAGAGATCTGCCAGGATATTTTCTTCATGTGACAAAATAACTAAGCAGATAAATTTACGCACGGAAGATTGATCCATGTGGGCGGGGCTCCACCCACAGGAACCATTTCATTGGAAGAGCGCTGGTGGACGCCCTGATGTCAGTCCATCTAAAAAACAGAACCCCAGCTCTCTCTCTCTGCTTGAAAATCGCGCTTCTTGAAACTTGGAGCTGCTCCAAAGGAGCTCTAGCCTTTAACATCTGGCTGAGTTTGAACATTGAACTAACACTTAGTCAAATCTCTGAAGAAACCCTTGAAAGTCTGAAGCTACGCGAAAGGAACTCAAGGAAGAACTTCGAGCGTCAGACAGAACCGAGCATACCACCAGAAGGGAATCCCCAGAGTGACGTCACGCAACGACGCGCGGAATTCCTTCAAGCCACCCAGCGTCATTTCAACTTAAAAGCAAGTATCAAACAAATCTCTATAAAGTGGCTGAACTGGTCGTATCTATCTCTAAAGTAAGGATAATAGAGTTCTCCTCTTGATGATCGACACGGGTAAAATCGTGTGGAAATAGCAAAACAGTGCTATATTTTAATCATTCTCAATTGCAACAATTCATTGCCTGTGTGTATGTATTTTGTTTTATGTTATTTAGCTTAGTTCATGTATTGTAGTAAGATAGCAAATAAACTCTTGTTTGATTTATAGAGAAGTGTTCTGTGTTCTGTTGTGAAATATTCAAATCAAACTTTGCCCAGATTACGTTACCTATGCTCATAACTGTCATAAGGTTATTTAAATAATTCTGTATTATTATCTCGTGGCCACGAGAATAAACAGAATTTCGCTGGACGATTGTTAAATAAGGTATAAGTTGGACGTTTTGATTAATATCAATTGATCATATCAATATCAAATCGTAAGATTCCCTAAAGCTAAAATAAAGCTTAAACCAAAGAGCTAAATTAAACAATGTAAAATGGATAAAATCCTTTACAAAGTGATGGCAGTTTATTTGCAAGATGTTGAAGACGAGACCATTGCAGAGGTCTGGCTCTAGTTGGTATACAAGACGTATCAACAGGAATAAAATCACGTGTATATGTTTTCTGCAGTGATATATATTTTTCAGAATGAAAACCTCGAATTCGTAGTCCTTGCACACCTTGACTAGCTATTACAGTATCTGTAGCAGTCAATGTGCTTAGCTTCAATTGCAATAGTCGAGTATTTACATTCAACTCTCGAACAAGATCTTCCAAAACAAAGCTTGAATCGCTTTGCGTATCAAGAAGAGTGTATGTAAGAATTTCTTTCTGAGGTTCATTTACAGATGACAAGAAAACAGGGACAATGCTAGAGGTGGCAGAAGCATTACGACGCAGCGCACAAGACAAAACTCTGTGGACATCCTGACCAGTTTCTCCTTCTAGGGGAGTAGAAACTCCATTCACTACTTCCCTAACCCTCCTCTCTCTCTCTTCATGCAAACAGGTCGGATGGCGTCGGCCACATATTCCACAGATATGTCATGTTCTACAAACCTTAGTAACATGTCCTTTCCGTAAACAACCAAAGCACAGATGATTTTGATGTATAAATGCCCTTTTATCTCCCATTGACTTTGAAGCAAAGGCCGGGCATTTCGCAATGCCATGAAGCTCTTCTTTACAAACAAGACATGGCAGCTTTGGCTTAAAAGCAGATGGCCTTTCCGAAGTCTTCAATTTGTAATCTTTCATTTGGGCACTCGTACTAAAAGTCTTTGCTCTTTTGGGCAGCTCGTCATCTACTGATCTAGAGCTCAGCAAAAGGGAAGATGTGATGGGATTACAAGCGATATGGGCTTCCTTCTGCACAAACTCAGCAAAGCATTTAAAGGTTAGATATTCTCCAGATGCATCAAGTTCTTCTACAACAATTCTACTCCATTTGCGTACAGCCCAATCTGGTAATTTCTTCAACAGTTTATGATTCTCCTCACTATCATTTAAAATGGCCAATCCTTTAACGTGAGGCATAGCCTCTGCACAGCCATTTAAAGAATCTGCAAAATCTCTCAGTGCCAAAAAATCATTTGGACCAATCTTAGGCCACTTCATAAGCTTGTCTCAATAGGCTTTCTGCACAGCAAATGGATTTCCATACCTGTCCTTTAAAACTGACCAGGCACCCTCATATGCATCCTCAGAGCTCCGATAGAAGAATCCCTCCACGGCTTTGCGTGCTTCTCCTGTAAGATAGCTTTTCAGATACAACATCTTTTCACTAACAGGGATAGGTTTTCTATCAATCAAAATTGTGAATGACATCTTAAAATCTACAAACTTCAGTGGATCACCAGCAAAAATAGTTGGTTCATGAACAGGCAGACGATTCAGGCTTAATGAGCTTGCAATTGCTTCAGCTAAATTAGCTGTTAAGTTCTGAGATGTAGCATTCGATTGAGATAATGCCACTGTTGTATGTCCATTTAAATTTGCATCCAAAGTTGTTCCAGCAGTGAAAATAGCTGTATTAGGTTCTCTCGTTACATTATCTTCAATTTGATTATATGTTCGAACCCGAGCTGCAGCGACCTTAACATCCATATCCACTTGCATCATTTTTAACTTTGTTCTCTCCTCTTCTAACTTCAGCTCATTTTCAGCTTGCTTTCGTTTAATTTCTGCCACCATCTGTGACTCATGAAGTTTCTGTTCACTTTCAAGCTTACTGAGTTTAGCTGCCTGAGCTTGTATCTCTTGCATGGACTTTGCTTGTTCCAATTTAGCTGCAAGATCTGCTTCTGCATCTACTCTGTTACTAGAGGCTTTAGAACTAATGACTGACAAATTGTCTAATTTCTCGGACATGACGCTTTCTGTGTTTGTATTGCCAAAAATAGATTTATATTCATCTTTATTTAAAATCATTCACACTCTTTCCTTCTCATCTTTTTTAAAAGTCCCCTGATCTAGGCCAACTTCAAATCGTTTAGAGACAAGATCACATATCTCTGTAGTTAGTGTATTACAAGCATCCATCTTTTGCACAACGTCTAAGGTATTAAGAGAATTGCGCTGAAGAAATTCATAAGTTTGATTTACACAATCATATCCACCTTGAACGGTTTCATTTATATTATTGAGGTCATCTTTCACACAAAATCCCTTAAGTCTTATCCTAGCTTCTCTCGCTACCTTCTTCCAGGATTCATAGGCTCTCAAAAATGCCTTTAAATGTTTTTTTCGCATCCTGTTCACGCATCTGTTTACCTTTCTCTGTAAGCTGTCGTTCACGAGAACTAGAGCGAACTTTCTGCTTAACAATGAGCTTCTCATCTACATTTCCTATCAAAGGTTATTCTACAGGACTTAAGGTTTCCCCACAAGCAGGATTTCCCTTTTCCTCTAACAATGACATTGTGTTTTTCAAACAAAATTAGCAACTTCAATCATTAAATACAAAAAATTATGCTTAACACCTTTTGAATGACCCA
The DNA here is from genome assembly GCA_027422415.1 of Schizothorax lantsangensis. Lineage (NCBI taxonomy): Eukaryota > Metazoa > Chordata > Actinopteri > Cypriniformes > Cyprinidae > Schizothorax > Schizothorax lantsangensis. The sequence continues at coordinate 27,256,264 of CM049843.1, read as the reverse complement.
TTCAAATTAACTTCAACAAGGTTGTGAACAATTTCAAATTTAAGGATGGAAATCATTTAACGTTTCATAAATAATCATAACTTTTAACAACACTTCATTCTTAAATATTTGAGCCTATAATTCATATATTCATGTGAGAATATCACAATAACAATTAAATCCGACATACAACGATTTACTACTCGTAAAAAGTCTCTCACCGCATCTGCAGTCACTGCTTGCTTAGAGTATCAATTTTACGGTCTTGCCTGAATACGTGAAGCAACCGATACCAAATCCCCGACAGTTCGAAGACAAGTTTGTAGCGTAGCAGACGACCCAGATGTAGCGTCGAGTTTTCACTGTTGCAATCTCTTGGATCCGAGAGCCTCGACTGATGCGTAAGGTTTCCTTAAATTCACCACAACGACAATGCGATGTGCTCAAACGGCATCTTTATTCTGTACATCTTGAAGCAACTCACAACACCCCACAGCATCGTGAAAACTCGCTACGCTCACCAAGGAATGCAAATCAAATATGATAATCCTTTCGTCATCATCAGACGTGCGTCAAATTAACTTCAAAGTGATACGAGATATAAAATCCACATTAAAACAATATAGGCTCAAACAATCAGCGTCTCACATTCACGTCCACCCGCCATCTTAAGCTTATTAGTCCACCTGATCACTACGGTGTCCAAGAAGGACAATTTCAGCACAAATATTCATGATTTCCGGTTTCAATAGGTAAACACGCGCAGGGTAAAAAACATTCAAGATACAGAAAATGTCAAAATCACAAATCAAATTACACAAACATCTTCACTATTTCATAACACAATTCATCCATACTTTCTATACTAGGAACATACTGTAAATATTATCAACCCTCTATGGACACCTTGGCAATAGAATCTCCATTGGCTTGTCATTTTTTTTTAGTTTACTCACCAGACCAATATTAATTATCTGATATACTATAAAAAATTACAAGCCAATGGAGATTCTATTGCCAAGGTGTCCATAGAGGGTTGATAATATTTTCAATAATCAATTGAATTTGATAGGTGTCTCTCACATTGTCCCACAGAAACATTAAAAGTGTAGATTAGTGTGCAATGTTTTATAATAATAATGCATTCTATTTAGTGTCCATTTCATTCATTTAACATTTAATATTGGGGACATCCAAGTTATTTGACATATTTGAACATTTAAAAAAAAAAAAGTAATAATAGTTACTTTCCCTGGTAATTAGTTTATTTTATAATGATGTAACTCAGTTACTATTTGTGAGAAGTAACTAGTAATATAACTAATTACTTTTTTAAAGTAACGTGCCCAACACTGCATACTATACAATGATTTAATGCTAGTCTTTGTTGAATAATACAGAATATAAAGAGCTTTAAAAAATAATCGCATATTAAATCGCAATCGCAATATTGGTAAATAAAATCGCAATTAGATTATTTTCCAAAATCGTTCAGCCCTAGTACTGACCAGGCTCAACCCTGCTTAGCTTCAGTGGGCTGCAGGGTGATATGGCTGTATAGGTGTAAAAATAGAGGAGACTGAATGGATACAAGACTTAACTAAAACAGTAGGTAAGGGATCAAGTGAACAGGTGAAAGTCTTAGACTTCATGATCAGCTTAGTAATATAATCAACTGCCAATATAATCATGTCTGGCAATCAGAGTATGTACTTGACATACAATGCTAATACTTTTTTTTTTCTTTTTATTACTAAAACAATATTATTTTGTATTTTTCTTGTGCTCAAATAAATCACTTCTACTAATCCTGTACACACATTTCATCCGCATGTGAATGTGGGAGACTGAAAACAAAAGCTCAAGTGAATTTCACAGCATTTCAAGTTCAAGTCTGGAAAACTCTCCAAAAAATCGTCGACAAATTTTTGTCGTCAAGTAGTCGTTTGATCTCGTGTGACCTAATGTAGTCCTGCAATATCAGGGCTCCAGACTAACTAATTTTACTAGAAGCACTGTAGTCTCGGACTGAACTTTTTTAGGAGGACAAGCATAAAATTCAGGTGTACACCTTAAATCAGCCTGCAATGCAATTGTTCACATTTTCCCCATTTTAACTATATTACTGACAAATGCTTTGTAATTTATATGAGTTAATTCTATTTATTATCAATGTGCAGTATTCTGATTTGCACCTGACACTGCACTTAATATTAATAATATGAAATGTTTTGTCTCACAGAAATGCACATTTAACAGTAGATTGAGTTGAGAGTAGCAGGAGATGCAGATGTACATTTGTTTTCATTAACATGTACATTTATCTGTGAAAACTGTAACAGCCTCATCTTTCATACATTTGTATATCATGATCACCACAGGTACAGCATGTCACTGCCATGGTAAAAAACTATATAGTTTCTGCTATGAAATACAGCAGCCTAAAGACATTCTGTAGAAGCACATTTGCACAACAACTGATATGACTTAACAAGAATACTATAATTATATTCCAGTGCTCCTTTAATATATTTAGTACATTAATAATATAATAAAATTCAATAAGAATATTAAACATTTCTGCCACAATACCATGGTTACCATTAGAGTTACTACAGTAAAACTATGGTAAATGCTGGTGATTTGCGGATTGAACCGCCTTCTAATTGGGTCACTGTTGCATAGTGTTTCTGCATTAGTGTTACTGAGAAAGAGCTGATTTATTTAGCTTTAAACTAGTTTAAGTCCAGAGGTGTAAAGTAACGAATTACATTTACTCGCGTTACTGTAATTGAGTAGCTTTTTTGTGTACTTCTACTTTTTAAAGTAATTTTTAAAATCTGTAATTTTACTTTTACTTAAGTATATATTTTTAGAAGTATTGTACTTCGCTACATTTTAAAACACCTCAATTACTGAGTAAAAAAAAAAAAAGAAAAAAAAAAAAAAAGAAAAGAAAAAAAAAAAAAATCGCTCCCTGATAACTACTGCAGTAAATAATGGGCAGGAGAATAAACTGGCGCTAAAATCACAAGAAAGATGCAGACGGATAAGACAGGCATTATGGTGCAGACCCAGCTGAAAATGAAACCCCGTCGTATTCTGCTGAAGTTGAACTCGAAGGAAATGAAGTGAACCCCTGGCCATATTTATGCTCTATTATGCAGTGTAAGCCGTGTTTGCCTAGGGAGACCAAACTAGCAGCTTATAAAATCTCGACATCAACCCTTCGCGAGCATGTAGAGGCAAGGTCAGAGGCGTCATGCCCATTCAAAGTGAGGGGGCACGAACCTCAGATTTTTGAGCCAAGTGGATTTTGAATGCAGCTTCCAAAAGACAAAAAATAGGCGAATAATATTTTCTATATTTGATACAATCACACCGGCGTGATTAGATCGCTCAGTGCGTCTATCATCAGCTGCTTAATTCAAATCTGCATTCGCTGGCTGGCGCTGAGCCAGAGACAGACGCGTTTTTACAGCACTGCGCATTATAACCAATCACACACGATGCTGTTGAGCTTATGAATGCAATGACCAATCAGAGGTGTTCAGATGAGTCATCGCTGAAATGTCGGCGTTTTCTTCACTTGCTCGCTGACTGAATACCTCTTTCTGGTGAATTCTTTCATTAGAAACAACAAAGTGCAGTTGTGTGTATGAATCTGTAAGTAAGATATTCATTTCATAGTGTAAACCGCTTCAGTGATTTTAATGGGAGTTTTTGAGAGTGCTTGAACTAGACTGTCAGTGAAAATGTTCTTTGATAATGTAAATGTTCTTTGCTCTCTTTCTGTACAATGAAAGTTTTATGATAAGTAGCCTAACTTACAATGTTTTTAATATTCACATTACATATAAAGTCAGTCGTATTAAAAATAGGCCTATGAAACCCATATCTGTTACTTAAGTAAACAGGTTTTTATGCATAGACAATCAAGATTTTCATGATATAGTTAATGCGTTTGGGAATGTTTTGAATAACAACCCCCCGGAAAATGTATATATTTATATAATTTCATATAGTAAATCAATATCACATGAAGAGTGCCGTTTTTTCCTCCAAAAATCAGCATGATTACATATAGATTATTTTTTTTACAACAGTTCAATGAACAAGAAGCTAATTAAGAGACTTGGGTTTTAGACACAATATTCCCTGTTTTTGCTCTATTTCGACAAAAATAATTCCAAACACAGTCCCCATAGCACAGTTTTGCATCTCTGAGCAATGATGGTGTTTCGTTCCTGAATGAATCAACCGTTTAAATGATTCGGTTCAATCGCAATGACTCACTTATTAACAGTGACTTGCTGACACCTACTGGCTGTTTTAATTTAACATTTAAAGTATCTTTTTAATTTTATTATTTTATTTATTATTTCTGTATTTGTAACTGCAGGTTAAAAACAACTAGTTTGAGATTTATAGGCCTATCCCAGGGGAGTCAAACTCAGTTCCTGGAGGCCGCAGCCCTGCCGAGTTTAGTTCCAGCCCTGCTCCGCCACACATACCATGTAGTTTTCAAATAAACCTAAATTATTAGATTAGCTGGATCAGATGTGTTTAATTAGGGTTATATCTAAACTTGCAGGGCTGTGGCCCTCCAGGAACTGAGTTTGACACCCTTGGCATATCCCATGAATTTGAGCAGTGCAGGTCTGGTCTTGGTCTTTACTCCGTCTCGACTTGCCTTGTTCTTGTCTTGGTCTCAACCCCTCAAAGTCTTGGTCTTGTCTTGGTCTCAAAACACAATGGTCATGGTCTCAGATTAGGTGGTCTTGACTACAACACTAGCTTGCACTGTGTTCCCTTTTTTTGAGCCAAGCTGATAAAATGTATGTGTGGCGCATGGTGTGGTTCAAGTGGATAGAGCTATTTTATTCTGCTTTTGGCCTTTAATATTTATCGTGCAGAATGCCCACGCCTACCAGTTGGTGGTGGCACCAGCGTGACCTCTAAATAAATGTAGTCGCACCGGCAAGAACAACGCGACCATTTAGTCATAGTCTGAAGCCCTGGCTTGAGTGTATACTGCAGTCGTCCCGAATGCTGTTCCAGTAGAAGAAAAACATAGCGCAAATTATGACGGTGTGCAAATGAACCTGAACTAGCAAGGTGTGGGAAAGTTTCACAAAATCAAGAATGCTGTCGTGTGATATACATACACACTCACATTGGCTGTATTCGAAATCGCCCCCATACCCTCAAATAGTGCACTATTTGAGTGGACAGCCATTTTTAGTGGTGTTTGAAACCATAGTGGACATTCTCAAGTGCACTCATTCAATCCCACAATAATGCAGGGGTGCAAACTCGTCAGGAGTGAAAAAGGTGACAAACTAACCCCCCCGTATGTATGTATGTATGTATGTATAGATATATATGTATAGATATATATGTATAGATATATATATGTATAGATATATATATATATGTATAGATATATATATATATGTATAGATATATATATATATGTATAGATATATATATATGTATAGATATATATATATATGTATATATATATATGTATAGATATATATATATGTATAGATATATATATATATGTATAGATATATATATGTATAGATATATATATGTATAGATATATATATGTATAGATATATATGTATAGATATATATATGTATAGATATATATATATATATAGATATATAGATATATAGATATAGATATATAGATATAGTCAGGTCCATAAATATTGGGACATCGACACAATTCTAACATTTTTGGCTCTATACACCACCACTATGGATTTCAATGAAACGAACAAGATGTGCTTTAACTGCAGACTGTCAGCTTTAATTTGAGGGTATTTACATCCAAATCAGGTGAACGGTGTAGGAATTACAACAGTTTGCATATGTGCCTCCCACTTGTTAAGGGACCAAAAGTAATGGGACAGAATAATAATCATAAATCAAACTTTCACTTTTTAATACTTGGTTGCAAATCCTTTGCAGTCAATTACAGCCTGAAGTCTGGAACGCATAGACATCACCAGACGCTGGGTTTCATCCCTGGTGATGCTCTGCCAGGCATCTACTGCAACCGTCTTCAGTTCCTGCTTGTTCTTGGGGCATTTTCCCTTCAGTTTTGTCTTCAGCAAGTGAAATGCATGCTCAATCGGATTCAGGTCAGGTGATTGACTTGGCCATTGCATAACAGTCCACTTCTTTCCCTTCAAAAACTCTTTGGTTGCTTTTGCAGTATGCTTTGGGTCATTGTCCATCTGCACTGTGAAGCGCCGTCCAATGAGTTCTGAAGCATTTGGCTGAATATGAGCAGATAATATTGCCCGAAACACTTCAGAATTCATCCTGCTGCTTTTGTCAGTAGTCACATCATCAATAAATACAAGAGAACCAGTTCCACTGGCAGCCATACATGCCCACGCTACCACCACCATGCTTCACTGATGAGGTGGTTTGCTTAGGATCATGAGCAGTCCCTTGCCTTCACAGTTCTGGAACAACATCCTATGGACAGATGAGACCAAGATCAACTTGTACCAGAGTGATGGGAAGAGAAGAATATGGAGAAGGAAAGGAACTGCTTCCTACACCGTTCACCTGATTTGGATGTAAATACCCTCAAATTAAAGCTGACAGTCTGCAGTTAAAGCACATCTTGTTCGTTTCATTTGAAATCCATAGTGGTGGTGTATAGAGCCAAAAATGTTAGAATTGTGTCGATGTCCCAATATTTATGGACCTGACTGTATATATTGTGGCGGGAGGAGCAAACGACAGACACAGTGGGCGTGGCGTCAGGCCTCGGAGAGGCTTTTATTCAACAGAAATAATAAAATAGTGTCCAAAGGGGATGAAGTGTCCAAAATAAACAGGGGATCTGGTGTCCTCGTCGTGCTGCGCGGGTTGTGAAGGAGGGGCAGTGTTCTGGAAGGAAGGGTCCAGGTAAGGGGCGGAGTCCGGCGGCCGCACGGGCTCCCCTCTCGGGTCCGGATCGCGAGGGGCGGCGGCTTCTCCTAGCGGCTTCATCCTCCTTTGGCCCACGGCCCCTCCGGGGACTATACGGCCCGGCATCCTGGCCCGTCAGCCGTGTAACGGGTGCGGCACTTGCTCTCTCAACGCTCCCTTCCTGGACCCACGAGGACACCAGCGTGCATGCACGGGGAAGAGACCGGTCTCCAGAGGAGAGGCGCACTCGGCATATAACAGCGGCGGTGATGAGGCTCCATTCACTTCAGGTGTGCCTCATCACACGCCGCCAGAACTGGCTGTTTCAGCGCCCCTCCTCTCTCACACACCCACTCCCGTCGGGAGCCTGGTGAAGGGTGGCGATTAAGGGACGGGGAGATGCTGATAATTAGGGGGAGGCAGCCGACTCGTCACAATAAATAAATATATATATATATATATATATATATATATATATATATATATATATATATATATATATATATATATATATATATATATACACACACACACAGGGACACAGGGACGGGAATCGCAGGGTACCTCACGATACAATATAATCACGATACAGCGATAATCGATATATTGCTAGACAATCATATAATGATACATCACGATATCTGTCTAACTATGAAAACAAAATGCCTGTGAAAAGGTTAAGTGCAAGTTTTCTTTCTTTATTCAAGTCCAAACTGTTAGAAAACAGCAAAAAAAAGTACTGTAAATCAATTTTAACATGTTAAGTAAATTAATCTTTTTATTGATTAATTTATATATTTTTTGTTTGTAGTTTATTTAGAATATATTTAGCTATCACACAAAATAACTTGAGATTCACTTGCGAGTGCAGTTCAACAGTTTATTAGGAACAATCAAAGCTGTCTTTCAAAGCTGACTTTTTAGCATCATTACTCCAGTCACATGATCCTTCAGAAATCATTCTAATATTCTGATTTGCTGCTCAAAAAACATTTATTATTATTATTATTAGTGTTGTCAAAAGACCCGGTACTTCAGTACCAAGTCGGTACTAAAAAAATGAAAACGTCACGGTACCAGGTTTCTGTCAACCTGGTTCTTGCTGCGCGATCTGAAAGCTGCGCAGATGCGCTCGCTTCATAAAAGCACTGAGACAGGGCGACATCAAGAGGAGGAAACACATCAAACTAACAACACTTTAAAGACTGACACCCGGATCAAATGAAAGAGTTCAAGCAGGTAAGTTTCAATTTAATATTTAGATATTCTGTTATGAATATTATTCCATATTTTAATTTGAATGTCGAATTAAAATAAACATTGCCGTTATAGCGGAGTTAATCCTTAGCATAAGCGCGGCTAACGATAATATAATGAGCATTAGAATGAAGTTTCTTTATTAACTACTTAATGCACCTATAACTTTTATTAGGGTAAAAACAACAGGATGACATGATGGTATTTACTATTGTTACACACCAGAGGCTTTTAAATGAATTATGAATCTAAAATATGCGTGTTGGAGAATGTACAAACAGTTAAGTGTTTGTCATATCAGTCCGTCAGAAAAAAAAAACAGTTCTGGCCTTTTTTTTTTTTTTTATTAATTTTTTTTGCTAGTTGTTATTTTTGGCTGGATAACTAGCAGGTTTAAAAGCCCTTTAAAATTAAATATGTACACAGTTTGTAGCTATTAAATGAAAGTACAGTCAAAATTTATCTCCTGTATAGACTTTACAATGACTTCATGTTATTATCCAACATCAACTTACAGTGAGTGAACAATATTTTTTTACAACATTAATGTTTGTGAATGTTATTTAATGCAAACACTTGATCATTCATGTTTGTTCATTGTGCATTAAATAATTTTAACAGATTGAACTTTGATTGATTGATTGATTTTATGTATTTGTAAATTTTGAAATTAACCCTAAGAAGAATAATTGCAATATATAACTATTGTTTATTTGATAGGTCATGTCATCTAAAAAATCTTATTGTAAAGTGTTTTTAATACTACAGTTTCCTTCCATTTGATATGCACTTGTCTTAAAATATATGTAATCTTATCTAAATTTATTATAAAAGCTGAGGTTTGTTATTTACTGAAATGTTATATTTTAGCTGGAGTCAATGATCTAATATTGCATATGGTCAGACTCAGCCCACTGCTTTACTAATATTATATTTTTCTTTTACAGCTGCAGGAAGATCATGAAGCACCAGCAAACCCTAAAACAAACAACAGTTTACAGTTGTTTTTCAGCGGCATAACTTTTGGGTGGAACTTGTTTACTTTTTTTCATACTTTTATTACTTGTGGAAAAACTTGAAATAATTTTAAATAAGCATAAAGAATGGCATTGGTTTATTTTTGTTTAACTTTATTAATAAAAAATAGTTTTTTAATGAGCATGTTTTTGTGTTTTGCTTTGGTACCGAAATTGGTACCGAGAACCGTGGATTTTCACTAGTATTGGTACCGAATACTGAAATTTTGGTACCGTGACAACACTAATTATTATTATTCTGTAGAAAAGAGCTGAGAAGTTTTTTTTTATTTTTTTTATGATGAATAGAAAGTTCAGAAGAACAGCATAGTTTGTAACATGATAAATGTCTTTATTACTTGTGTGCTAAATAAAAGTTTTAATTTATATATGCTGACTACAAGCTTTTGAATGGTATAGTGTATATTGTTACACTTGGAGTAAGACTGAAGTAATGAAGAAGAGAATTCTTTACAAAAACATTACAAAACCTGGCATTTTCATAGTGTATATTGTTTATGTGCTCTGAAGCAAAAAAAACAAACAAACAAACACACATTTTGAAATTATGGGTTATTTCTCTCAGCAGATCTTCTTCCAGAAACAGAAAGTAGCCGGGATGAACTTGTTTGTTTACGTGGAGGCGATGTGGGCGTTTACATTCGCACGTGCCTCACGTGGATGTTTGAATCTGAAAGGCGTGAACGTATTAGATATAATGAGTTGAGACGGGAAAACTCATCGCGTCGGTTTCATACGGATTACTTTAACATAGAATATTTGTTTTGGATGTGACTTACTTCATTTAAAAGTAGACATTTTAAGCTTTCTATACATATATGTGTCATGTATTTGAGGCGAGTATTCGCGGAGATTCAGGTTGTTTTATTTACGTGTCTGTGAAGAAAGGTGACAGAGACAGAGCATAGAACGCACCCCGTTTATTTTATTAATTTTAGAAAAGAACATTATTTCGTTGTTATTATGACTATACAGAAATAAAAGTAGACCCTTTGCAGTTTCAAATGATACCTTATTCTTATCTGTACGATCAAGACTGACAGAGTATTTTTAGTTCTTTTCGCGGTCATAAAGAAAATACGAGACAGCCCGCACCGGTGCGGGCTTCAACCCCAAGGTAAGCCAATCAGAGACAGAGTAGGGCAGGTCAATTACTGCCATTGCCAACAGGGGGAAAAGACGCTGCAGGTGACGTGACACAGATGACTCGCAGATGACGTGACACAGATGACCCCCCTCCTCCTCCTCCTCCATTTTTTTTGTTACAGATCTACACGATTCACGTGAATGACCTATTTCAAGGTGAAAACAGCGAATTTCGCCGAAAGGTGACAAGTTTGCACCCCTGATAATGAGTGCACAACCGATATACACTCAACGGCTAGACAATACCCATAATTCACCGTGAGGCACGTGCTGTTTTCAACTGTCATAAAATGCAAGAGAAGAGGCACGCACTGACTGAATGCATCATCAGTGGGAGATGGTGAAATCATACAGATGTAAGTTTCTCGGTTAATAAACTGTTAAATTAAGTTTCTGTTACAGATTTCTATGTAGATATTTTGTACAGTCCAGAAGTATAGAGTTGTGATAACATTGAATAAATCAGTAAATCGTTTCTGAGGAGAAATTAGTCAATAAACGCTCATGCAGGAGCACCGAGTGTCTGAATTCATTCACTTGTTTTCATTCACTCCTTCAAGTGGACTATATTAGTGGACTACTGTAGGGAATAGTGAACGAGGGTATAGGGGGCGATTCCAGATACAGCCATTGTCAAGTATTGTTTGCGCTGGTTGCACTAGAAAGTGTTCTTCCTTGTTGTCTTCCCTTTGTCTAGCCTGAGTTTTTGTCCTTGGACTGTTCTCTGGTTTTTGATCTTTTGATGCCTGCCCTGACCTTCGCCTGTTTGTAGATTACTCTTTTGTCCTGTCCTTTATGCTACTGTTTGCTGGTCTTTTTTGGCCCTGCCTGTATGATGATGCTCTTTAATAAAAGCCTGCACGTGGATGTCCAACTCCGGGGTCACTCCCTTCCATTACAATTGTATATTTTATTGCTAAAAAATTATATTGAGACATTTTTGGTCAAATTGATGCAAAAACATAAATACAATTTAAAATGAAAGAGCTAAAATTAAATTTAGATTGATCTGATGTTGACAATCAAAATGAACGTTTCTCAAACCTCCCTTACTGACCATTTGTTGAAAACCTAAATATGAAGAAAATGTTGCACCCATTTCATAGTTTAAATATTTAAATCTGAAAAAACTGCTTGAAGCTTTATAACAATGTTCTTCAGCATCATGAATGAATGAAGAATCAAGAAAAAAACACCAACCTCTCTTTTCTTCGGTGTGTTTCATTCTGCAGGGTTCTGGATCACTCATGTTCTCACTTTCCTCTTTAATGAACTCAGTCTTTGCAGATTTCACTTCTTCCTGATGGTTTGATGCTCGTCTGCACTTGTAAACTGATGGGAAAATTCCAGCATTTATTGGTGAAATCACTGACGGTGTGAACCTCATGTGGGCTTTAAGACCTTGTTTGCGTGTGAAGCTCTTCCCGCAATGATCACATGTGTGCGGTTTTTCTCCAGTGTGGATCTGCTCATGACTTTTCAGATCTACTGACCAACGGAATCTCTTGTCACAGCGTGAACACTTGTAAGGTTTTTCTCCAGTGTGAATCCTCTGGTGCTGTTTTAAAAGATTCACCAAAGCAAAAGTCTTCCCACACTGAAAGCACACATGATCTCTCACAGCGTTATGTAATTTCTGATGGGATTTTAAACTTTGCTGCCATGAAAAACTCTTTCCACATAAAGAACATGAATATGGCTTCTCCTTCATATGAACTGTCAGGTGTTTCTTCAGGGCTGATGAAAAAATAAATATTTTTCCGCACTGATCACATGCATGTGGCTTTTCTCCGGTGTGGATTTTCATGTGTCCTTTAAGGTTTGATAAACACGTGAAACTCTTTCCACATTGATCACATGCGTACGGCTTCTCTCCCGTGTGGATCCTCATATGGACACTAAAACTTTGTTTGCGTGTGAAGCTCTTCCCGCACTGATCACACGTGTGCGGCGTCTCTCCAGTGTGGATCCACTCATGTCTTTGCAGATCTACTGACCAACGGAATCTCTTGTCACAGTGTGAACACTTGTAAGGTTTTTCTCCAGTGTGAATCCTCTGGTGCCGTTTTAAAACGTTCACTGAAGCAAAAGTCTTCCCACACTGAAAGCACACATGATCTCTCCCAGTGTGGTGTAATTTCTGATGGGATTTTAAACTTTTCGGCTGTGAAAATCTCTTTCCACGTGAAGAACCTGAATGTGGCTTCTCCTTCGTATGAACTGTCAGGTGTGTCTTCAGTTGTGATGCCCTAATAAATGTTTTGCCACATTGATCACACGTGAATGGCTTTTCTCCAGTGTGGATCCTCATGTGTCGTTTAAAGTTTGATGAATTTATGAATCTCTTTCCACACTGATCACATGTGAACGGCTTCTCTCCAGTATGAACTCTCACGTGAAACACAAGACTTTGTCTGTATGGGAAACTCTTTCCACATTGATCACATGCATACGGTTTCTCTCCAGTATGAATTCTCATGTGAATCTTAAGACTTTGTTTGTGTGGGAAACTCTTTCCACATTGATCACATGCGTGTGGCTTTTCTCCCGTGTGGATTCTCATGTGAATCTCAAGAGCGTTTCTGTATGTGAAACTCGTTCCACACTGAGTGCAGGTGAAAGATTTCTCAGGTCTTTTCTTTAAAACTTTATTTTTAGTTTTCGAGTGAGTCAGAGGTTTTTCTTCAGGTTTGACATGTTTCTCCTCCACTTCACTCAGTTCTTCACTCTTCTCGTTCTCCTCCATCGGGTCTGAAAAGAAAGAAAAAAAGTTTATGTAAACCAAAATAATTCAAAAACAGGAATCTGAATCGAAAGGACAGAAAAGTGAACCCTGATGTAAAATCATTTTGATGCAATTTTATAAATTAATTATATGTCCCTGAAACTTCCCCTGTACATTGATCTTCCAGTTATTTTTTAAAACATTATAGGCTCATGTAGTGTAGTGTTTCTGCAGTGAGAACTATTAAATATATTTAATCAATTACACAATTATCTAATGTAATATTAACAAAAAACAAACAAAAATACTACAATTTTGACGCCAACTTTTAGATTGATATTAAGGGTCAGTCACGCCTCACATTTCATTCCACTGACTACCATTCATCATATCATGTGAAGACGTGTGGGGCTGAAATGATTAGTTGACGTTGTCAACAAATATTTGGGCCTGAGAGTGTACAAATATTTTTGCTGTCGAGTAGTCGTTTGATCGCATGTGACCTAATGTAAGGTCCTGTTATATTGCGATGATATTAAATGATTTAAATAACTGAAATTATACTTTAAAAATTAAACTAAAACTGCCACCAGGTGGCAGCAAGTCACTGATTTTATCACTGAATCATTTATTCAATTGATTCGTTCGAACGGCTGATTCATTCAGGAATGAAGCAAGTGACTGTCTTTAAATGGCTAATTGAAACATTGAGTTATTTGATTCATTTATAAACGCACCTAAATTCATAAAAGAAACACTGCTTTGTTTGCTTGGAGATGCGCAGCGGCTCAGCCGGGATTTTGGTTTAATCTATTTTTGTTGAAGAAACAGAGCAAAATCAGGCAGTAGTGTTATAGTCAGCCAACGTAAGTCACTTAATATTAACTTCTTGCTTCTTGAACTGTTGAATTAAATCAATATGATTATGATTTTTGGTGTGGCGGCCCACCACGGCAGAATAAATGTAGTGGAAACACTGCATAAAATAAAGCTTGATCATGTCAGTTACTTTTTCATACTGTTAATTAAATGGTGAACGAGAATGTCTCTATGCCTGTCATCTCATTTGTAGTGTAATTTTTTTTTGTAATTTTATACTTGTAATAATTGTTTGCAGATTAATATTTTACCATTCTATGTGTCCTGAAGTAAATGCCCCGTGCCCACCAAAGCATTTTTTTCCCGAGGCTAGCATATTTTTTTCAATTGTATTCAATGGGAGCACCTCACTTTTTAAAACAGCAGAAGCGTGCCAAGCGCTGAACGTCTTTTTCATGCTGAGCACGAAAAAACTTTTTTTTCTTTTTCGGCACCGAGAGTTGAAGAATGTTCAACTTTGGATAAAACGCTGTCAGCCGTCCAATCAGAATAGAGGAGGGGTGGGGCAAATATACTACTTCTTGAACTGGCTTCTGTCCAACTTCAGTTCTTGTACCAAAGAATGGTACTCATCAAGATGTTTTCGAGATGCCCTCAAAATCTCATGAACCCACACAGACCAGCGTCTCAACGCTCACAGCTGAGCATTTTCAGCAGAGTGCCTGGCGTTTTCAGCTGGCTAAAAATGCTATGGTCAACACGGGGCCTTAATGCTGCTGCCAAGAGATTTGTTTACATTTAATGTAATGCAGCTGATTAATATATTTGAATTTGGGTCAGTGACAAATAGGTGTTGGCAAGATGAGACATTCAAAAATCTTAACTTGTTTTAAAAGCATGCATCAGGTATTTTAAAATGTACACAGCGTGTTTATGTTGATTTTATCTAGTTAAAAATGACATATGTACCATTTTTTACAAAAGTTAAGACAATGTACATGAAAATGTCCAATGATGTAACCGCCAAAGAATGAGAAATATTAAATATTTTATCCACCTAGATGGCATGTAAGCTTACTAATAGAAATAAATGCTTAATTTTAAAATATCACGTAAATAAATTTTATTAGAGTTATCTCTAAATGTAAATTTTAATGTGTGCTTTCAATATTTGGCAGGACATATGCTGAAAACACATTCTTTTCTAAATAATCTTTGACAAATTATAAAAAAAAATGTTAAAAAAAAAACCTGTATTATTTTACTAAACTAGATGATTACATTTTATTCCACATTAATTTTCCTGTATATAATTATATTTTTATTAAAAATACTGGTTACGCCAATTGACACAAACCAGTTACACCACCTGACATGTTGTTTCTACAGCCAAAGGCCATTGTTTGTTGAAGAAATTGACACTGAAAATCAAGCATGACTGTCAACAAGTTCAGCTGAAGTGCTTTTTTTTTCCAGTGCTAAAAAAAAAATCTGCCAACACGAAATTATCATAGTGATGAACAGTGAACTCATGTCTCGTATTGTAATTACAGTTAAGAAACACTATGACAAGAAATCATCATAGTGATGAACAGTGAACTCATGTCTCGTATAAGTTTATTTTTTATATTGTAATTTCGTACTGTATTGTGGCATCTATTGGGGAAAAAGGGGGCTCTTATATCTTAATAATTGTAAAATATCAGAAATTGAATGAATTGTATTTTGTAATGTAAATGTAAATTGTAATCTTTGATTAACATTTTTATCACTGAATTTATGTTCAAATGTACTCACCCACTTCCTTACATTTACATATTTAGCAGACGCTTTTATCCAAAGCGACTTACAGTGCATTATACATGGTTATACATTTTTTTATCAGTATGTGTGTTCCCTGGGAATTGAACCCACAACCTTTGCGCTGCTAACGCAATGCTCTACCACTGAGCCACAGGAACACACCTGTGCTTCTGCTACATTATTAGTCCTTCTGCTACATTATTAAATAATTTATGTATATTCAATTATATTATATGATACTATAGATTGCTTAAAAGGATAGTTCACCCAATAATGAAAATTACCCCATGACCCGAGAGAGTGGCATTCCAGTGGATGATGTAGGACGTAGACGTAGCGTAAGCACTAGTGAGAATATGCTAGTCTCACGAGAACCAAGTTTTGTTTACAGCAAAGGAAACCCAATCTCCTCTTGGCTTATATTGAAATCCTTCTATATTTTTCTTTACGAATCCTCATTTAGTTCTTCTAATTCATGACTGGTGTTTTGTTTTGCTCTCTCCTCTACGATTTCATGTTCGTCACTTCTCACCAGAGCTTATGCTACGCCTACATCCTACGTCATCCGCTGGAACGCCACTCTCGTGAACACATGTACGACGGTTAGCGGAAGCTAGAAATTATGGTTTATAAAGTTTTAAATATGGATATTTTGCTTACAAAAGCACATTGATTCACTTTAAAAGGCCTTTATTAACCCCTGGAGCTGTCTGGAGCACTTTTTTATGATGGATAAATGCAGTTTATTGGACTTCTATTGGACTATTGAATATCACCCATTCACTGCCAATGCTTGGAAGAGCCAGGACATTTTTTTTATATAATGCTGATTGTATTCGTCTGAAAGAAGAAAGTCATATGCACCTTGGATGGCTTGAAGAAGAGTAAATCAGGTGGTAATTTTCATTCTTGGGTGAACTATCCAAGTATAGTTCTATCCAAGACTATATTTAAAATTTTAAGTGAATGGAATAGAAACATGCATTAAAGCTAGCCTAAACATTTCAAAAACACTAATGTTGTGCAACAATTATTTTACCCTAGACTTACAGAGCTTTAATAATAAAGTTGTAGATGAAGATGAAATATAACATTTAACACTTGAAAATAGTTTCAAATAGTAGGTTAGTTTATATTACATCTTTAATCAGCATCATAAACTAGTGATATTTGACTAAATTGGCCCCTAACAGAAAGGCTTGTAATAGGAGTCAAATGGTGTAACCGGTTACACCATTTGACATTTCAATTTAAAATCAAATTTGACAGGCATTATCACGGACACCAATGTAAGTACATGGCCTTGGTGGGAATATTTTAAATGTCATTTTTAAAGTTAATACTCATTTTCATAATAATGATGAATTATCAATGTATTTCTGAGGTCATACCATTTGACATGTATACCTAAGAATACCTGCCCATCCCCTAAAAATGTCATATTATCTCACATTTTAAAGAGAGTTACTAACCTTTGCATGCAACAGTTAATATCACCAGAGGTCCTTCTCTGTGATATAATTTCCTGTCACATGATCTTCTTGCAAAATATTAACAAAATGGATCCTTGAATGGTGGTTACACCACCTTGACACACAAGGAATTTGACTCGACTCCCATAATTCCCCAAATTAATTATAATATTCAGAACAATGGTGCTCCATTTACTTTTATTTACTATTAAATAATACTAATGTACGACTCTGCTTGGTACGACTCGGTTTGCGTTTCCACTGCAGTTTAGTACTGCTTTAAGTGGGCGGGATTATACACGTCGCGACCAAGAGCTGAGCGACCTCCTGAACTACTTTTTCATTCTTCGTCGCCCCATCAAGCTCTCACTGGATCCGCTCCTCTGCTATCAACGAGAGGAATGTCTGTACTTTCTCAACAGACCACGAAACAGACCATTTTTTGATTGTTTTAAAAAGGTGCGCTCGTTCAAAACAGTTGCGTTCATTCAAAAAAAAAAGTTGCGTTCGATCCTTCGCTGTCTGTGCTGATTTAAATCTAGCGGGTCTGGTGTCTCGTATTGCAAGTTCAATGACGCAGGTAATGCAGTGTTTGCCACACGTTTATTTATTTGTGGCGGGCCGCCACAATATCCACATCGACCGCCACAAATATCCACCGCCTGCTGCCATCAGTTCCTGCGTCTCACACACACGAGCGCGACTTTAGCACAATATGTACTTTCAGTCACTTTTAGCAGCTTTTTTTTCCCATAGCAGGTCCATACTGACAAACCTAGTGACTTTTTTTGAAAAAAACCTTAGCTTTCATTCAGTTGGAGTTGTCTCCAGTACTGTCCCATGGGCGCGAGGTCTGACTCTCCCGGCGCAGTGTCGCCTCTCTCTGCGTCTGTTCTGTGCAGTGAGCGGCAGAGAAGCAGTGCATTCAGTTGGCCGTAACGCAGCAGACTCGTCAATAAATAAGTACAAAACGTTTCCAAGCACCTGTCACTTACTGACTGTTTGGACTTTTAAATTTGAACGTAATTTGTCTGTTAAAATGCTCATAGTTTGTTACTCAGACGCAGGCATTGCGCTGAATAAGACAAAACAGTAATTTAGCCAAAACCACCGCATATAGTCGCTTTTTAGTGTAGATGTATGTTGATTTTATCAGCGCGATTATAAATCAGGATTTAAGGAGTATAGTGAGAGTGATTCCTGGTTAACATGCAGTATTAATGGGTCGTGTTTATTCACTATTTATACTTGTTTATGTATGACAACAGGAAATATATAAACGTGAACAGCTTTATTGGGCATTCAGTTGTATTACAGTATGTGACAATTCACATTTTGGTAACGGTACGGCTCGCTTGGAACCTCAGCCGAGGTGGTACTGAAAAAAGTACCAGGTACTGTACCCAGTGGAAACCCCCCCCCAAAAGTGAGCCGTACTGAACCGTACCGTGCCATCCATGCAGTGGAAAAGCGCCAATACACTCTCAGACCCAATCCAATTTCTACTCCTTACCCCTTCCCTTTCCCCTACCCCTTTGTTTCGCGAGTTCATGTGAAGGGGTGGGGGTGCTTTGATTCTCTTTTGGTTGGAGGGGTAGGGGTAGGGGAAGGGCCAGACAGCCCTTCAAACAAAGATTTTTCGGGACCCCACTTCAAACGAAGGGGTATGAGAAGGAGACTGATAATGTAGCATTTTTCAGCATTAATAAGGGTTTTAACAACAAATAATCATTTGTTTTATGTTACATTCAATGTGGTGTTCATAACAGAGTGGGGGAACTATGACGTCACTTTGTAGGCGGATCGGCTGTTAGCATGAAACTGGTTCCCTCAAAAAAAAAGCCAATAGGATTTTTCCATAGGCTTTTGGATAATCACAAAAAATAAGCTCTGTGTTCAATCATAGTTCATGAAACTTACACGTTTTGTCCATCAATATAATCTTCACAAAATAATATAACTTTGACGAATTTTGAAGCCTAAATACAAGCGCCAGAACTAAAAAGCTAAACTTAGGCTATAAACAAACTACACCACCACGGTTGCTCGCCTTCAACGTCACCACCACCGCCGCGCTCCCGACAACTTTTTCAAACTTATTTTTATCGTTCAGTGAAAAGGATTTACTCTGTATATGAATTTTAATCCACGCTACATGAACCGTTTCATATAAACTGGAATACAAAACTAGAGCCAAACTAAAACTGAAATGAGACATTAGTAATAAATAGTATAGTGAATAAATGAAATAATCATAACCGAAGGACCAGAGATGGAAACTCGAGTCTGCGACTTGGACTCGAGTCGCACTTAAGTCGCATAAATAAAGACTTGGGACTTGACTTGGACTCGTGAACAGCTGACTCGAGACTTGACTTGGACTCGTGACTCGTGAGACTCGTATAAAACGCAAGTCATTTGGTATAGGAGTTTATATGAATGTATCTCTGAGGGAAACTGGCTGTCTTAAAAAAAGTTTAAATGGTATTTTCTTTTCATCTTGCCTCCGTATAATGCATATTAGTGTCCATAACCGCAGCACTGATTTGTTTACAGCGGAAACCAAGGAAACGATGTTTAATTGATGTTCAAGCGCCACCCGCTGGCAGAGAGTGAATCTGCATTAATTCAGCCTGTCTTCTCTGTCTGCTGAACTTGTTTCGTACAGATGTTTTATGTAGAATAGTTTCACAAAACTAAAGTCAGACCATTTTGTTTTTGCTTCAAATTTCGAAATTATACAATCCAATTTAGATGAAAAACTGCTCATGCTGGATGTATGGATTGAGTTGTGTTTAAAACACAGTGGTTGCCTCTAATTTTAAATTGAAAAAGAGCACAGACAAAGCCTTAGTTTGTTTATATGAGATTTATTTAATTTGTGTAATTCATTTGATTAATTGGGGTTTGTTTTAAAATTTAGTTTTGTTGTTTAACATATTTCAATTTTACAAAGAAATGTGCAGCATTTTATCTGACAATTAATAAATGGACACCTTTTCATTTCTTTGTCTTAAATTTTGTTAAAGTTTTTTTTGTTGAGAAAATCATATCGTGAAATCAGTATTTCAAAACTGATTTAGCCTCAATAACTAGCTGAAAGAACTGTTGCTAATAAATAGAACAAAGACTTGAGACGTGACTTGGACTCCACCTCAAAGACTTAAGACTTGACTTGGACTCCGCTTTAAAGACTTGAGAATTGACTTAGACTTGACCTCAAAGACTTGAGACTTGACTTGGACTTGGAGCTCAGAGACTTGTGAACATGTCTGCGAAGGACATATGAAGCACTTATTTCTGTACATTTCGAAATAAGGTGCATTAAAAGTCAATAAATCCTTGATTAATATGAATATTTTAATTAAAAACGTGTCTACACATACTATTCAATAAAATTCTTGTGCATTTAATCTATTAAATAACAGCAGAGTGAGCGAGTTTTTGGATATCTTAAGATTAAACTTATTTTAGTGAACAAAGCACCACATTTCAGCTCTCATTTTGTTAGGGTGGTTACACAAAATATTATTTTATCCTTCTACAATCTATATGCTTTCTAAAAACTTCA
Organism: Schizothorax lantsangensis; assembly: GCA_027422415.1. Taxonomy (NCBI): domain Eukaryota; kingdom Metazoa; phylum Chordata; class Actinopteri; order Cypriniformes; family Cyprinidae; genus Schizothorax; species Schizothorax lantsangensis. The sequence continues at coordinate 27,235,516 of CM049843.1, read as the reverse complement.
TGTGGCCGTAAAAATTTAATTTTAACATGGCTTTAAGCACTATGCATCATTAAAGTTTCACTTTCACCACGTAAAACCGGCAAATGTGGTGTTCACACGTAATAATCGTAATATGAGTTTACCTTGCGGTCCGAACCAGAGTCTCCGCATCAGTAAGCGATAAAACAAGCATCTTCCATCCGAAGACTGTGTCGCATTTCGGGGCAAAGCAAAAAAAAAAAAAAAAAAACATTGTCGAACAACAATATAAAATGCGGGAAACTATTCATTGGTTATTCTACAATTAATTGAATTACAAATTATACTACAACTGGAAAATAGGGCTGTCACGATTATGAAATTTGGCAGACGCCTGTAGTCCCATTTAGCAACTTGTTAGCAACCGTCTTTTTTAAGACTATAGAAGACTATAAAGTTTTACTACAATGATCAAGATGGCACCGTTCCATGGCGACATGGTGTTGCTCTCTTCTCTGTTATGTGTAGTTGTGTTGTTTGGGGCATGATGTCATACAGTCGAGTGGAGCTTTTGCATATAAGGGACAGTATGATTGAATGTCAGCCCAAATTACATTTCTACTCAGAAGACTTTGCCATCAGGCCCGTGGATGTTGTTAGTGCAGATGCTAGCGCTCCCCGTTTCAGAGCTCCACGTGGGAGGAAAAGAGGCAGAAGAGCCGGCGCTTTGGTACGGTTTAGGAAACGGAAACATCGAACACCGTATGCCGAGTAATTTTAATCTCTAATGTCTGCTCGCTTGCTAACAAACAGGATGAACTGACTCTTTTGCTAAGCAACAGGAGAGACATGGCTAATTGTTCCGTGTTATGCTTCACCGAGACCTGGTTGAATGAGAGTGTCCCGGATTCCGCATTACATCAGCGGGGATTCTACTTATTTCGAGCGGATCGTACTTCAAGTTCATTGAAGAGTAAAGGAGGAGGCGTGTGTTTTTATGTAAATCAGCGGTGGTGCACGGTTACAAAGGTAATTTCAACGGTATGTTCTACCAACATGGAACTATTAGCCATTAAGTGCAGACCTTTTCATCTGCCTAGAGACTTTACTTCTGTTATTTTGGTTGCTGTGTATATTCCACCTCAAGCAGCAGCTAATGAGGCAGCTCAACAGTTGGCTGCCCATATAATGCAGTTGGAAAACTCATATCCAGATTCAACAATTTTTTTTCTTGGGGACTTCAATCATGTTGATATGAGGAAGATCATGCCCAGATTCAAACAGCAGATCAAAGTGATGACTAGGTTGGATAAGATCTTGGACCAATATTATTGTGTGTTCCTAATGCTTTTCACTCTGTGTCTTGTGCTCCATTGGGGCAATCAGACCATAATTTGATTTTTCTCATTCCTGTTTATCGATGTAAATCTAAACGTATTATACCAATTAAGAGAGTGGTCAAGCAATGGTCTGTGGAGGAAATAGACATGCTAAGGGACTGTTTAGAGGTTACTGATTGGTCTGTTTTTAAAGAGTCATGTTTTGATTTGAATGAGTACACTGAGGTGGTTACCTCATAAGTTTTTGTGAGACAGTGTGTGTACCTTCTAAAGCTGTGACTATAACAATAATAAGCCATGGTTTAATAAGGAAATTAAAATATTATGGAGGGAGAAGCACAAGGTATTTAAGAGTGGGGATAAAGAGCTTTATAAAATCATTAAAGGCGACTTTGAAAAAGCTGTTAAAAAGGCAAAAGGAAATTACAAGTGTACGTTAGAAAATAAGTTGAAGATCAATGACACCTATGGTGTATGGAAACGTTTAGAGCAGATCACAGGCTATAAGATAAAATCTCAAGTTATCTCTGATGATATTACATTGCCTGATGACCTTAATGCGTTCTACAGTCGCTTTGAAAACACAATGGAGGGACAGGCTGGTCAGCCGATGCTGCCCTCCTGGCCCTGTACTATGAGTCCTTCTTTTAAAATAGAGGAATATGAAGTCAGGAATCTGCTGCAGAGGCAGAACAGCAGAAAGGCAGCAGGCCCTGACTCCATATCATCTGCAACATTGAAGTGGTGTGCGTTCATCCTTGCCCCAGTATTCACTGAAATATTCAACTGGTCATTAAGAGTATGCAGAGTTATACTCTCAATTATAATTCCAGTGCCGAAAAAGTAGAATATTAGTTGCTTAGATGATTACAGACCAGTGGCCCTAACTTCAGTTGCTATGAAAATCTTTGAGCGATTGGTGCTAAAAGATTTCTAAAATCTGTCTGGATTCTCACCAATTTGCCTATAAGGCTAATAGGCCGGTTGATGATGCTGTGGCTCTGTGTATCCACTCAATTCTGAAACATCTTGAAGCCCCCAATACTTATGCTAGAGTCCTTTTTGTGGACTATAAATCGGCATTTAATACAATTATTCCAGTTAAACTTTTTGATAAGTTAAAGCAATTGGGGATTCAACACTCCCTTGTAGGGCTGTCGTGATTCGTCGATTTTAGTCGACTAGTCGATTTTCAAAAATCATCGACTTCATTTTGCTGGCGTCGACTAACCGCAAAATACCGGAAGTGGCGCATTTCACGGACGAGAATCCATAAAACACATTATTAGACTATTTTCCAAGGCGGCATGATATATTAAACCCATTTAAAAATCATAATTAAGCATAATTGTGAATTCACAAACGCTATGATTTAATTAAATAATTATATGCGTTGCAGTTCTAACACAGTATATGCGCTTTAATTATTTACATGCGTGTAGGTTAAAGGTGCTGTATGTAGGATTGACACCTAGCGGTTGAACTAGGTATTGCAGTCCAAATTCAAAATATTGGAGAGTTTTTTTTCACCCGGCCCCTCCTCCTCAGACACACACACAGGTTGCCAGATTAACACACCAACTGGAACGAGTGCACATGACGATGAATGAAATTAAATACGCTGTGTTTTCTGCCAACTGGCAACCTGGGGTGCCGAAATACAATTGGGTAAACTGGCAGTGGGCGGGTTTCACAAACCATAACAAACACAGACATTCCGGGCCGTAACGCTTTTCTTTTTTCTTTTTTTTCAGAAATACTGCACATTTATATTTTTCACCTAAATAAATTCTGGTAAATACTCCTTTAAAAAGTGTTTTTTGATTTATAATTTTATTAGTGGACTAGAGCACGTGGATATGTTGTCATTCTTACACTATAATACTGAACTTTGATTTCAGTGATTTGGACCATGAGATGGACACTTGCTTCTTGCACTTAGGGCTGTGCGATATTACAATATACAGGTGCTGGTCATATAATTAGAATATCATCAAAAAGTTTTCACTAATTCCATTCAAAAAGTGAAACTTGTATAATGTATACATTCATTCCACACAGACTGATATATTTCAAGTGTTTATTTCTTTTAATTTTGATGATTATAACTGACAACTAATGAAAACCCCAAATTCAGTATCTCAGAAAATTAGAATATTACTTAAGACCAATACAAAGAAAGGATTTTTAGAAATCTTGGCCAACTGAAAAGTATGAACATGAAAAGTATGAGCATGTACAGCACTCAATACTTAGTTGGGGCTCCTTTTGCCTGAATTACTGCAGCAATGCGGCGTGGCATGGAGTCGATCAGTCTGTGGCACTGCTCAGGTGTTATGAGAGCCCAGGTTGCTCTGATAGTGGCCTTCAGCTCTTCTGCATTGTTGGGTCTGGCATATCGCATCTTCCTCTTCACAATACCCCATAGATTTTCTATGGGGTTAAGGTCAGGTGAGTTTGCTGGCCAATTAAGAACAGGGATACCATGGTCCTTAAACCAGGTACTGGTAGCTTTGGCACTGTGTGCAGGTGCCAAGTCCTGTTGGAAAATGAAATCTGCATCTCCATAAAGTTGGTCAGCAGCAGGAAGCATGAAGTGCTCTAAAACTTCCTGGTATACGGCTGTGTTGACCTTGGACCTCAGAAAACACAGTGGACCAACACCAGCAGATGACATGGCACCCCAAACCATCACTGACTGTGGAAACTTTACACTGGACCTCAAGCAACGTGGATTCTGTGCCTCTCCTCTCTTCTTCCAGACTCTGGGACCCTGATTTCCAAAGGAAATGCAAAATTTACTTTCATCAGAGAACATAACTTTGGACCACTCAGCAGCAGTCCAGTCCTTTTTGTCTTTAGCCCAGGCGAGACACTTCTGACGCTGTCTGTTGTACAAGAGTGGCTGGACACAAGGAATGCGACAGCTGAAACCCATGTCTTGCATACGTCTGTGCGTAGTGGTTCTTGAAGCACTGACTCCAGCTGCAGTCCACTCTTTGTGAATCTCCCCCACATTTTTGAATGGGTTTTGTTTCACAATCCTCTCCAGGGTGCGGTTATCCCTATTGCTTGTACACTTTTTTCTACCACATCTTTTCCTTCCCTTCGCCTCTATATTAATGTGCTTGGACACAGAGCTCTATGAACAGCCAGCCTCTTTTGCAATGACCTTTTGTGTCTTGCCCTCCTTGTGCAAGGTGTCAATGGTCGTCTTTTGGACAACTGTCAAGTCAGCAGTCTTCCCCATGATTGTGTAGCCTACAGAACTAGACTGAGAAACCATTTAAAGGCCTTTGCAGGTGTTTTGAGTTAATTAGCTGATTAGAGTGTGGCACCAGGTGTCTTCAATATTGAACCTTTTCACAATATTCTAATTTTCTGAGATACTGAATTTGGGGTTTTCATTAGTTGTCACTTATAATCATCAAAATTAAAAGAAATAAACACTTGAAATATATCAGTCTGTGTGGAATGAATGTATACATTATACAAGTTTCACTTTTTGAATGGAATTAGTGAAATAAATCAACTTTTTGATGATATTCTAATTATATGACCAGCACCTGTATATAGGATGGATGAAATAAAAAGTCTATCGTTTCATATTATGCTCTATCGTTTATTTCGTGGTGTCGCAAAAAACATTGTTTACGGTAATACTTTTTCATCATTTGGATGACTGCGATCTTTACACGCCACCACGGGGCGTGAAGGGGAGAGAACAGGTGGAGAGCGACCAGCCAGGACAAAACGAGGCGCTCGTTCCTAAACGAGGGACTACATCTGTAGCATGGACACGTGTTTTTAAGCACTGCAGTTTTAAAACAACCGATTTTAAGCCGTTGAAACACAAACAACAGAGCTATATGCATGTGCAGTCTCGGTTTCTGTGTGAGAGGAGCGCGCATTTTTTTTTCCGCTTTATTGGCTTTGAACGATTACATAAACACACTTATATGTGTCATAATCCCCATCTTTGCAAGTATCCTCATAAACACAGTGATTTAGGTCTTAAGAGCGAGTAAACGGCTGAAAAAGAAAACGCGCATGTGGACGCACAGTATATTGGATCCGGACTTCGTTCTTAAAGGGGAAGCTGTCCAATATTCGTCCTGTCTGCCATTCATATTAATCAAGCTCTTGACTAAATCACTTTTGTAACTTTAATAAGAAGAAATAAAAAAATAATAATTCTATATGAATATATATATATATAATATATATATAATATATATATATATATATATATATATATATATATATAAATATATATATATATATATATAAATTATGGTGTATGTGTGTGTGTGTATAGAATCTATACATAATACATGTGTTAATTATATCTATCTATCTAATTAACACAGTGAAGATGAATTAATTTACACAATGTACTCAGGGCTCGAAATTGCGACCATTTTGGTCGCATATGCTCCCGAAATGTAATCTGTGCGACTCCAAAATATATTTGGGAGCATTTGTGCGAGTACAAATAATTGTTGTAGTGCGACCTCTACAGTTCTCTGCTAAACGTACACGAATTACTGCATAAAAATGTCTCCACGATCTGCTTTTGAAGAAATATTGTAGTATCGTGCTACAGCGCATTCTTTCAGTTGCAGTTCTGGTGCCGCCGTCTGTATGTACTGTACAACGCCACATCCATTCAGTGTTAACTCAGCGGTAGAGTTACACTCACGAAACACTGCACTTATTCACAATCACAAAAGTACATTATTTGCGTGTGTTTTAAAGCCTTGCCGGTTAAGCTTTTCATTCACGCGCTGGTCTGACGTGCGCTTTGTCTGAGCTCGTGCACCTGAAGCGCGCAAACTGAAAAGCCTGTCTAACAGCGCCTGATTACTGAACTAAGTTATCTTTTGAGCTAATACTGTCAAAACACACAAGGTTTACATATAGACTCAGTTAGTTATGTCTAAAATAAAAGTAAACAGCTGAGAGGAACGGATGCGTGCCTTTATATTAGAAGCGTGCAGCTCTTAAAGGGACAGAACTAAACATGCAGCCAACTGTCATTAAAGGGATAGTTCACCCTAAAATTTAATTTGTCATTATTTACTCACTCACATGATGTCCCAAACCTGTATTAATTTCTTTCATGTGCTGAACACAAAAGAAGATATTTTGAAGAATGTGGGTAACCAAACAGTTGCTGGTCCACTTGATTGTAGGAAAAAAAAATACTATGGAAGTCACTGTGGACCAGCAACTGTTTAAATAGCATTTATGTTCAGCAGAAGAAAGAAACTCAGGTTTAAAACTAATTTTGAGTGAGTAAATGATGGTATTACTATAAAACACTGACAGAATCGACAGACAGATGACACAATTTTTATTCTTTAATGTTAAAACAACAAAACACAAAGAGAAAGAAATAACTAACTACTCCTGACTGAAAAAAATAATAGTTACTTTAATAGGAGTCAATCTATATAGTGATTTATTTTTATATTTGTTCACTCTGTTTATTTTATTTGTATATTATGTGTATTTGTAAATTTCTTGAATGCTCCTGCTAAATATGCTTTATAATAGGGAAATTAGTCTGTTGTACCTGAAAATAAAACATGAAATATTGATATACTGTTTATTTTATTTGTATATTATGTGTATAAACAGCCATTGTGAAGACGGACACAAAGAAAAGAAAAATGTGTGAGCAATCTTTGTTCTTATTTTTTAATAACAAAGATATTTTCTTCTCATCTTGCCTCTGTAATAATGACAAAGATTTTTATCTTCACCCAGTGGGTGCTCCTAAAATTGTTTGGCCTAAATGGGAGCACCATCAAGTAAAAAAGTTAATTTCACATGTGTACATTCTTTTTTTTATATTCTGTTTCTTATCCTTATTTACCTTGTTTATTTACCTTCAAAGGTTTTGTCTTGTATTAGTTTATAATAGGGAAATTAGTCTGATTTTAATATCATGCTTTTTAAAAGAAAAAAATAACATACTACTCGTGATATAAAATAAGACAAATTTTGGTCATAGTAAAACTAGCATGACAAAGAATCGTGACTAACTAACTTAAAATAAAATCATGAAATATTGATATATTTTTGCCATATCTGAAGTGCTTGATAAAAATTGTACCACCTGAATTTTTTTTTAATTTCCTACTTGGAACAGAAAAGTAATGGTTTGACCGGTTTATATTTCAAATCTTTTGTGACCGCTGTTTGAGGAAAAATATTTACTTGCACAAACTGCATTGAAATCATTTTCCAAAATTTCATTTGTGTGGAATGCTCTCCTGCTCATATTGCCAAGTCTGTAAACAGCCATTAACGCTGAAGACGGACACAAAGAAAAGAAAATACTGTAGCAGCTGAAGAAGAAAAAAAGAAATGTTTATTTGTGCTGAGCAAGCTCAACGTTCACTATCGCGAGGGAGCGCAAAATATGGAACTTTTTTTTTTTGGGAAATCCTAAATGCTGTTTTTTTTTATTGAATTGGACACAAACAATAACTCTCCCTCAAGAGTGGGGGGTTATACGTTGTTGTTTCTTTGAATGTATTTCTGAGGAAACCAGGAACTGACGTTTGAGAGTGTTTTGAGACTGCGGGTTTTTTTCTAATGTTTTGAGTTTACACAAATAGCAAATACGTATAATTCGAAAAACATCTTCTCATAGAGGCTTGCCTCAAAATGATATATAGTTTGTATATTTTGTTGTTTTACATCTGTTTGAAAACAATATGCAAACAAAGAGCTTTCAGTGCGCCGGCGTCCTGGGATCAGGTTCATAGAAATTTGGAATTGTTTAATAAAATATTCTTGATTGTTGATTTTTGTGGGAAATTAATTTTTAATCAATAAATTATCAGATTAATCGAAATAAAAATAGTCGTTAGGCCCTACACCCTTGCTTTCTGATTTTTTGCCAGCAAGTAGTTAAAATTAATAATATACCTTCCTATAAGTGCTGGCCCCACAATTGTATTGCAGTTGTATACACTAATGTTGTTTCACATTGTAATTCCAAATTTTTAAGTTTGCTATGACACTCAGTGGGTGCGATATCCAAAAAAATGATAAAATTTGTTTTTTCGATATGATAATTATCACGATAAATGTCAAATCTTTATTTCCAAGTTTAACAGAATTTCTCCAAAGTGAAGTTAGAGACCAGGGCCCGGTATCAAGCTTCTCAAAGCATTTTACTTAAGTGCAGAATTCATGAAATTTACTCCTACTCAAACTTAAGTATAAAAGCAAGTATTTCTTAAAAAGAATCACTCTTACTTAATTTAAGACAGCTGGAGAGCCCAAGTGGTTAAGAGTTGCCAGCAGGGGTGTATGGCGCTGAAGAGACAGAGACGTGCGCGAATCTTTCAGGAGAGGAGGAAGCTTTGAAATGTTTGGCGACGAGCTTATCAAACAAGTTACTGTTATTCAAAACGAGCAAAGAACATTTACATTACCAAACAACATTTATTGTCCTATTGCTTGAATAAATCTCACCCCTTATTGCACACGTCTGTGCGCGTTACAGCTCCACAGCCACCGGAGCTATCAGCCGCGCCGTGGCAAGTTTTAGCCGCTTCCGCGCTCATCACTAAAGATTACAGTCTATTTTTGACGGATATTTATCGTCTCGCTGTCTCAAAGGCATCAGCAACAGTCGATACACTTTACTATGTCTATCGGCACCCTAAATTAAGTTTGAGGTTGTTTTTGCCATTTGTTCTCTTGAAAAGTCTTTTTCAAATGTGTGTTGAATGTAAACTCCTTGAATTTAACCATTAGTAAATTTATGAATATTCTTATTAAGGAAATCTACAGTGATTGGTCCATGCATATGTGACAATCCCGTTTGTGGCACAGATTGTGAATATCTCTAAGACTGACACTAAGATGTCCTACACTTCGTATCATGAGAGATTTAACTAACTTTTATCAGCTTTGAGCCAAGAATTTTTTTCCACTTAAAACTTAGCTTTTTGAGAAATTCTTAGAGGCTTGAAAACGGGCCCAGGGCCCGTATGTATAAGCTTCTCAAAGTGCCATTTTATCTTAAGTGTGAATTCAGAAATTTACTCCTACTTTCAAACTTAATATAAAAGCATTCAAATTTCTTAAAGCTAAGAATCACTCTTACTCTCCCAGATAAGACATAAGGTCTCTCAAGTGGTTAAGTGCCAGCAGGGGCTTGTATCGTGAGGAGACAGAGATGCGCAAATCTTTCAGGAGAGGAGGAATGTCTTTGATTTTGGCGACGAGCAGTTAATCAAACAAGTTACACTTCCTCATATCAAAACGAGCAAAGAACATTTACATTACCAAACCCATAACTGACCAGTCTATCGCGAGTATTTGCACTACACTGTATATGAATACATCTCTTACCCCTTATTTACACTGCACGCGTCTGCGGCGCGTTACACTCCACAGCCACCGGAGCTGATCAGCCGCGCCGTGCAAGTTTTAGCCGCTCTCCGCGCTGCAAAAAGATTACAGATTTCGGATAATAATAATAGTTATTATTATTATAAAGTCTCGCTGTTCAAAGGCATCAGCAACAGGATACACTATACTATCATTTCATTTGGATTCCTTTAATGAAAAGTATATTTCTTAAGTAAAATTGAATTTAACCATTTGTAAATTTTTGAGAATATTCTTAATTGAAATCTATTCAGTGATTGGTCCATGCGTATGTCGTCATCCAAAATCCCGTTTGGCACAGCAAAGTGTCGTGAATCATCTTAATGACACTTAAGATTTAGTCCTAACTTCGCTTAAAGTACGACTGAGATAGATAACTAATTAATCGCATCGAATTTTTTTCCATAAGTCAATTCTTAAGTGTTCTTAGACTAATTCTTAGAGGCTTGTACATACGGGCCCAGACCATTAATTTTCCTTAAAATAAATATCTAACTAGAAAAATGAATTTCTTAGTTGCTGCATGTTCTAATGAGTGATATTGTTTCAAATCAAGAAACAGGTTTAGGTTGCCTGATAATATTAATAATAATAACTTTTTTGTCTGTTAGAAATGCACATTTGATAGTAGCTTGAGTTAGGATGCAGAGGTACATTTTTGTTCATTTTTTAAATCAGTAACATCTGTAAAAATTGTAGCAACCTCAGTTTTATATGGTCAAATTTATTCTGACCAAGTTTTTTTTTTAAGCATTGGTCTCACATAGTAGCATACATTTAAATCATGATAAACAGTTAAAACCACACATATAACACCTCAATACCATGGTAAAAATATAACTATGGTTTTAGTAGCCTATTTGTATGAAAAACAGTAGTCTAAAAACATTCAGTATAAATGCACACATGCTATGCTTAATCACAAATACATACATTATAATTATATACCATTACTCCTGTAATAAAATTCAGTGTGAATATCCCACATTTCTGCCACAATACCATGGTGCAGTGAGTGTTACTACAGTAAATCCATGGTAAATGATGGCGATGTGTAGATTGAAAAGCCTTCTGACTGTTGCACACAGTGTTTCTCCTGTTTGGCCATTAGTTTTCACGGAGTCATTTGCGTTCTCTGTGCAAGTGCTTACAATGGACTCACAATGTTTAATGCTCGCGTGACCTAAACGCATTGCTCTAGTGAAGCTCGCGCCGCTCGGTAGTTTGACTTTTCCGAGCGGTAAACAGTCTGTGTGGCGCGATTCAAATGAGGCGCGCTTTTTCGTTCCGCTTTTGGCACATAAACATTATATCAACATTTATCGAACTCTTCATATCATTTTATCGAGGAAAATTATATCGCAATAATTATCGTTATCGAATTATCGCCCAACCCTACTACATTGATTGGTTTAATAACAAATGATAACGAATTGGACTATAGAAGGGAGGTTTCTACACTGTTTGATTGGAGTTGCATTCATAATTTGAAGTTGAATGTCTTAAAAACAAAGGAAATGGTGTTTGATTTCAGACGGAGGACAAATGCTGTTTTGCCATTGACTATTAATGGTCAGGACATTGAAAATGTTCAATGTTTTAAGTTTCTCGAGACTACCATCTCTGCAACGTTAAAGTGGGATGACAACCTAAGAGGCATTATCAAAAAATCTCAAAGGCTTTTTTTTTTTTCTTAAGACAGCTTAAAAAGTTTGGCATATCTAAAGTTGGTATGTTAAATTTTTATAGAGCTGTCATTGAAAGCGTGCTGACTTTTTCACTTATAGTGTGGTTTGGTAGCTCCACAGCTCAGCAGAGAAGTCAGATTAATCATATAACTCGGGTTGCTTCGAAAATTATTGGTTATGATCTTCCCACTATTGATGAGATTTATGTCTCACGTTTGCAGAAAAAAGGCTTAAAAATCCTGAAAGATCCTTTACATCCAGCCAGACACCTCTTTACGCCTCTTCCTTCAGGCAGACGCCTTAGAGCAATTAAAATTAAGTCTACACGTTTTTTGAACAGCACTTATTGTAGGATTGTTCATGCTCTTAACTCCTCTGGTGTCTATGCATCTGTATTTCACTCCTTATAATTGATGGGACATATATAGCCGTGTATGTATATATGTATTTATGTTTGTATTTTAATGTTTGTTATTATTGTTGATGAGCTCACCAAAGCAAATTCCAAACAACTAAGGTGTTTAGCAATAAATAAGTAAAACAATAAGAAACATAACAGCTTAAAAAAAATCACGAGTGGGGTGTAACTGGTGTGTTTTATGTCGTATAATAAAACGTGAAAGTATCTTGAGCCTGTGTGAACCACGGACCTTATTTAAGGGATTTTTTTTAACCAAAAAACCCACTGACTCTGGGATGATGGAACCGGAATTGCTAAAATAATAACTCGCTTCCGGGTTTTCGCCTACAAAGTGACATCATAGTTCCACCACTCTATTACGGTCGTGTTGTTCAAAGAATCGTTTTCAAAAAAAAAAGAAGCTAAAGTTCGCTAACGTTACACCAATAACTGATTGCACGATAGTCCCACAAAATATTTTCACGTCTAATACTTGGTGACTTGACAGAATACCATATCAGAAATAAAGGTCTAGTGACAGGGAATTTTTTTTTTTTTTTCATATATAGCAATATTTCACGGTTTATATGCTTTTGTGGACAAAAAGTAACATTGGACGTTTGCCACTAGACGCCTTTCATGGACTTGTTACCCAGCTGCGACAGACTGGGTTCGACTTGTGATCGTTGTATCATAAAGGTATGAAGTCCTGTTTTTATTTTGCATGTTGTCATTTGTACTCACGACACAAACTACTATTTTACTGTTACTGGAGCATCTATATGGTAAAACCGAGAACATGTATTGACTGTCAGGAAGCTGAACTCCCTCCCCCTTAGCCCCCACTCCCCCTTTACACCACGCACCAAACGATATATAGTTTGTTAATATTATTATTTTTTCCTACATGTCCTTTTTTAGATTTGTGCGTTCTACTGTTAGTAGTGTTATCTATATGCACCAGGGGTAATTGTAAACATTAGCCCCTGTATGTTTCGCACCGCTTTAGTTCCAGAACTAAAAGTACAGTACTTAAGTACTGGGACGATTTTGCGCGAACTATTTCCCAGTACTATTTTTTTTTTTTGGCCTTCAGTAGCAAGATAACACATGACAGTACATATGCATGCTATACTATCATCATTCACGCCTTTTTTTTTCTTTTTTTTTAATTAAATATATTTATTTATTTATTTTTATTTTATTTTTTTAATATTAATTAATTAATTAAATTTTATATACCCTTTTACTTAACCACACTGTGACGACAGACCAGGGGACAGAGAAAACAAGAGAGAGAAAGAAGAAAGAAGATAGGAAAAAAAAAAAAAAAAAAAAAAAAAAAAAGGTTGTGACGTCAACAAAGAAGGGGAAGAGAGAGAGAGAAAAAAGGAGAATGGGGGTCGACAGAGAGAGGGAGAAAAAACAAAAACAAAAAAACGTCATTTGCTTCAATACCTGCGCGGCGTTGACAAAAAGAGAAAACAACGAAGACAAAACAAAGACTGCAGCAACAACAACTGTATAAATCACAATAAATTCTAAATGTTAAATGTTATTGAGCAGCACACATAACTAATATTACAAAATAAGTTTTGAAGCAACAGCAGACAAGCAATGTGTGATCGGAGCACCGGTTTTTACACCAATGTTTTTGTACACCTGTGTTTGAGCGCGCTTGTGTTCATAAGGTTCCTCACATGTATAATGGACATTGAATGTGTGTGTGGGGAACAACAGCCCCATACCTCAAGCAATTGAAAGACGGAACAGACCCGGCCCCAAAATCCGGAGGCCCCCCAGGACGAGACCCCCAGGAGAACCACCGCAGAACCGCGGCCCCCACCCAAAAAAGGGCAGGAAGCAGGCGGGACCTCCGACAGCCACGTTAGTGTAGGCGCCCCAGGGTGTGGCGGCAAGCCCGCAGGCTCCACCGGCAGCCGACCACACCAGGGCGGACCGGGCCCTGGGCCCGGAGACCCAAAGGCCCCCCACCCCACAAACGGGGCCCAGCAAGGCCAGTAGGGCCAGGCCCCGCCAATCGACCGCCGAAGCGGGCCGGCGCTCGCCCGAGCATTTTCCTGCCCCGGCGCGAGAAATCACCAACGCACCGGCGGCATCCTCCACCGGCAGGGCATGGTGGTGGGGTGGGGGTCACTATTTTTGAGGCGGAGTCTGTCCGACCTGACACTTTTTTATGACTGCATAAGCCATATATACACAACATTAATTACCCTCATACATACTAGGGTTGTCACACCTTCGCCCCACATACCATAAAAATGTCTTACGATGCACTATACCAGCTGAAGTATCCAGGCACCACCACGATACCAAGTAGTATCGTGGGGACGATACCAAGTAGTATCAACAGCCCACCCCGATACCATGCAGCATTCACAGCCCCGGCCCCAGACAGAGAACAGAGAACAGGGGTGTTAATTTAAAATTAAATTCTAAAAAAAAGAATCAATTTCATAAATAAATAGATGTAAAAAAAAGACCCCAGCTTCACCCCACCCGCTCAATGTAGTGTTGGTGTTGTTTCTCTGAAGGTGCTTTTAATGTGACAGGGGTGCTTTAAATGACAGGGAGGGGCACCCTCCACAAGCTTGTTAGCTCGTCCCCTCCATGAGCCCTCAATGATCTATGTGCAACAAAACTCATCTTGAGAAGTGGGCACTGCACCAGAAGCTGCATGAAGCCCTCCGGATGCCATTTAGATGTGCCCACCCCCAAGGCCCTATATGTATTTATACAGTAAGTAATGAGAATTTAGTAATGTGTATTTGCAGGCGGCCACGAGGAGACAGAGGATACCTCCCCCGCATTACATAAATAATGTGTTGTTATGGAGCGGGAGAGATTAATGGGGAGGTTTTAAATACTCAGAGGGGGCAAAATACCCCCCCCTCTGAATATAGGCACCCCCGTTACCCCAAATATGCCCAGGGCGGGGGGCCCAGGCCCATCCAGACCAGGGCCCATGGCAGCCCGGGGCGGCCCACCAGACCCCACAGCAGAGGAAAAACTACCCCACCCCATCATCCAGTCACTTCCCAAAAATAAGACAATAAGACACCCAGGTAAGCCCGTATACCCCGCCTACTTTTGGACCCCCCCCCCGCGGAGGCAAATCGAAGACCCCCACACCAGAGCCGGGCCCAAGGAACCAACCCTTCCCGGCGGCACAAACGGCCAGCAGGTAACCCCAAGCCGGAGGCAGAAGTTCGTCCCCATTGAATCACTGAGTCATTCAAACCCCCCCCGATTCTTTCACCCCGGAAACGGCTGAATCCTTCCGCCGGCACAGGCATCCCCAGCAGCGAATGCCGCCGCCAAAACACTCTTTTTATGAATGGTCACCAATACCCCATCAGTGAAGGCCGCAGTGATTCAGCGCCAAACCCCCAAGACAACCATCCCCGAACCCCCAGATTCGGCCCATTTGCCACCCCACGAACACAGAAACGAAACAGAAACAGCACTAGGTGATGGAGCTTCAAAGGAGCCCAGAGAGATTGATCGTGTCATTGCCGAACTGTCAGGAGCATTTTTTGCTCGCATATGGTTGATATTGATTATTTTTATTTTCAAGTTGAGGACAGCAGAATGTATAGGGCGGTTAAAACATAACATGTGGATTGTGTTATTATAAATAAATAAAAAAAGGCTGGAATAGACATATAATGATTGATAATCCTGTACCAACCTCAAGTGCAAAGCCATAGAGCTATGTTGATGAATGGAACTGCGTTCGTGATCGCAGTTGTTAGATGCTTCCAGAAACGAACTGTGTAGTTGCATCTGAATTTTCTAGTATTAATTGTGGTCAAATGAATAAAACTGCGAGAATACTTTCTTGTAAGATCTGCTTATTATGATGTTGAATAAGTGATGATTCATCTATTTTGAGCTGTATATTTTGCATTAATTTTTTTGAGATTAAGAAAATCTGACATCAGACGGTGGTATTTGTAAATTGAATCAGACTTAAATTTCCTTTCTTCAATAGATTTAATTTGTTGATAAAAACTGTTCTTATTAATCCAGCATGTTTAATTAATTTGTCAACGAATAAACGTGCTTTGAATAAGTCCAGGTATTTAATACCTTTACAACTTCTGTGAAGTTTATCATTGTTGTTTAGCAAACTGAATTGTTGAAGCGTTTCATGGGATTAGGAATGGGATTCACTCAATACAATATAAAGCGTATACACAGTGGGACTAAACTACACAGAGCACAGCAGAAAGACGTCATTTGGCAATCAACTTGAAAACAAATAGAACAACAACGACGTTAACAACAATGAGGACTGCTGGCATGCATGTTCAACGTTTGAACGGTGTTTTAAACAGTGTTGCTGCCGTGCATACTACATATCTTATGGTACTACCTTATGGATGTCGGCGATACTACCGTTTAAATCGGAAATGCGATGGCTAAGAAACAAAGCGCGGGTATGTGTTTTTTTAAATAAGCTTTAGTATCGCGATACTACCGTATTTTTGTCTGTACCGGTGCTTTTTTATCGTGCATAACATATATACTACATTAATTAATACATACTAACTTATGTTTCTCTTATTTTGGTTAAAAATACCTTTTTGGGATTAAAGACGTCGCAATTTTTTAACAGCTGCTATCTCATCATTATGTTCTGCAACAAGGTGATTATCAGCACAAATAGAAAGATTAAGCACACATCTTTTGTTTTGTAAACTTTATTTACATCCATTCTTGCGAAATATAAGTTGATACAATGTTTACACAGTATGTGTTTACACAGCGTTTTAAATCATGGCGGGTGAGGATGTTTGTCTAATTTTCTGAGATACTGAATTTGGAGTTTTCATTAGTTGTCACTTATAATCATCAAAATTAAAAGAAATAAACACTTGAAATATATCAGTCTGTGTGGAATGAATGTATACATTTATACAAGTTTCACTTTTTGAATGGAATTAGTGAAATAAATCAACTTTTTGATGAAATTCTAATTATATGACCAGCAACTGATATATATATATATATATATATATGCCATGGTCTGTCTGAATACTCGATTCTGATTGGCTGGCAGGTGTTGATTAAATTTGTTTAACTGCACAGGTAGTTCCAAGTCAGTTTAATCACCGTTCCATATTAATGCGCTGCTTTAATAGATGTACACTAACCAACAAGCAGCACTCGCGCACAGACACACACACTGAGAGTGTGAGTTGGAAGATCGCATATTGTGCTGCACACATACAAACTTCTTGTCAACGCTTCCCCACGATTTTTATTAATAAAATAGCCTAGATACTAGATCTCTACATTATATTCCTCAGCAACGATGGTAAAATGGCTGTTTTTTAAGTAATTGTTTTGTAGAGAGACGCGCAGACGCAGGTAACAACTGCCATCTCTCTCTCTCTCTCGATCGATAATTAATTGAAATACATGCTATAATTCATTCAAATAAATGTTATGATTGTGATCTTACCGCACTATTTCATCTCTGTGTCTGATTTGAAGCGGGCAGAATGCTGAGCTAACGAGCCTTAACTGACGAAAATAACTGTCATTTTTACCCATTCGGTCAAATATTGCGCTGCAAAGAGCAATACTAGTTTTAACTTGTCTATAACTTGGCAAATGACCATGGCATAAGTGGGATAATCAACGGCTAGCCGTGCATTAAACGATTTGAATGCACTTCGCGGAGGCAACCACCCTCCGTCCACGTCGTGCATTCAAATCGTTTAATGCACGGCTAGCCGTTGATTATCCCTTACATATATATATATATATATATATATAATGAAAAAAATAACTGTATTGAGAAATGTCTAACATTGTTGCAAAAATATAAATACAACATTAAATGTAAAATAAGAGCCAAAAATACATTTAGATTGATCCGATGTTGACAATCAAAATAAAAGTTTCTCAAACCTCCCTTATTGACCATTTACTGAAAACCAAAATATGAAAAAAGCTTTGTACCCATTTCATACTAGTTTAAATATTTATCTAAATCTGATGAACTGTTTGAAGCTATATAACATTAAAGGGGGTCATATGACGTTGCTAAAAATAACATTATTTTGTGTATTTGGTGTAATGCAATGTTTATGCGGTTTAAGGTTCAAAAAACACATTATTTTCCACATATTGTACATTATTGTTGCTCCTCTATGCCCCGCCTTTCTGAAACGCGTCGATTTTTACAAAGCTCATCGTTCTGAGAAGCGAGGCGTGCTCTAATTGGCCAACTATCAGGTGCGTTGTGATTGGCCGAATACCTCATGCATGAGACGGAAATGTTACGCCCCTCACCGTATTGTTATGCCGTTTCCCGGCGCGACGAGACTAAAACAATGAAACCCATTATAAACGAGGCATTTGTTGCATCCAGTGGGGAAATAATTACTGATTATAATGACTTATACTGTCTTTTTACGCGTCGCATTGCATCGCCCCGCGTAAACATTACCATGTCTGCATTTGTGCTCAGAGAAACGACAAACAACAAGCACTACTCTACACTGCTCAAAACTCGCGTTTGAATCGTCAGTGGCAAATTCTTTAAATAAGAAAACGTACTTACAGGCTGTGAGTCAGAAGCACCAGACTTTCCTTGCAAAGTTGGAATTGCCCCACTTTATAGAAACAGCATTTGAGCACAGCCAGCATTGTAGGCTACTCTTCCAGGTTCAGGAAATAGTCCTCCGTAAAATGCGCTGCACACACTCTAATATTTGGGTTGAACTGCTCTGGAACAGTGTTGTAAATACAACTTAACCACTGATTTCTAGTTGTGTCCTCTTTTGGAAGCCCAAACAAAGTAATTTCGCTTTCACAACGAAACACAGTGTCTCCACGACATGGTGCCGGCGGCAGAAACAATACTACACCAAGAATAAAAGTTATGCCTTCTTTCATTGCGTGAACATTTGGGCGGTGTTTTGCAAATCTTCCCACACCGTCACATAGACATGTGGGGGTGTGTTTGAATGAGCCGTTTTAGGAGGGCGTGGCAGAGTCTTAACTTTGATAAAGAATATCTCTTTGGTTTTGAGACTTTGCAACTTCAGGGATCTTATCTATGCACAATCAGCTTGTAACACTCCAAAGAGAAAGGAAAACTTGAAATCGCATCATGAATGAATGAAGAATCAAGTATAAATACCAACCTCTCTTTTCTTCGGTGTGTTTCATTCTGCAGGGTTCTGGATCACTCATGTTCTCACTTTCCTCTTTAATGAACTCAGTTTTTGCAGATTTCACTTCTTCCTGATGGTTTGATGCTCGTCTGCACTTGTAAACTGACGGGAACATTTCAGCATTTATTGGTGAAATCACTGACGGCGTGATTGTTGTGGGAGGAGATTCACTGAACATGAATTTCTGTGTGGAAGCAGCAGATCTGCCAAAATCAACAATAAATCGGTTTCTGAGTTTGTGCGTTTTTAATTGATCTAAACATTTATGCATTTATGTAAGTGAAGCAGATGCCCTCCAACTTCTATCTTTGAAGAAACCATAGTCTAAGTGTTGTCTCTTTGTAAATCATTATATTACTATAGTAAAACAGCATCGACACAAAGAGCACATCAATTTAAAATGCTCCTTCAGTAACATAATTCACACATTGTGTGCACTTTTGTGAACATTTCTATCAATATTTTTTTTATTATGCCATCGTATTCATAAGAATATATCTGAATAGAAATATAAAGAAGAATACAAACTCTCCCATATAACAGTGATATTTTTGTAAATTTGATGGCAATCACATTCATTATTTTAACTACATTCGTAGCAATGAAGTAATTCAGTTATTAACATATTATAGTTTCATACGTGCAGAAACTGATAATAAACAGAAAGTGTACCACAAAACAACATTTTAATGTTTCCCGTGTTATAATTCATATTACGTCTAGATTTAAAACGTCCCAAGTGGCTCATTATGAAGTTTTTAGCAGTATCTGTTATTAACTTTAACCACGTATAGTAACTATAACACATTTCATCCCCCAAAGATAAACGGCAGGTCAGAGAAATAAGGTTATAAATCAAATCGCAGCAGCAACACTTGATATCGGTTCGCAGCAGCATTATCAGTGCAAACATCGACACAAACAAACACACAAAAAAGCGCTCAGGTCTTCATGAACTGAACATGTTTTCCTCACGTTTGTTGCCTGCTGTTCTGAGTGTTTAAGTCAGCAAACAGCGCTGGACTCGATGAAAACAATACACAAATGAGCTCGTATATGTTGCTTAAACTCTAGAAAGTGTTTCATGGGTGTGTGAATATGAGAAATACCGTGAACAGCTCGCCTCTCCTCAGAAGACGCCAGACTTCTTCTTCTGTGGGTTTGCATACCAGCTTTTAAGTGCATATCGCCACCTCCTGTGCTGGAGTGTGAAGTGATTTCAGTCGAGGCGTGCATGATAAAATCTATATTCCATCCATTTTCTTAAGATCGCTATTTATAGTGAATTTTAAAACTGCTTTTATAATTTTACCTGACCCTTGATTTGTATTTAATACATTTCTGCTTGTATCTTCTTTGCATGCCATGCTGTAGGCGCTGAGAGACAACGTTATCGGGAAACGCAGCCCAGGCGGTAACGCATCTTTGAGCTATCATGAATGACCAGCAGAGGGCAGCAGAGAATTAATAATAATAATAATAAAAACAATTCTGATCAGCGTTTGTTTTGAGATCTTAACAACATTGTATTATAATTTTCATATTTTAACAACATCAGCAATAATAAAAAATAAAAAAAGTCAGTATAACAAAAACATGCACCATTAGTTTTATGGGTGCTCAACAGAAAATTATAGGCTAAATTGGCCTCTAGATGGCGCCAAAAGAAAAGTGATTCGTTTGTATTCTGGTATCACGTCATCCCAAACTGCAGCATACCACTGTTGACAAAATGGCTCTTGTATTTTCTTAAAATTGTTCATTATTTTTGTTGGGAAAATAATTGTGGGTATGTGCGTCAGTACTAAAACTACAAGATTTAAATCAATAAAGAAGAAAACAAAGAGAAACAAAGCATTTCCTGATCTTTTTTTTGACAATCTTGGTGTTTATTGTAAGTATTGCATTTTAACTCACAGCTAAAATCAGAGTGCATGTTTACAAAGAATGGCCACAAGTTCATCAGGACCTCTGTTCCTTCCAGGTGGAAAAGCTTCGCCTCTAACAGACCCCCCCGAGTCTATTGACAAAACACAGATGCTGTTTCAGGATCCGTTTAGCATTGTTATGTTCCTCCGGAGCGGTCAGAGACATGGGAGAGCTGATCCCAGACCAGCACCACTTCTCTGGGAAATGTCGTTGAATTCGGGCCTGGATCGGTACACAGTGGCCTCAACAGGACACGGTCCATTCTCTTCAAAAATTAAGTAAAATAAAACAAAACAAAAAGCACTGGCATCTCAGTATGGGCCCTGGCTTTAAATAGTGCAGATTCATAAACCAATAAAACAACATGAATGGAAAAGAAGAGACAAAAGACAAAAGCAACGTGTCCTCTTGTGAGGACGACAACAGAGGTTCTCGTCTGTGGTTTGGCCAGGTTTTGATAAAGCACCAACACACGTGAAAACGCCTCCATGGTGTTCACCTCAGTTTGTTTTAAACACAATGAATTTACACCCGACTAAAACAGTCAATACTAAACCTCTCTTAACAGGGGTGAGTACAACTACTCCACACATATGGGCCGTTCAGCAGCCAAAATAATTTGGTTGATGCTGGATCGGGACACCTAGCAGATGTCCGTACTGCTCGATTGCAGGCAGAACGTTTACAAATTAGACTTGGCTTTAAAACGCACTAAAAAACAGCTCTGCATTTGGGGAGGAAATATAAAATAACAATAAATCACAGACGGAGTGAGTTTACGGTTTAGAAGAGAATTAGGGAACTAAAAGGGAGGGGAATGCCATCAAAGATTTTTGACGAATGAAATAAGTTAACCCTTTCCTCCAATTTCGGATCAAAGGGAGAAAATAAATACGACTTGAGGAAAGTTAAATCAAGTCTGAATGCTTCGTCTCACACAAAATAAAGAAATTAATGAGTTTAACATACAGTACAGCGGGAAGCAAGAGTTCGTAGCGCTTTGCGCCGATTTTGTCGCGCATGCGCCGCTCACTCCACGTCCACAGCACACTAGTAGTGGAATGCCTTTCAGCTTTAAAACAAATAAAATCTTAACATAAAATCTAATAAATAAAGAGCGCCACTCAAGAGTTAGCATGCCTTAAACAAACAGAGGTCCACGCTTTGGCGTCCCACCGACCACTGCCTGCGGTCACTCGTTCTTGTGTGTCCGATTTTAAGTACTTAAGTGTGTTGGTTGTTTAGTTTTAAGGAAAGTCGTAAAATTCCTCGGGCAGCCACAGAATTGAAACTACTTGCGTTTCATCCAGCATAATGAACAAATAATACTGTCCATGCCACCACAAAAGACTCAAGAGGAAGATAGTCAATCTTTGCAAAAATATAATTTAAAATGCACAAAACACAAGACATACAGCAACATAGGCAATTTCTACCCATGGGTAACTACCTTTTTTTTTTTCCAACTCAGTTTTTATTTTAACTTTAATTTATTAAACTATCGTATTTATGTACAAAAACGAGCAAGTTGGCGTTGCTCTTTTGGACGGACACAAGCGTTGTGTCTCAGGAGTAGGAGTGCTAATGTGTTGATCTGACTACAAGAGTTTATTGCTTATTTCTGCCAGGAGAGACATCTAGTTAAACACGGGGGTGGATATTTTTCTGACGTGGCGCCAGTTCTACGGAGGGCTCTACGCGGTCGAGTGCAAGATCGCTGGGTTTTAGCTGCTGCGTGGAAAGTAGCTCCACGGTTTAATGCACCAAGAATTCCCACAGCCATGGGATTGTAGTTTTTCCGTCATCTTTGATGAACGCAGTAGATCTTTCTGCTTTATTGGTTTTGTCACGTAGCACCAATGACAGTCCTCATCGCCGTTGAGCAGCGACGTTAGAACTATTAGACCGGATGAGAAGGAAATCAACAGGTTTGGGGTTTCTTGTGTTGATATGGAGTTATACATGTCAGGTTATCCAAGTTGGGTGGGTTTAGTTGAATGTTTCACTAGTGACCAGTTCACGACCCATTCATGTAGAGAATTAACAATCAGGGGGTTGAATTAAAAATTAAACATCTATTTTTATACATCTTAGCTTTCCTTTCGGAAAAAGGGGATTTAGATAATGACAATTATCAGAAAAGTCTCTTATTCAGTAATATAACCATCTAAATAACCCAATTAAAATCACAATCACAGATTGTTTCCATCTCATATTCATATTCTCTTAGATACATTCGCAAACTTAAAACAACATCAGGCATTCTATAGGCGGGCGGTGTTCTGGTCACCTGACTTAAATAAGAGTCTCTGATTGGTCGAGGAGGGATAGGTGGCTAGGAGGCAGGACTCACTTCGAGGGCTGGGATAGTGTGTGTGTGTGTGTGTGTGTAAAGGGGAGCTCATTTTATGAGCTGAAGGCCAGTTTGATGCTGCAGGAAGAGTAGCCCTCATCGCTGGCAGTGCTCGGTAGACTGCTGTGGTCGTCCAGATCGCTGGTGCTGGCTGTGCTGACGCTGTCCAGCTCTCCATGAGAGAACTCTGTGCTCTCGACATCCACCTCCATCTCTTCTGTGTTCACAGAGAGAAAGTGAAACAAAGTCAGACAACATTTTCATTGCACCATGCATCACATCAGGTGTGTCACATGAAGTGGTGAAAGATATCTAGCTAAAGACAGACAGAACAATAGACAGAATGACAATGACAGATAAATAGAACTAAAGAACGATAGATAGATAGATAGACAGACAGAGGGATCAATAGATAAAACAATTGACCGTTCGCAAAGAGCTTGATTGACAGGCGATCTGACCAATCAGAACGCAGAGATTATGCGCCGCCGCTGCTATCCGCCATCTTGCCCGACAGCTACGGCCTGTCTCCATAGAAATACATGTTAAAACGGGGTAAAAAAAGATCGACTGAATTAAAACTTTTTCAATATAACTCAATATAAAAATGTGCAGAGGGTTAAGCTGTGCTGTTGATGGCTGCCACGGTAACGGCAACAAGATAAGTTATTCCTTTAATGTACTTGTTTTGCGTAACAGAAAACCTGTCATGTCCGGCGCTGTACGCATAGCTTGCAGCGCTAAATTTAAATACCAAGTGTTAAATAATAAAATAATATGTTTAAACGTGTGCTCTTATCATTCTGTGGACAAAATCCTGTGAACCTCACCCCGAATGGGAGCTGTATATATGCACATGTGCGCTCATCTGTTTTCAATGCAGCTCTCCTCGCGTCGCTTCATGTCATCTTCCACTCGTTAAACTATGACAGGTCCTTTACTGCAAAAAGACGGTCACTGCGACACTAAAGTGATGAAACTATGGCGCTATGTACTTTTTAAAACCATTTTTTATAGGTTTCACGTTATATTGTCGGCTTGGAAAATATGTAAATACGCATGCCCAGTATAGCCACAGCTGTATCCCTTCCAGCCTTAACCACAAATCAGACAGGAGAGTAGATTAACTTCGGTGGACTTAAACTTGAAAAATGGTGTGTTCCGTGGTTGAAATAAAACACTTTCTGATGTTTATTCATGTTCATTTCGTGCTTTAAGTAAATATGAAAAGACGATCGGTTCACATGTTTGAACTGAGGCAATACAGTGATCTGTCACGACACATTAAAGAGCCACAAAACTGTTTTTATTGTTTGAATTTCTTTAAAAATGACAGTTTAAAAGCTGAGGGTCCTGAGACCTTGTCTCATATCAGAAGTAACCTGCTCTGTCTTCTCTGTCGGTGTGTTGTCAGTTTCCTCTTTGCTCTGCAATGTATTTTTCACTGCGTGAGAACATGCGTGTAGTGTGAGAGCGGCATTGTATGTCGGGCATAGCAACAGTAACTAAGGGTGGGTGGGTTTTGCGAACGGTCAATTGAGAGACAAAGACAGAGCGATAGAACAATAGAACAATAAATAAATAGAACAATAGATAGATAGAACGATAGATAGACAAAACAGAACGATAGATAGATAGATAGATAGATAGATAGATAGATAGATAGATAGATAGATAGATAGATAGATAGATAGATAAAACAGAACGATAGATAGAACGATAGATAGACTGACAGACAGACAGATAGAGACAGACAGACAAAACGATAGACAGACAGACAGACAGATAGACAGATAGATAGATAGATATACCGATAGATAGATATACCGAGAGAGAGAGAGAGAGAGAGAGAGAGAGATAATGGATTAACACATGAAGCTCCAACCTTGGTCTGAGTCGGAGCGGTCGGATCTCTCGGAGCAGAGGGTGGAGCCTACACTGTCAGTGCGTATCCTCTCGCCCTCCAGCACGCCCCCGCCGCCCCGCAGCAGGTCCAAACGCCTCCGGAGGTGACGCTGCTCTCGCTCCAAACTCTCCAACTGATGCTGAGACTTACGCTCCGCTTCCTCCAGTTTCTGTGAAAAGACAAAGAATGGTGACTCACATAATAATTATCGTGGATAATTACGGAAAATCACTAACGGCACGCACAAAAGAATTACACCAATCAATGCTTATTACAGCTAATGCATAAGTAAAGACACGTTCAGCGCTACAAGACCTTTATATTATTTTGTTTCTTTTTATCAATTCAGGATTGGGAGATGTTGCAAGCCAGATTCAAACCTGCATTGATTTGCAAGAGCACTAACCAAAATTTTAAACAACTTCCTTAACATCATGCTTTATGAAATAGCAGGATGGGTGATTTAAAGAGGTGTGTGTTTTGTCAAGCTCATGTGACTAATGGATTTGTTTACTACAGTTCTGATTCCAGTTTGGATCAATAATCCCTCCACATGTGACACTTGTGACCTTATAACACATTACACTAGAACATTGCAGCATGACCTCCAGCTACAACCACTAACACACACACACGTGTGCACACACACACACGCAACTGGTCGGGACAGCTTAACCTGTTATTAGGGTAAAACCAGGACATCAGAATGAAAGCCAAACTGAAAATACAGGGCTATTATCAGATACATATTTTCAACAATAGAAAGTATCTGTCTGTAGTGCTTGTCGTGTTTTACAAAAAAGCTCTTAAGGCATAGAAACTGATTTGTCACAATAAGGGACGTGGCTCTGCTTACAGGAAGCTGTGGGTTTTTTTTTAAGGTGTTGTGGCTATTTAAATGTGCGGATGTGAATATTTAGTGTAAAATAAAAAAATACGTTTAAGTTGATGTACTAAAATGAAAACTGAAATTAAAAATAAATAAAAACAAAACAAGTTAAACTAAAATGAAAAAAAAAAATTAGAATCAAATTTCCCACATGAGCACCATGGCTCAATGTGTCAGAGCATGTGCACAAACCACTAGGCCACAGCTCCGACATCATTAGCTTAATTTAGGAGCTCCTCTGAAGTGTGTTTACCTTTATGTGTGATTTGGCCTTGTTGAGCAGTCCCAGAGTGGTGTGGCGGCTGCAGTCTGCTCCGAGCGGAATGAGACCCTTCAATCGCTCCAGACACAAACGAAGGTGAGCTCGCCTGAAACACGACAAACAGAAACTTCAGCCTCATACATACACGCCCTGAAAAAACGTAATGAACTCACTGTACCTGTGTGATATGACTAACCGTTTACGAGACAACACCTCATTCTCTGGCTTAAACACAAGGCACGCATGCACACCCACACATGCCACTGACTATTGAAGAATGTATTCTAGGAACTCAAAAGTTGAGGTTGAGATTGTTTCCTTTCTGATGCAAAAGTGACCTGTGTGTCCAACAGAGTTATTAGCGTTAACTAAAACTAAAAATAAGCATTTTAATACTTGAAATAAAATAAAAATTAAGAATGATAAAACAATAGAATATAAAGAACAACAGAGTGGTCGGCTGCGGTGAGCCTGCGGGCTTGCCGCCAACCCTGGGGCGCCAAAGAATGCTTCATGTAGTTCCCCACACACACTATTAAACATTTACATGGAGGAATTAGGGCTCACACACACAGGGTACACTCAAGACGATAAATCGATCTGCTGTTGCTTCAAAACTTATTTTGTAATATTAGTTAGCTCAATAAATCATTTAGAATTTATTGTGATTCATGTTGGTTGTTGCTGTCTCTTTGATGTTGTGTCTTCTCTCTTTTTGTCGATGAAGCAAACGGTTTTTTCTCCCTCTCTCTCTCTATCCCCCAGACTTTCCCACAACCTTTTTTTTTTTTTTTTTTTTTTCCTATTTTCCGAAAAAACTGTGAATGATGATAGAGTCATCTGCTGTTGACAGGAAAAAAAAAAAAAAAAAAAAAAAAAAAAAAAAAAAAAATCTAAGCTCAGAATCGATTCCAGAGGAATCGCGATGCATTCGGAAAATCTCAGAATCGATCCATGAATAGATTCTGCATCGATTTATTGTCTAGCCCTAGTAGACATAATAGAACTATAGACAGAATGATAGATAGAACAATCAAAAGATAGACAGACAGACAGAAAGATAGATAGACAGAGCAATAAAACAATAGACAGAATGATAGATATATAGATAGACAGAATGATAGACAGACAGACAATAGAACTATAGATAAAACGACAGATAGATGATAATTAAATTAGATACATAGACGATAGATGGATAGAACGAACGATAGATCGATATTTTTACTAAAAGTACTAAAATAAATAAAACCTTAAAAACTATACACACATTAAAAAACACTAATAACAAAACGAACAAAAACTATAATAGTATATCAATGATACATAACACTGATGTCCAGCACCCCTTTAAAACACAAGCAGACTCTCCGTCTACGTTTTACAAGTGCACGTGAGCATGAGCGTGCTTTTGTACAGGAGATCGCTATCAGCACGCGAGTCTCTAATTGTGTTATTGAGGCTTTTCAACTCTAATTCTGTTTGCATTCCACCTTATCGGCAATGAAGATGGCTGCTCTCTTTCTTTCTCTCTCTCACACACACACACACACAGTCTGTTTGGCCTGTGACAATGGTGGTAGATTTATCAGAAGCCTTATCGCTCTGTCTGAGCACCACCGAGAGGGCACTGTTATCAGGACACCCGTCTCACACACACACCCGTCGCAGACGCTCCAGTGTCTGCCTCGGTGTGTGTGGACATTGATTGATTAACCTGGTGCATTAATGGCTGTAGGGAGCAGACTGGTATTTTAGACTTACTTGTAGCTCATACAAATGACTGCACCAGGCCTCTAATTCATCTACACCCATTCTGCCCTACAACCCCTTTACCATGGCAACCAGATGTAACCCAAATATCTTTAAAGTACTTCTCACGCTATCTACATATCATCTGTCTCCAGGCATGACAGCGCCACGTCACACACTCAAACAGCGCTTGTCGGGAAGGCCGTATATATGTGCGCGTGTTTGCTTTCGTCTGTGTGTGGCGTGATAATGACTTTGTTTCAGTCAGCAGACAGAGAGCGTGCCAAACAACAATCACTAAGTATGTTGTCTCGCAGGCTAAGTGAAAAACAACATCTTTAAAATACCTAATTATTACGTCATGCATTAAACACCTCAGTTTCTGTGGTACCTAAAAAGACCGGTTGCATAATGCGGGAAATCAAAACAGAAACCAACGCAAAAACACACATAAAAGCTAGACGTAATATGGTCTAGGTAAAGTTAGGTGTGTTTCAGTTACTATGAATAACTTGCAGAGCGAACGACAATGCATGCGCAGTAAAGTTATGTAACATAGATTAACTTTATCACATTAGCTTTGTTGCAAATTCAAAATTAGCAGTTTGATTCCTACATAGGCAGCTGCCTTCTAAAGGAGGAATTCTACACTCTTAAAAATAAGGATTCTTTATTGGCATCAATGAAGAACCTTTCTACTGTACAAAAGGGTCTTTATAGTGGAAAAATGTTCTTTAGATTTTTCAAATGTTCTTCACATTAAGAAAAAATGGTTCTTTTAGGAATTATTCACTGAAAAGTTATTTGGGGAACCGAAAACAGTTGTTCTATGGCATCACTCCTAAACAACCCTTTTGCAACCTTTATTTTATTAAGATTCATTTTTGCCTATGACAGAACAGACCAGAACTGACAGGAAGCGAAGTGGGAGAGAGATGGGGGGGGGAAATCGGGAAAGTCCTCGAGTCAGGATTCGAACTCGGAACGACCGTAGCGCAACAGCGCTGTATGTCGGTGTGTTACCCACAACAAGGCTATTGGTGCCAACACAACCTTTATTTTTAATAGTGAACAGTCTTTGAACCTCATAAATGGCTGATATGAAAAATTATACAAGTACAGACAAATAAAAAGCCCTCTGCAAGGGAAACTCAACTTACAATTGACTCCAATGGAGTCCAAAGACATTAGCATGAGGTTAAGCTAACAGTGCAATACTGCACACAGAAACATAAAATTTCCATTTTTATTGATACTTTTTTGTTGCACTGTATTCTGGGATTGCCTTTTCCACAAGGGCAAATGTGACTAAAACAAGTTAACTATATTGCCTTAAAATGCTGCCTCCGTAGGCAGTTCATTTGGTTTTGGAACAGAGTAAATGAACGACCCTTGATAATCGTGGGTGTGCAGAATCTGTGCTTCAAAGCTGCAAGCCGAGTCTATTCTTCTGGTCAAGATCTGGCGCTGGTAGAAGATGCCAAGTTTTTTACTCCTCTGCATTAGTCACATAGAGAACTCTACAACTCGGTTTAATAATAACTCAAATCAAACGTGCCTCTTACGTTTGAGCGTGTTCAGACCTGCTCTCTCTTACACCCCGAGCAAGAATTTTATTATGTCAAAACATCTTCACATTTCCTTATAAATGACTCATAAAAATAAACACACACGCTCATTGTCAGGGCTGTCATGATCGTGAAATGTTGGATTACATTTAATTATCAAACAAACAAATGCAATATATAATGTGCACTTGCATTGTAATGTTTATAAACATACAGGTGCATCTCAATAAATTAGAATTTCATGGAAAAGTTAATTTCAGTAATTCAACTCAAATTGTGAATCTCGTGTATTAAATAAATTCAATGCACACAGACTGAAGTAGTTTAAGTCTTTGGTTCTTTTAATTGTGATGATTTAGGCTCACATTTAACAAAAACCCACCAATTCACTATCTCAACAAATTAGAATACTTCATAAGTGAATTTTTAGTGAATTGTTGGCCTTCTGGAAAGTATGTTCATTTACTGTATATGTACTCAATACTTGGTAGGGGCTCGTTTTGCTTTAATTACTGCCTCAATTCGGCGTGGCATGAAGGTGATCAGTTTGTGGCACTGCTGAGGTGGTATGGAAGCCCAGGTTTCTTTGACAGTGGCCTTCAGGTCATCTGCATTGTTGGGTCAGGTGTCTCTCATCTTCCTCTTGACAATACCCCATAGATTCTCTATGGGGTTCAGGTCAGGCGAGTTTGCTGGCCAATCAAGCACAGTAACACCATGGTCATTGAACCAGCTTTTGGTACCTTTGGCAGTGTGGGCAGGTGCCAAGTCCTGCTGGAAAATGAAATCAGCATCTCCATAAAGCTTGTCAGCAGAAGGAAGCATGAAGTGCTCTAAAATTTCCCGGTAGATGGCGGCGTTGACTGTGGACATCAGAAAACAAAGTGGACCAACACCAGCAGATGACATGGCAGCCCAAATCATCACTGACTGTGGAAACTTCACACTGGACTTCAAGCAACATGGATTCTGTGCCTATCCACTATTCCTCCAGACTCTGGGACCTTGATTTCCAAATGAAATGCAAAATGTACTTTCATCTGAAAAGAGGACTTTGGACCAATGAGCAACAGTCCAGTTATTTTTCTCCACAGCCCAGGTAAGATGCTTCTGATGTTGTCTCTGGTTCAGAAGTGGCTTGGTAGCCCTTTTCCTGAAGACGTCTGAGCATGGTGACTCTTGATGCACTGACTCCAGCTTCAGTTCACTCCTTGTGAAGCTCTCACAAGTGTTTGAATCAGCTTTGCTTGACTGTATTCTCAGGCTTGCGGTCATCCCTGTTGCTTGTGCACCTTTTCCTACCCAAATTCTTCCTTCCAGTCAACTTTGCATTTAATATGCTTTGATAGAGCACTCTGTAAACAGCCACACCTTTCAGTAATGACCAAAAACTTTTGAAATGTTTTACTTTACATGTAATGAATCTAAAATATATGAAAGTTTAACTTTTTGAAATAAGTTACAAGAAAAAATGAACTTTTTCACGACATTCTAATTTATTGAGATGCACCTGTATATCTGTAGATAGATGGATAGATCCGTCCTTTCTGTCCTCTAGTGTGGTGGGGGTTTTATTAGGGGTTGAAAACACATGCTTGCTCCAGATTCTGCTTGGTTTATTGGTAAATAATGAATGGAGTTGGCATAATGCTATGGGCCTGGCATGGTAATAAGTAATGTCAAGGTCAAGAGGGGGTCGACGCTATTCGAACACACTCTTAAATTATAATCTGCATTAAGAACAAAATATTCAACACATTTTCCCCACACAAGAGCATGGAAAAAAGTATGCAAATTACATACTGGCCTGGCTATTTGCCAAATATCCATATATACACACATGTATAATCATAGCTTGCTTCAACAGCAGGAAATCTCACATTTTCCCACGCAGGACCTTTGTCTACGCAGCAAACAAAAATCTGCACAGCTCTCCACTGATAGAAACGCACATGAAATTTTGATTTATATTGTTCCTGAATCTTATAATTTTTCTTTAAGTGAGAATGAGAATTGCATCCTCTCTCGCAACCAACCACCTATATATAGCATCACGTGCATGTAATATAGATGAAACCCGAGCCATAATGATGGCATGTAGTCACCGTACAGCAATGCACGCATACTAAAAACGTCAGGGTTTTTTCCTACGGATTCTCCCATAGTATATTTTTCTCCATTGCCTCACATGATGCCTCTGAAGCATCGTGTCACATGGCTGGGTTATTGCACACCACTGCACAGATTACAAAGCGAGAACAGGCTCTGGGTCTCTCAAGCCCAAGTTCGGATCTGATCAATACAGCAGGACTGACAGCTTGATCTGGGTTACCATCCTTGGTTTATTTAAAGGTTTGGCCACATGCTTTATGATGTCACAATGGGTGAGCATGCAGACGTGTCCCCATCATATCAGTAACAGACCCGAGCTCTCGAACAGCTCTCAGATTAAACGCGAGAGGTATCCTCCCCCACCACATAAACAGACGCAGATGGGAGGCCATTACTGGTGCTAGTCCTCCGTTCTCATGTAATCTGTCCAAAAACTGGACGAAAAGCAACGTGAGCATGACATTAGAGAGATGTACCAACCTAAAAGCAACGTACACATGCTGAGAATAAAAGCAACCTTCAAGTGTGGGCAGAGAACGAGGGAGTGCAGGGATGGTTGCAGATGTAAAGTTAAAAGGTGGGGGTAGTCAGGATAGAGAGAATGAAAGGGAGATGAATAAAGAGGTAGGATGAAGAGACTGATACCAGTGGAAAGAGAGTAGAGACAGACACTATGACGGCACTATATGTAAACATGCTCGGAAACAAAGAAGCCTTTGAGCCATGCATGGGGTGAACCAATGACAGCTTACTGTACAACACAAAAAGGGGGTGGATGTGCAAAAATACATATTTTCAAAATCAAATGGTGATTGGTTTGCCTGCATATAGCTAGTCGACGGACTAGTCTCATTCAACATCAACAGAACATGAAGTAATGTAATAGGCTGCAAGGGTTTAAAGAAGTTGGACTCTTTATGACTTCATCCACGTCTTGAAAGCAATTCTCATTGGGATGCTCAAAAATTTGTGCGAGATGTAATACAACAAGCAGCACTAAAATATCAGAAACTACAAACAAACAAATGAAAAAACATGGATGAACTAGTCTCACTTCCATTCGTCTAGTCAGTTGTTGTGCAACTATTCGAACACTGAGACCCATCCCTAGTAGGGGGAGACAGAACGAGACCTACATCGGGCCGAGGATATACCTTTGCTGCATCCCAAACACACATACAATAACACACACTACAGGCAGAGCGATGGCTACAATCCACAGGGAAATAAAGGAGCACGTACAAACTCATACAGTAACAGCTGTGGTGGAGCAAGGCCCACTCTG
The DNA here is from genome assembly GCA_027422415.1 of Schizothorax lantsangensis. Lineage (NCBI taxonomy): Eukaryota > Metazoa > Chordata > Actinopteri > Cypriniformes > Cyprinidae > Schizothorax > Schizothorax lantsangensis. The sequence goes on along the minus strand of CM049843.1, from coordinate 27,202,442 downwards.
GCCCATCAGTAACACATGGATTAGTTCACACGTGCTGAGCTGTAATCTGCTCCGTACAGCCCAGACCAGCAGACCCCACTCACATGCCCACAGAGTTTGTGTGTGTGTGGTCATGTGATAGCTGCCCCCATCCCTACAGCTCCTGCAGATGGCTGCGTGCATGGAAAACACAAATTCTCTATTGTACGGCTCTCTATTATGTGGGTTTCAATTGGCTAGAAGGTTGTGGACACTTTGGATAATCTAATAAACGTGAGGTGAACCCAAAAACAAACGGAACAAAATCAGAAAACAGAAACATCACCAGATGTTTGGATCACACCACTCTCTCACAGAAAATCCACTCAATCCATTTTACTTCCCCGGAAGGACGCTTAATCCGAACACAAAAAATACACACACAGCGGTGGTGGAAGGGCAAACAGACATAGGTCTCTTCCGTAATCAGATCAAAGGCCATGACACACAAAGAAAAGGACCATGGGTGCAGACCAATGTGGTTGGTTATGATTGGACGACTTTCAGGAGGTCCACTGATTGGATGGCTGGATAGTATAGCTTTGTCCCTCCTGCTATGATGGTTCCCTAGGCCAAGCATAACTCAATATATGGCACTCTGTGGTAGGCCTAAGGGCTGTAACTACCACAAACATTGAGGAGGGCATGTCCCAATAATATATTTTTTTTCAATGGCCAATTGTTAAGCAATTAGATTTGGTCCTTGCACCAATTTGGAATGTTTGGTTACATCCTTGCCAGGCCTGCAAACTGTCATACTTTTACACAATGTAGAAACAAAAAACATACAAATTTCATTTCAACAGGTTTTAAGGGTGTTGCTGGTGATATTCAACTGACTGTGTCATTCAGGAATGTTACTTGCTTCCTAAATTTCAGCCTGTAATTCAAGAATATGGTTGTACTACTAAGGAGGAGTCTAAAAATGTTGGGTGTATGTATAGAAAGGTTTATGGTGGCATCAAAGATGTAGGTCTGTTTGTGTGTCGTTTCTGTAACCTTACCCACTAGTAACTATTTGTGCTGCATTTGAAGCGAGATGTGCAATGAAACAGTGTTCTTTTACAGAACACAGTAAATGTGGGGCAAGGCAGAGCACTAGTGGCCACTGAATCTCAATTGTCCTCTGCTATACTCTTCAGACATAACCCAAAGGCTGCCACAGGGGTGTGCCCTTCCTGACTCACCCAAAACACCCAGAGCTTTGTCAACCTTCCATAGCATGAGTGTGCATCTATGCGTGCACTGTGAACATGCCCTGGCACGTGTGAGAGTCTGCATTGCTTGTTTGACCAAAGATCACACTTCCTAAGCTGCTTTTGCTGGCCAAGAAAAGCTTACAAGGCATCAGGTCAGAGAGAACAGTCAGTTCTCAGCTTCCTTTCCAGGGGGTTCCGGAATTCCCAGGAGAAGCGGAATGTTCTGAATCCAGCTTCCTCTGTACTGCTGTAGACAACATATAAGGTCATCGGCAGCGAGTTCTTGAGGAGCACACTTTGGCAATGGATGACGATGTATCTTCTAAACGCACTTTATTCCTAATGATTCTCTTTGTGGGCGGAAGTGTGTTGTAGCCAATCAGCCCAAGCGCGTCTACGTTCTGAAAATATATTTTCTTAGGGCCGCTGGTCTATTTTCAGTAAGCCTTGGCAGCTTTATTCCTGAGCCTTGGCATTCTGACTGTCAAACACACCACGGCCCACACATCCACAACAGCATGCTTAACAAACAACCAAACACCCTCGCTTTCATATACCCAATAATTAACAACCACATACTAGGGTTGTGCCGATAGATGATAGTATCGTGTATCGACGATAGTCAGAGAGATCGACGATAGCAAATGTCTTTGTAGATAGTCAAGACGATATTAGGCTCATTCTCCTATTAATGTAAAAAACTATTATTATTATTATTATTATTATTATTGTGAGGCGGCCTATTATTATTGGGCTATCAAACTGCCCTATTTCACCTCAGCGCCGCACTTCACACACACACGCAAATGAGGATTAAGGCCAAAGTATAGGCCTATTTCGGCCGTCAGCGCACCGTCCTTATGTAATTTTCGTCATCAAGAGGGCTCGCGGACAGTCGGTCACCCTGTCCGAGTGCAGGCAATTTTTTAATACTTTTATTAATACTTTTATCTTTAACGTGTTCGTTTATGTCCAACATTTAGTGTTAAACTGTTGCTCTTTAAAATAAATCTACTTTTGATTTTCACCTTGACTGATTTTTAGACTGATAACTTCCGCGCCAATGCGGCAAACCTGTCACAGTAGGACGCGCGGTCCTAATAGCGATGTATGACTGCTTTATCTGAATATGAACTAGCGGTTTTAAATATTTTTATATTTAATATTTAGTTTTTCAGTATGTTTGAAAGTATATTATTTCGGTTACTGGTACTTCCAGGCTCTCTCTCTCTCACGCACGCACAGTTTAAAATCACCAAATAGTTATGAAATAGCCTATGACAAGTACAGAGAGTCTCTTTCTTGCCCACACCCACCCATGCACGATAATATCGTGTATCGGCGATCTCACAGGCTGGCGATATGACGATATGAAAAATGACTATATCGCCCAACACTACCACATACCCATAATTGGCAATGAAATCAGTGATTTCAGTTCAATTCAACATCTTCCTTAGCTGACATCGGAACTGTGCAACCAAACCCAAGTTTAGGAAGTTGAGGCTCACCACATATGTTCAAAGGCATCATAAGATCAAACGACGGCATGCTTGCATGAACACACGTGTGTTATCTGTATACGTGTGGTGGCTTGCGAGAGGCCGGAATGTGGTCACAAGGCTTTCATCTCCTTCCTCTTCCTTTCTCACATGCAAAAACACTGAGCTATCTTACATCTTCATCAAACAAAAACTGCATGTGATGCCTGACACAAAATGGTCACCGCTTGCCACCTGGGACTGCAGTAAGGCATTGGCAAGCAGGAAAATGTCCCCTTGTACTTCCAGTTGGGCCACTCAAGGCATTTGACTATTTTGAAGTATTTTGGTATATCATGAAAGAAGGTTGGATGGGATGTATTAAAACGTTGTGCTGTTGGGATGTTAGGTACAAAAAAAAAAAAATTATAGGTGTCCTAACTTTGAGAACTCTTCAAGTCACGCGGAGTCATGGGTAATATGGTTTGGTGTTGGGTGTGGCTGCTAACTGTACCTCCGTCATAATGTGTTGTGTAATATTTGTTTGTGCTAACACTAAAGGCTGTCCGACAAGCCCTGTCCTCTTTATCTGTACCAAACCCATACAACTCTATGCTGGTGCACTGACAACCCTTCACATGTGTAGACATTATCTGAGAAACCCAGCCGGTCTGGGAGGAGATGAGTCTACTTGCATGCACACATACATATGGTGCATTTAAAACTACTCAAGTAAAACTGTGTGCTTTGGTCCACCAATGATTCTGCAGCAAAATCTTTGTCCAAGTTTCCTGTCTCACCCATGTCCCATCCAAAATGACTGGCAAGCAAATAGACGCGACACTCCATGATTAAGCTGTGCTTAAGAAAAGTTAATAGAGCTCCAGGTCTTCATATAGAGGGTCACAAAGGAGTTCCTGTTAGTCTAGACGAGAGTTATTTTCGGTCTTTGAAGTGGAGCCTCCAGTATTCGTGTGCACAGAGCCTAAACAGCAGGCCCCGCACTGTCAGTGTCTAATGCCTATCAGATAAGCACTCATGAGACCAGAACATACAGTCCATCATCTGTAAACACTCACGCATTGCACTCACTCCGCACATGGGTGGCGATTTCAAGGAAAAACACCACCCATATGTTTGGGACATTTCAAAGAAATCACACTTGTATTCTTCTAATAATGTACACCTACAGTAATAACCGGTTTCCTTCTGTGAACTTCCTATTATGCAAATGACATTGTGAAAGAAAGGACATATGAGTGCGTCTCTGGTTTCTGTCATCTCCCTGGACTCTGGGCAGTAATCTGAAACTGAGGCTGCAGAAGTTGTGCAGGACCGAGGGGCGGGTGAGCCATGAGGAGAGGGAATGCCCTTAGATTAGCAGAATTGGGTCACTTCTTACTTTCACTTTTAGGTACCTGTTGCTGCAGGGACAAGCTGTAGGACAATTCTTCCGTGTTTAAAACTTCCTGTTCGCCCTAAATAATGCAGTTTTTATTTTTCATATTTAATGAATTTTGAAAAGTAGCTTCAATACTTGCATAACTAAGTCGCTTTGGATAAAAGCGTCTGCCAAATGACTAAATGTAAATGTAAATAACTTGTCTCATTAGTAAGGATCTTTCAATGTTGTTTACTGCAAGTATTTTATGCAATGACAAATATACACTATTCCCTCATTTACCAACACTTGCATGCCAATGCTCTACAAAAAAGCAAAGCAGGAAATATAGCAACCAAACCACAAAGCTCTAACTTCCAAATTTGATTGTGAGTAAAAGACTGCAATACATCACTGTTTTCAACCACAACATACTAAACAAAAACTAAAGCATTGGTCTCATATTGGGGCCCAAATATAATTTCCTTGCTGACTCCCCCCTAATTTTTTCCCAAAACTTTTAGTACGTATTTGTAATCATGACAATTAGAGCACATGTTCAAGTTGTGGTGCTCATGAGGTTGGGGCAAGTTTAAGTGATAGCCTATTTGCTTGTGATATTGCTTATAATTGCCAGTGTTCTCAGTATTAAGGTAAAAAAAAAATTAACTTAAAACTTGTACTTACCGATTTTTCTCCAGCTCATTGTGTGTGGACCTATAAAACAAAACAGATGCAATGAATGAGCAAACATCAACTTGCTTGTGAGTCTATGAGGAATTAAGTGCAAAGTTTTTATCATAACCCCATCATAAGCATAAGCTCATTTCTTGAGCGCTTATCTCCAGAATTAAACGTCAGCTCTCATCATGAGATCAGAGAACATGTATGCTTCCCTTCCCTTGCTAGCTTGTACTTATTTGAACAATGACTGAGACTTGGTGTTACGAGCACTTCCTCTGTCTGATTGCCTCTTCAAGATGAATCGCTTTATGTATTCCCCAATTGTAAGTCGCTTTGGATAAAAGCGTCTGCTAAATGACTAAATGTAAATGTAAGTGGGGAAAAATCTCGGCCGCTCATAAAGAACAAGAGCATGCGTCATTAAAGGTTCCAATGGATTTACTAATTAATATTTATTGGGGGGTTGAACCAGCCACAACCAATCCAGTGGCTCCAGAGGGAATTATAAAGGCTCCTCTAAATGACCCACATGTCACTGCAACTCTTTGTTTGCAGCGTAAAGACAGAGAAATGAAGTGTGCAGAGCAGAGAAAGCGAGCACAATGACCAGCCTATATGCGAGCACGTGAGAGAGCTCTCCTCTTCACACAATGAGTGAGTGCCAGTGGACGCTCTCTCTCTCGCCCTCTCCGAGAGCACGAGTCAGTGTTATGTTAATAATGTAAAGTGAATCAGCCGTCCCCCTAAGAGGCTCTTTGTGTGGCAACATGCTGAAAGCTTTTCCAAAGCTCTAAATGGCCGGCCGAACCGATGCACGGCAAAGCCGTTGCAGGGGCAGCAAGACGTGGCTGCAGCGAGGGCCTACTTCTCCGTGGGTCATGTGACCGCTTCCCTTTATTGGCGACTATTAATACCAAGATCGTGTTTTCAGGCACCCTGTAGCTGACCTTATGGTATTGCCGCTTTTGCACAGGAGGATGCTTGCAAGCTCAAGGGGGAGGAGGAATAGAGCGAGGGAGGAAAAGACAGGTGAAAAAAAATAACTGTATGGCTGTTTTCACAGCTCTTGTTCTTATGTGATAGGATGTGTAGTGTCAAGAGACATACACTCTAGGAAAAGACTGTAAAAATGGCACACAGTGTTGATTTGACTTAACGGACAACGTCCTGGTTGGAAATTACCAGTACATTTTCATTTTCTATGTATGTTTTTTTTTTTAGTTTAACACTGGCGTATTCTGTATTTATTATTCACAGCAGAAGTGAAACAATCGTGTGTTTTAATGCTTAAAAATGTGGGTTGCCAAAGGCATACGAAAAAAAAAAAAAAATGAAGATGCCCCACATAGTTTTTTAAACATGTGGAAAAGTATTTTTTCCTCACAATCTTTCCACCATCTTCAATTCAACCGAAGCAGCCTGAATGACCTCTTCTCGGGAGACAAACAGTCATGCCAGATGATCCGATAAGTGTTTCCTTTACATTCCCTCCATCAGTACTCGCTTTGTGTACAGTAACACAGACCTGAGATCAGTCATCAAGATGTCTGTTAATGCAGTGAAACAAAACAGACGGAACTGACAACACTAAACATACTCGCACACACATTGCATCTGAGAGAAGAGGAAAAAATAACCAAAGTGAGCTGCTCACCTAACTGCCATTTTGGTCAATGCAAAACCTGTAGCTAGATGGTATTTTGATAAAACTCTCTGTAATTCTGAATAATAATTCTGACTAATTCTGTAGCTGGGTCATTCTATGGAAATGTCAATTTTTCTGTCCCTAGCCTTTACAGAAATATTACACTTGAAAAACACTTTAGGGTTACAATTTCTTTATATTTTCAAATGAAACAATATGTTATTTGAACAATTACACCTTTTTGAGCCATCAATGTGGCAATATTTGTTTTTAATTAATTATAAAGAATTCCAAGCACCACAAAACTGCTCGTCCCCACAGCTATTTACAGCGGGAAAGTGCTTTATTTCTAGGTCAAAAACAGGTTTTTCTACCATTTAAAATACAATAATGTATTCATAACTATCAAATATATGATATAAATGGCATAATAAAACAAAATGCTGAATAAATATTATAAAATATATAATGAAAACAGTGGTCCCCTGGAGTTGTGTCACTGGTGTTACCGTTTAACCAAACTCATTTATTTTGAAATAAAAAAATCACACTGATGACATCACTTGACTTCCTTCTTCCTATTTCATAAACATCTATGAAAAAAGGCCCATGTTACGTCCACTGTTTCTTTTCAGTTATCAGAAATGTTCTCATTTATCTCATGATTTCATATGAAGCTTTTAGTTGATGTCACTGGTATGACCTATTTATTGTTAGGGAATTGTAAAAAAAAAAAAAAAAAAAAAACTATAATACAAATGGATTAAACTAATTAATTTAGTGAGTATACCATGATTAACAACATGTGGTTTGATATCTTGCAGCAGACATTTTGTAAAATGCATTTTTCATGAAAATTGTCACTGGTGTTACTGTCACTGGTGTTACCTTCTTTATGGATAACACCAGTGAAGATCAGTATATCAGGTCTTATGTATGTCACACTGGTGTTACTGTACTGTTTTTTCTGTCACATTAAATAATAAAACAATCTCCTTATTTCGTGCATTTTCATTATTTTTCTGTAACTCTGACTACATGTGCTGAAAAAAAAATATTTCATAACTTTTAATATTGCTAAAGAAGGTAAGACCAGTGACAAAAAAATAGTACATGCGGTCTTGAAATAATTGCACAAATAAGCTAAAAAAAATATATAAAAAAAAATTTAAGCTGTCATTTATATGAATTCATAAAGTCAAAAGGTAATCTAATAATGTGGTCTAAGTTTAAATAAATAAATTTTAAGACATCTTGCCATACCAAAAGTGGACGTTTCTGTAGAATGACCCAGCTAGATGGCATTTTTTGTCAACTCAAAACCTGTACCTAGACGGCATTTTTGGTCAACTCAAAACCTATCGATAGATGTCTTAATTTTGGTCAACTCAAAACCTGTACCTAGACGGCATTTTTGGTCAACTCAAAACCTGTACCTAGACGGCATTTTTGGTCAACTCAAAACCTGTACCTAGACGGCATTTTTGGTCAACTCAAAACCTGTACCTAGATGGCATTTTTGGTCAACTCAAAACCTGTACCTAGATGGCATTTTTGGTCAACTCAAAACCTGTACCTAGACGGCATTTTTGGTCAACTCAAAACCTGTAACTAGATGGCATTTTGGTCAGCTCGAAACCCATAGACAGATGCCATTTTTGGTCAACTCAATTTGTATCTGGACAGCATTTTTTGGGCAACACAAAACTTGGTAAATTGCCTACAGTGGAATAAATTCTGGGCATCTCGAAACCTAGTGAACTACCTACACAGACAATATTTTAGGCATCACAAAAAAGTGACCAACCTAGATGGCATGTTAAACATGAATAAACATACACTGACAAAAATTACCCATGGTTTTATTTTAGTAAGTGTGTAGTAAAGGCTTTTGGCAGATTAATTACATTTGTATAACCACAGTTTTACTACAAATACCATGATTAAACTATGGTTAGTGTAGCAAAACCCTGGTTAATTTGTGGTTACCATGGTTTAACTATAATAACCATGTTTTTGGTTTTATTTGTAGTAAACCCATGGTTAATTTTCGCACTGTCTATCCAGTTGGCAATTCTGGGCATCACAAAACCTAATGCGCTGCCAACTTGGATGACATTTTTTTTGTCCATCTCTAAAGCTAGTAAACTGTTTACCAACATAATATTTATTAGCATCATAGCCGCGCACCATTTTCGTGATTTAACAAAGCGCCTTTTAATTTAAAAACGCCTGTTATTGTATTTTCGATTAGTTTCTTTTATCAAATCGACATTTAGCGGAACAAGACCGGTGACAATTTTCCAAAACATGTTTTAGAAGGAGAATAACGTGGAAAATTAATTTAATAAACACGCCTCAGGCTGTTCACCTTGGCAGCCAGAAAACAACATGCTGTAAATATGAGCCGTGCGTTCAAGGGTCCGGGGCTAAATTAAAGTACTCCTCTCGTGAGAACCAACAGTGAAACCCGAATTGTTTTTCCCCACTGTTTATCGACATTAACCGCGTACACGTCAAAATAAACCGAAGATTTCGACACTGCAGACTTTCGGTTCAAACAAACCGAAACCCAGAGGCGCTTAAAGGCGAAAACAGGACGTGAGTTTTCGCACGGTCCCTAACCTCAACGCTGCAGCAGTCCTGTTTGACAATCAGCTGATGAGAGCTCCCCTTCCCCAAAACACATCAAGCAACAACAACAAATAACCTTATTTTAGACGCACAAATGTCTATTTCATTAAAAAATATATATCTGATATTCTTTGCTATATTTATAAAAGTTTATACTATTTTATTTAACATATCAAAAACAACTAAAAGGCGACTAGAAAATGATCTATAAATGACAGCAGCAATGATTCAAGCCAGTATCATAAGCAGTGACAGGCTCGTGACAGATGTCATAGCAGTGTCTCTCTCTGGCTTCTCTCCAGGAGTGTTTTTCTCCCTCTCGTGGAAGTGGAGTCGGATCATGTGCTTACCTGTTGTTGTGGTTGTTGCTGCTGCACTTTTTATTTCGGAATTTTCTTTGTCTCTGGTAGCTGGAGTGCTGAATAGACGGAAAGGTCGAGGCATATCCGTGTTCACTCTCTGAAAAAGACACCGCAGAACGTGTCACATCTACCCCAGTCCCTTTAAATACCTCAAAATAGTCAATTCACAGGTTGGCCTCTTTGGCAGGACAGTTTGCATGTTATAAATAGCACTACCATGTACCTCTTTCTCTCCTTTCTATATACTCGGCTGCTTCCAGTAGCCTCTGGATATTCAGCACAGCAGTCATCGTTAGAATAAATCTAGATGCGTGTCGTTTATTTGTCTGATATGTGATCACGATGACAGCTGCCGCGTCGCAAAACCTAGCATTGAATATCCTCCGACGATTCACCTGTTTTGTGTTTTTGTTTCTATTTGCTGAACCGTCGGCTCGAGGTATTTCCTTACACTGTTACCAAGCTAGTTACAATAAATCAAACACAAATAAAACATCCGGCGCCTGAATATCAAAGTAGTAAAAGTGCTTTAGGAAAACAGTCGAATACAAAGTGTATAAAATGAATAGAAACAGGTACAAAAGAGTCCCCAGCCTGCGAAGTCCCTGGTGCTTGCGCTGTTTTCTCCTCCTCTAGTTTGTTTACCTACTGTTTTAACAGCTGAGAGGATAGAGACCTCCGCGCGGGGGATTGTGGGAAATGTAGTCCTTTACCCATCCGGCCCTTTAACTCGAACAGGGCACGCTGATTTATTGTTGTGGCATGCTATTAGTTATTAGAAGAATATCCTTGCTTGGATGGTTAAATCTATGTGTAGTATTAGTTTATTAGATATTATTTAATATTAAATACATTTATACACGAATTAGACAAAGTCTGCCTTAATTCTTAATATCTAGCAAGTTATAGCCAATGAGATTAAAACATACCTACAAATATATATATATATATATATATATATATATATATATATATATATATATATATATTCATTTTATACTGTTATTTGCTGTTGTGTTGTTTTTTTTATGTTGTACAGGGTAATGCTGTAACTGAAACCCGGGTTTCCTACATAGCATATCATAATACCAATTTAAACTCAAATCTATATTTATGTTATCCATTTATTTATCATTTAATTTGATAAGCAGCCATTAGCCATAATGTAATCTGCGTTACATGATTTAAAAATGCCGTTTTTGCCATTTTCCCGTTTTGATACTGCGCACTTCAACTCCCACAATCCCTCACTTCCAGTGCCGTTTAAACCAGGCCCAGCAACATATGACATCACAGCACCGCAGCGCCGTGATTGGTCAGAGGCCCTAGTAAGCGTCCGCCAAGGCCAACACGCTCTGGCCAATCAGAGCAGCGCAACGTGCGCCATGTGGATGTCATGTGAACTCTATGGCTCTGATGAGAACACACCCCCCTAGGAAACAGGAAGGCGAATTGGAGAACTCTTTTGAAGTAGAAATATGCAGTCTGCATATAAAATTTCAGATTTATCCGGTGTGACTCGGGTTTGCTTTAAATCGCAATGAATAATAATGAAATAAATCGAATAAGAGCGAATGGTGAAAACGTGATCAAAATCTATTGTTTCTAAAGTGCTTCGATTTAATCTCTCTTTATAATAGTTGCATAATAGACGCAATCGGCCTTAAACACAGGCGCCAAATATATTTTCCTACAATTTCCTATCTGGACAAAGCACAAATGCTCAAACAAAAACAACTTCATGTGGTCAAATGCCTTTATTTATACGATAAATGTTTAATCATCATACATACACTCTTATACTAGGTGCGTAATGGAGAGTTAAAGGTGCAATCAGTAAGAGGTGACGTCAGCGTGTGCATTGTGCCAGCAAATGTTGGTTATTTATTTATTTATATACTTGTTTATGTTCCTCGAGAGAAAGCGATGGCAAACAGCCTGGTATGTCTCTCTGCCGAACAATGCCAGACTCTGAACTGCCCCACATGACAGTGCATGCCAGCCTGGGACAGCCAGCCTGAGATTTGGGACATTAAGTGCGCTGCAGAGGGAATTATTCACCTGCTTTTGTGTCTCTGACACATGCAATACAATATAAATATGTGAAATTTGGCGTTTTATGACAAAAATAGCCTTGAAACTATTTAAGTTTCTGCATTATGTGTATTACAAAAATGCTAAAATATAAAAAGCTCTCCTTTTACATTTTGGAAACTTGATCCTTTAAAAGCATTGTGGCCGTGCATCGCATATCGGGGCACATTGCACATGTTCCTCGTCTACTTGGCTGATTGTTCGTTGAACTCCTTTGTTGTCTGAGTCTATTGACAATGAAACAGTTTGTCTGCATAACGCAAATGAGTCGCAATCACTCATAAGTGCACTATAATTTCACTTACTTCCATCCTTCCTCTCGGCGCTCTCAATATAACGCGCAGCCTCCAATAAAACCTGTACATTTTTCAGGAAAGTGTTTATCATGGAAGAGTCTCTGGAGTTGAAGACGTCATTGAAAGGACAAGTAGACATCTCAAAATCTTGCTGATCCAAAGATGTCTCGGACTCCAGAAACAAGTCTTCGGCCTTCACCTCTCCTCGTTGCCTCTCAGTCCTCACCATTTTGTTCCCGTGCAGTGAATATGGTCGGAATTGGACGCGTGTGTGAGTTATTGTGCTGTGCTCTCTGGATCTACTGAATAAATGAGGGGAATGTAATGGATTGAGGAGATAAAACACTCCGGGATTGCCGGGTCCTAGCGCCCACCGCGCGCTCGCCTGTCACGTCTACAACGTGCCCCCGAACTATGACGTCATCAGCCGGGGCCCGTGCCAATATAAACACGATTTGTCATGTAATATAAAAATGAACACTGAAAAACATGCAGTTACTTTTCTCTTAAGCTATTAAAACGTAACCCACATAACCAAGGTTCCAAAGGTTGATCTACATACTTTTGAAGTACTAGCTTACATTGTAAAAGTAAGCAAAACGTACGCTCACACCCTTCCGAAAATTAACCATGGCTTTACTACAAATAAAACCATGGTTAGACTACTATAGTAACCACAATTTAACCATGGTTTTGCAAGACTAACCATTGTTTAACCATGGTAAACTGTGGTTATACAAATGGTAGTCAATATGCCAAAAAAAACATGGTTACTACAATTTCACTATAATAAAATCATGGTTAATTTTCGTAAGGGCCTCATGGGATAGTAAAGCATCTATTGAATGTGTTCCTCGGAATCTAGCCGGAAGTAGTAAGTAATTGAGAAAGTTTTTGACTTGTTTTATGAACACTGTGAATTCTGTCATAGTACTGCTCTTTTCACATACTGTTTTTCGCCTACTACATAGGGAAGTAGGCCTATGCGATTTTGGTTTCAGCCATAGTACCAGGCATTCAAAGCATTGCTAAGCTACAAAAATATTGCAACGCTATGAGTTATAAACTCAAATTAGTCCATTCTCTTCCCTTTAAATATTTAGGACTTCATTAACTTTATTAGGCTTTATAAAGCTCAAACATACAAACTTTTCACGTTTTGGTTTGATTAGCAGTGTAACTTTTTGTCACACCCAGGTTACAGGAGCCGTCATCATTACGCTTTTTGTTCCATTGATTTCCATTCATATGCATGCAAACACTGAAGACTGGAAACGCGAGCTCATGCGAAAACGTTTCGCTGCATCAGATTTGGTGAATTCTGACTTATTGATATATCATAGTGTAACCTCTTACAGTAGCATGGTTATTATCATTAAAAATTATCATATCACCCAAAAATGAAAATATTTTCTCACCCTCATGTTGTTCCAAACCAGTTCTTTCTTCTGTTGAACACACAAGATATTTTGAAGAATGTTTGTAACCAAACATACTATGGAAGTCAATGGCTACCAGCAACTGACTGGGCACCAACATTCTTCAAAATATCTCCTTTTGTGTTCAGCAGAAGAAAGAAACCCATACAGGTTTGGAACAACACGAGGGTGAATAAATGATGACAGGATTTTTATTTTTGTGTGAGCAATCCCTTGCTAAAACAAAAATAATAATAAAAAAACAAACAAAAAAAATATTAAAATGTGTGTAATTAATTTTATATAATTTATCAAAATGAAATAAATGTTAACTGAAATAAAATAAAATATTAAAAAAAATATTATTTTATTTAATCTAGTTGCCAAGGCAACATTTTACATTTTCATTTAGATTACTAAATAAACTAAAATTAAATAAACTAAAATTAATAAATAAAAATAAAAAAATACTATATAGACATTTAAAAAAAAAAATTTGACAAAAGCACACAACCAAATTACTAAAATATTAATTAAAATTAAAGTGAAAGAAAAATAAAATCTAATTCAGTATATTAACAGCAATTATAATGTCAAAAAAATTGTGTCATAAATTTCATATAATTTATCAAAATGAAATAAATGTTAACTGAAATAAAATAAAATATAAAAAAATATATATTCAAAATATATTCAAATATATTCAAACCACAAGATTGTAATGTTTCAGGAAACTGTAGTAGACTAAGTTTTACATTTGGATTTATTATTATTCCTTATATCTTGAAATTATTATTTGCAGTGTTTGATGCAGTCTGTTGCAGTGTTTGATGCTCAAATTCTAGCGTGACCACAGCTTTTATATTTTAATACCCTCTTATTCATTCACACTGCCGAGTCTATCTTTTATAGGTTATGAGTGATTCGGCTAAACGAAACCTTGAAAGGTCCAAATCCTGACACATGCTCACAGCTCCAGTCGTGGCTGACAGCAGCGCTGAAACATCATTATTAAGAGTGAAATACGTTTCAAAGACTCCATTCGGTGCAGAGGGAGGGCGGAGAGGCTGGAGTTCACTGTCCGTTCCCTGCGGTCTTTGACTTTTTTAGCATGGCAGCTTTTTACCAGCGCCAGCACAAGGGGATGGCAGAGCTCAGCTCTCCCCAGCACTTCAAAGCCAGTGCACAGGGCTTCAGCCGTTTGATGTGAAGTTCACAGGAAACTTGAAAGTGGAGAGCACAAGAAAGCCAGCGAGCTCTACGTCTAAAAAGAGAGAAATTGGTAACGTGGCCTTCAACCTCGATGCGTGCTTGTCACACACCTGTCAGTGATGCAGGGCATTGTGGGAGACGAGCGGAGCTGAAAAGACTTGTATAGTTGAGCTAGTACATCAGTGAGGTTATTGTGTCCTTGATGTTGTCAGTAGAAGCAGCGAGTAGTGCCTTAGTCTGTTTGAAAATGTGGGACGGTGTCATTTTACTATCACTGAGATACTATTACAATTATTCTTAACTTTTTAAATAGGTTTTCATTTTAATTTCATGTGAAGTTTTAATAATTTAGTTGTGTTTTTGCCATTTTTATTTGTTTTTGAAAATATGACTAGTTTTTAATTTTATTTGAGTTTTGACTTTTCGTTATTTTAATACATTCAACTAAATGAAATTGAGAAATGCTGCTCTGTAAATAAATGATAAAATGCAAATACTTCATTTTATTTCAGTTAATGTTTATTTTATTTCAAGTAACGGAAATGTTTTTTTTAACTATAACTATTCATTTTTTTATGGTTATTTTTTTAGTTAATTATAATTTTTTTATTGTTTATTTATTAGTTATTTTAGTTAACTATCATAACCCAAAGATGTCACAGACCTCTAAATATGATGATCCAAAGGACACCCTTCCTAAAATTCAAAAGCAGTTTTATAATGTATTAAAAATAATATAATATAATATAATATATGATTCATTTCATGATTTCTGGAATTTAGAAGGCAGAATGAAACCGTCAAATCCTGTATCTTTCTGATCTTATAATAATAAACAAACAAATCATAAATAACTAATAATTATGTAATATGAATCAACAATACTCAAACATTAATAATGAATATAAATAATTATGAATAAATAAATAAGAGTAGTTAACATAAAAAAGCTGGTCTGAGTTAGCAAGATTTATTATTATTATTATTTAACAACAACAACAACTTGACAAAGCTGTATTTATTTGATTAAAAGTAAATTAAAACAGTAATATTGTGAAATATTATTACAATTTAAAATAACTGTTTTCTATATTAATGTATTGCAAAAAGTCTTCAGTGTCACATGATTCTTCATAAGTCATTCTAATATGCTGTGCTTAATATTTTTGAGGAAGCCATGATATATTTCAAGATTCCTTGATAAATATTTATTTATTTATTTAAACCTAATTTATGTAAATGTCTTTACTGTCATTTTATCAATTTAGTGCATCCTTGCTGAATAAAAATACACATTTCTTTATGAAAAAAACAACAACTTATGAACAGTAGTGTATTATTCCATTCTCCAAACCCGTTGTTCTCTGTAGGGTCGCAGAGATGCTGTGTTATGTAATATTTAAATCTCTTTCAAAGCAAACTGGATCTGAGATCTCCTTACATGAGGACATTCCTTGTATTTGGACAAGACCAAAAAGGTTGCGACCTTTACTCAAGTCCCATGCACTCAACCCTCTCGCAGCTTTGTTTTAAATGTGTAGGATGCTATTAATGGCATTTTACAACCCCCAGCTCTTCTATAGCTCTCTACAATCAGTCACGTTCAAAAAACCCTTTGAGACCTTAATTAAAGAGGCGCCATGAGTGGACCGGCGCTGTACTTAAAGCCAACATGACCAGCTTGCACTGCAGGCTATCTGGGGTCAGACTACCTCGTTAGGGCCGTCATTCTCGCCAGTGTGTCCGGGAGCCATGACAACAGGCACCAGCCAATCCTCTGCTCCCGGCCTCCAGACCGCGTCCACCTGCTTAAATATTTAACACGCTCATTCACGACTCCCACAACCAAATTAAAAATACATCCTCTCCCTGGTCTGCTTTTGAAAACAATAAGCCGTGACTGTGAGTTGAAGTCATCACTGAAGCTCTGGGGGCCAACAATAGTGTTTAACATTCTCCAACAACATGTTTGAAATTCTTCACCGAGGAATCCAGGAGCTCTCTTTCTCGAAGCCATCGGGTCCCGGAGGAAATAAGATATGTAATTGTGATAATAGAGTGTGGATGAAGAAGTAGCTAATATTGTCAAAATGGAACTGCTACAGTCACAGTCTCCTCCCACGTGTGTTCATACTGACGGTGTCTCTCCACCTACATGCTCACGCTGTGACATTCAAAATAAATGCCAGCAATCTGTGGCACTCTAGGGAAAGCTTCACTTTAGGGGGTGAGCGTTTGATAATTAGCTTCGAGCCGCTGCTTCCATCAAAATCACTGGTGCGAGACAAAAAGAGTTTCAAAATGCGTCAATACAACTGTATATTTCAGTAGTGAAGTTTTGAATGTCTTAGGGTTAGCAAGTAAGCTAATGCTAATGTATTCAACTCTATGGCTGTAAAAATGCTATCAATTCTCCAGTTAATTCATCTTTAAAATGATTGCTTGGAAGGTTATTAGCTTTACAAATAATTTCAACTCAAGTTTTAAAATCTTGTCTTGTTCGATCTCGTATTGCTTTAAAAATGCAACATCCCGGATCGAATCCTGGCGCCTCCCTCTCTCTTTCCCACTTCGCTTCCTGTCTCCTCTACACTTTCCTATCGTAATAAAGGCAACATGCTAAAATGTGCTAGCGGTATGGTAAAAAAAAACGCTCAGAACACCTTAGCAAGCATATTAAATGTGCAGACTTCATTTAAACTCAGTTTTTTTTTAGATAAAATAAGTCTAAATAGGCTGTTTCTGTTAATTTAATTAAAAAAATTATAATAATTTAAAATTGAGTTTTTTTCAATTTTATGTTGTTAGAATGCTTGCCATTTAAAATATAACCAACATTGACAATGTCATTGTAATATCTGCATATCTTCTTTCTAGCATCTGTCTGCGTACTGAACTAAGAGTGGTCATTTTCCATGCATTATTTGCTGCACTGTGATCACAAAGTTCCCTTATGAAAATTAACCATGGTTTTACTACATATAAATAAAGGCAGCGGCTATTTGCACTAAGTGTAAATAGCGATGGAGGCTATTTACACTAAGTGTAAATAGCAATTAGATGCTAAGTGTAAATAGCAATTAGATGCTAAGTGTAAATAGCAATTAGATGCTATTTACAGTAAGTGAAAATAGCATATTTTCTTAGCGATGGATGCTATTTACACTAAGTGAAAATGGCAGTATTTTTAAGTGATATGCTGTTTACACTAAGTGCACATAGATATAGATTCTATTTACACTGTTAAAATAGCAGGATTTTTTATATACTACTTTATACTATTTTTTTGCTATTTATACTACTTATTGCAAATAGTGGCAAATGTCTGCACCTCAGTATTGTAGTATATTATAATAAGTATGCAGTAATAACTTATTGAGTGTAAATTTTAATTTTAATTCAAATTATTAAATGGATGTCACATTATTGGGACAATAAAGCCCTCCCTGCACCTACCCTAACCCTACCTGATACTTTATTTTCAACTTTTTGATTATTTCCTTCATTTTTATTAAAAAATAAATGCTTTTCTGATGTGATATGAAATTTGAAAAGGGAGAAAAAAGTTTGCCAAAAGGCGGATTCGAACCCGGGTCGATCGCGTCAAAATGAGTACGACACATTTTACCATCTGCACCACTGGAGCTGGTGATTGACAACCATCTTTTGTAATGTTGACAAGTCTAATCACACGTTTGTGGGTGGAGCTAGTGCAAATAGCTTCTGCCAACAAGGCGGGCTATTTACACTTAGTGTAAATAGACACTCCATATAAAAAAACGGTTTCACTTTATTTTGATGGTCCCTTTAACACATTCTGTTGACTATAAGTAACATTGCACCTACATTTCTACTAACTCTCATCAGAGTGTTAGTAGTGTATTAGTAGACTGGTAGGGATAGGGATAGAATAAGTTGACATGTACTTGCAAAGTTACTTACAGTCAGTAGAGTGTCTGTTGGGAGACCATCACAATAAAGAGTTAGCAGATATGAAGCAGACAGTCTACTGATACTTTAATAAGAGTTTGTTGACATGTAGTTGCAACATTACTTTGACTCAACAGAATGTTCAAAAGGGACCATCAAAATAAAGTGTTACTAAAAAAACTATGGTTTCATATAGTTAAACCACAAATTAACCATGGTTTTGCTACACTAACCATAGTTTAACCATGGTATTTGTAGTAAAACTGGTTATATAAATGGTAATAAATAAAAAAACGTGCCATTACACTTTTACTACAATAAAACTATGGTTAATTTTTAGGGTTGCGTCGATTCTTGTACACAGTCAACAGAATTTAATTTACACTGAACCTAATCACCATTCTGTTGCCTTGCTTTTGCCTTTTCATTTTGGAAATCTATTTTAATCTTCAATTTCTTTAGCAAAGAAGCTCGAGATCCAATTTACCATATTTTCGACGGGCTGTAAGTCATAAGTGAACTGTAAACATGTCTTAAGTAATAACTGGTCGAATGCAACAGGATATGTGGTTGCTTCTGAAACTTGTATACATACTCAGTACCCAGAGTGACGCAGTGCAGCTCAAAACCGTGTGACCTCTCACATTTGGTGCTACATTTCACCGCTAAGTGTGAATTAGTGATGCTGACCCTGCCTGTGTTTCTCGTTCGGGTTCTGTATGCGCATGTTGGTGTGTGTTTACACTGTAAAGCTGACCCTGAGCATAAAAACACCATTACAAATATTCTCTTAAGCTGCTCTGTTGTTCTATAATGATGGTGATCAGCGTAAACTGCGAGTGATTCCCTAGAGGCATTTACTTAGCAGACTAGCACAAGCTAGCGCTGTTTAACTGACCTTCTTTGTCTAAAGTGTAATCAGCTGTGTGTGGCCTTTATTCATTGAGTGCTGATGGATTTTGTCTAATCATGTTCAAAACCCTCATCCACCACTATAAACAGAGAGGAAACTGTTTACAGAAATTAGCTGCTAGCTTATGAATAACACGCATATGAGGTTATTCATAGGTTACATTCATGTTATACAGTAACATTTGAACACTAGCTTTTGAATATGTTCCAAATGAGTTTTTTTTATTATTTTAATCACAGTTGTTGATAGTATTATATGAATATCTGAACTTTATTGAACAGGATCATTTAAAGCGAGACATACCAGCTAATACTACAAAACATCAAAATTTACAGAAATTCATTGCTACTCATTAACGTTTGGGTTGATGTCACTTCCTGGAGGAACTACCATTGTTAGTTAAAAGTATTACAAAAGACACCAAGCCACAGGAAAAGCCTGTGAAAATATTAACCATTTAAACAATATTCCCCCCCCCAAAAAAAAGCTAACAGCAAACTCTGTCATACTTGTATTTTTACACTTGTTTTATGCTTAAAGTATTACATTGTTAGCTTAGCAACATGCAAACCCTTATGTGATATTTTCATAAGCCCAGAAATACACAGCCTATTTGTGTGCTATGTGTTTTGCATGTCATAAAACATTTTGATTAGCAAAAGGAAAAAATTAAGAAATATTTGAACTAGTTCTTAATAAATTGACGGTTATAATATTAGAAGTTAATTGTGCACCTGGAGATATTAAAAAAATGGCAACATCAATTCAAACTAGTAAAATTATTTATAAATCACCCTGTTTTAAATGAATTGTGATATTGTTATTAAAGAAAACCAGCTAATATAATTTCCATCCTTTAAAAAGTTGATTTAAAAAAAAAGAAGCTGTATATTTTCACACGTCTTATCAAGAAATATAAACCTATTTTGATTAGCGAAAGGAAAAATTAAGAAATACCTGAAATAGTTCTAAATAAATTGCCAGTTTTTATGATAGAAGTCAGTGGAGAACCTGGGGATATTGAAGACATTTATTTTTAAATTGATATTGTTATTAAAGAAAACAATCGAATATAATTTTGATCTTTTCTTTAAATATTGATTCATAATGTACCCTGTATATTAACAAACACATAGACTTCATAACCTGACTAATACTTTTGTACCCTCAGGTGCTGTAGCCAGTTTGTTTGGGTCAAATATCACTCAGGGGGTCTTTTGTTAGTCCAGATGCCTCCAAGACACAGAGAAGGACTTCCTGGATGTTATCATGGCTGAACTATTCTCACCCTTTCCTTCAGAAAACAGTATCATAACGTCATGTTACCCCTCCCTGCATCTAAGCAATCAACATATAAGTCTCTCTCACCCTCTCACACACGCCAAACCCTCACACTCTCTCGGCAGCACGTAATTGCCCTTTGGCTTTTGTAGCTCATTGTCTTCCTGTGTTCCCAAGGAGGGACAGCTGGTGACAATGGACTAGGGACAGAGAGATAAAGAGAGGGGGTTGGTGTTAAAGAGGGGTCCGGACTCTCCTCCACTCAGCACGATCTGTCTCACTCTGTTGCGGTTTGCCGTCTTAACCAGATAACCAGTTATTATTTGCGTGACACTCAGCCACAGACACCTGTCTCTGATGAGACATCTGTCTCTCTGTCATCTGGTCTCTTACTAAGAGTAAACGAGTTTCTGCCTTCGGCTCTTTGAAGCAGCGATACGCTGCCATAGCTGTTAGCATGAGGCCTCCTCGGAAAATTACAAGGAAGGAAAGGAGATGATTAAAGAGAGAGCGACAGGTCGAAGGACCTAATGACCGCCTGAGGCCAGGATGTTGTGGAAGTTGTGAATGTTGAATGCATCCATCACCTCTTTTAACAGTAGGACAAACACAAGTAGACGCAGACTTTTAATCAGCGATCGAGGCTAGGAATGGTGATGGACTTGTTTTTAATGGTATATCTGGTGAGTCAGTCAAAACATTAGATTTTATCACCGAAACACAGTGGCGTAATCACACCTACACAGAAGACACAATCGCTGTGTTTCAAAACCTAATAGGCTGCCTAAGAAGACAGCAATTTAGGGCATCATAGGTGTGCTCCCTACTTGAAATTTGTTCGAAAAGATCAATAGAGTTTGATATTAACATGTGCGCTATGTATATTTATGCTTAAGATAAAGTATTGTGTTGTTAACTTAGCAACATGCTAACTACAATCTCTTACTCAACTCTTTAAAAAGCCTAAAAATACATAGCAATTTGTTTGCAGTTTTTACTTTTAAGAAAGTATCACGTGATTAGCTTAGCCAAATTCCAAATGCAAACTCATCTTTTTAACAAGCCCAAAATAACATTTGTGTGCTGTGTTTAGGACTTAAAATATCACTTTGTTAGCTTAGCAACATTCTAACTTCAAACTCTTATGTGACACTTTTGTTTGCTATGTTTTTTATGTTTATTAAAGTATCTTGAGATTAGCATTAGCAAAATGCTAACTATAAACTCAATTTGTTATGCTTAAAGCACATCCGAATCCAATGTTACCTTCACTTCCTGTCTCCTAAGATGCCTTGATTTGATCAATATTTGAAGGCAGCACAGATGTATCCTTCTCTGCCTGATATCCCACAATCCTGTGCGTTCAATTCCGTGACAGTTGAACTAGATTTTTTTTTAATAAAGATGGTATTGAATAAGGATTTTTATGTGAATGTAGGTTTTGACCAACTTTTTCCATAATAAGTGTCATAGTGAAATTAGTTTGTAGTAAATTAGAAATCAGTATTTTAGTAATTAAATTAACTTAGTTATCATCAAAGCTTTCTCTATTTTGTTGTAGATCATTAAACAATTATGTTGCCTCATAAGTCTGTCAGAAATCAGTTTTGTGAGGTACCTTTGTGCGCAAACACTGTCTGTAAAGTCATTGCCTGATAAGGCAACGAAGTATCAAGTCAGCTGTCTAAGATTCCAAAAATGGAATATATGGTTACACTATTTTAAGGTGTCCTTGTTACAGTGTAATTATACATTTAAGTACTGAGTAATACTAATTAACTACATGTACTTACTATATGGTTAGGGTTAGGATGAGGGTTTGGCTTTGGGTTACTTGCATGCAATTATGCTTAATTAATTGTTATAATAGTAAGTACATGCAACGTGTGTAACAAGGACACCTTAAAATAGTGTTACCGAATATATTTTCTTTCTCTTTGCTTTTTTATATCAATATGGTACTTTTATAAAAGAAGTCTGATTTAAAAAAAAAAAAGAATCTAAAAAATTGTCAGATTACTTTACCTAAAATGAGTAACCTAGATTACGTTACTAACAACAATTTTCATCATGGTATCTGTAATCAGTAATGGCCTACAATTCGAAAATAATCTACCCAGCTCTGCCTTTAACATTAAAATGTCACGTTGTTGTGTTAGCAATATGCATAGTATGGCAAACGGAAGTGCTGCATACTCCAAATCAGTCACTGAGTGATGTAGGGAGCAGATTGCGAGAAAGCTCACTTGGTTTTGGAGCAGAGCTCCAGAGTTGAAAAAGTACATGTTGTAGTTCCTCTCAGCTCACAGCTGTCTCTCTTGCTACTAGTGGTTTTCTGTTCCCATCATCTCACTGACTGGTTTTCGGTTTATTTCTTTGTTAAGTGCTGCATTTCAACACCCTCACGGTCTGATGTCACTCCGTTTGTCGCAACCGGTAGCTGGTTTTATTAGGTTTGGCTGTTTAAATGTGATCTTCAGGTCTGACTCAGCTGCTCGTCCATGTGACAGAGTTTAGCGGTGAATCATTTAGCTCGTCTGTGTTTAACAACTGGTAGTTTTGCAGAAGTGAACTGCAAGAAAGTGCACACTCATGCACATTGCTATCAGAATCTGGGTCATTGCTTTTATTGTGTTAGTGGTGCTAGCTGAGGCATGCGTCATTATTATTGTTCATAGTTACGGTTGGGTTTTTTCAGTATTACACGTTGGTGCATGACACATCCAACACAGTTTATGTTACGAAAATGAATGATTTGTCAAATTATTGTGCAGCTTAATTGAGCAGTATGTGTTTATTTTATTACTTTTCCAAGTGTATGGTCAAGTTTTGCTTAAATATCATTGAGACTTGCAGGTGGGCTTTTTTGAATTAGGCCAGTAAGCAACCACCTAGCAACCATGCATAATAGCATGACAACCACCTAGCAATGGCTTAGCAACCCCTAATAACACATAGCAACCATATAGAAACATGCTAAAACAGGCCATATCACCCATCCAACCATGTATCACTGTGTAAAACCCACCCAGAACACCTTAGCAACCACTCAAAACACCCTACCAACTGCATGGCAACATCCTAAAACAACCCAGAACACCATAGCAACCACATAACACGCAAAAAAACATCATCAGAACACCCTAGTAACCATGTAGCAATGTACAAAAACTACCCAGTACACCCTGGCAACCACTCAAAACACCATAGCAACTGCATAGCAACATGCAAAAAACTTCCAGAACACCTTAGCAACTGCTCAAAACACCCTAGCAACTTCATGGCAACATGCTAATACCAAAAACAACACTATAGCAACTGCATAGCAACATGCAAAAAATACCCAGAACACCTTAGCAACCACTCAAAACACCATAGAAACTGCATGTCAACATCCTAAAACCATCCAGAACACCCTAGCAACCACATAACATGCAAAAGCCATCAGAACACCTCAGTAACCACATAGCAATGGGCAAAAACCACCAAGTACATCCTGCCATCCACTCAAAATACCCTAGCAACTACATAGCAACATGCAAAACCACCAAGAACACCCTAGTGACCAAATAGCAACATGCAGAAACCACCTAATACATCCTAGAAACTGTATAGTAGCATGATAAAACCGCCCACAACACCCTGCCAAACACATATCAATATTCAAAAAACACCCAGAACACCTTAGAAACCACTAAAAACAACCTAGCAACCATACAACAACACCTAGTTTTGCATCCACTCACATTTTATTTGAAAAAATTATGGTCTGTCAATTCTGGAACAAGAAAATCAAGACTTCTGGCTTGAGATGGAACCAAAAACCGAGAACATAAGAGAAAGGTTTATAAATCGTAAGTACACCCATAGGGTTGCATCATTCAAAAGATAAGCTGACACTGCATTAGCCCCAGACACTGGCAATTGAAAGACAAACACCAATGTTCCCAGGTCTTAAATTTGCTCGGACAGATGAAGTAAAGCCATCTCGTTTAGTATAATTGCTGTTGGTTGGATTCAAGTGTGAATGAAATGGCCATTATTCTCATTCACATGGATCAGAGGCCAGCATCGCCCCAGAGCAACAACAACCTCATCATTTGGTGCCCTGACCCCGCCTACAGCTCATCTCTCTGACATTTTAAACACCCTAGTTTAATGCCCCCTCTCACAAGGACATATTAGTCCCCCAACCCCTAGTCGGAACCCAAAAGCCTTCGATCTTTACATCACGCACATAGTAGCCATTGGGACAAAACTCTTTGAGTTTTCATTGGTGGTTTGATATCGACTTTGACGAAACTGCATGCTTCACTCTGCTTACATGGCAGTCAAATTCTCGCACAGTCATTTACATGGACGTGACTTCAGACAGACACACAAGCGCATATTCCTTCACCCGTCTGGTTAATGCCGCCAGCCCTGGAGTTTAATCCCAAAATCAATCTCCTCTCCAGGGCTTCCACTTGCTTCACCATGGCCTTGACAGACAATAAGATCCAGAAGAGAGAGAGCGCGAGAGAGATCATCCGTCTGTAAAGTAGGTCTTCCATTCAAACCAGCTCACCCTTATTATTCCCATTCATGGCGCTGGGGATGGCTGTTTAGACCAGACAATGCCTGGTGGTTTGCTGGGATCTGAAAGGCCCGTGCAGACCCAGGCAGAGGTCTGTCGTCTGTGCCAGATTGAAGGCAGATACTGGGGCACCACTTGCTGAGGAACATCTGGACGTCATGCGCATCTATTCCACCCACTTAACAGCAGAATAGAGATTTCACGAGTATTGTGGAGATCTCTTTAGGAAGAGGACATGAACTCAGAAGCTTAAAGATTTACATGTTTGTGTTGGAAGGTTAATGCAAATGTAAGATGGTGCCATGTAAACTTCGGATTATCTGGCTATATAAGGTTCTTCGGGGACAGCCTTTTTTAGGTTTAGGTTTAATATTAATAACCAACTGGGGGTGGGGGGAGATAGTCACATACTTCAATTATCAATTAATAATTATTTATCCTATTCATCTTGCTTCAAGACCCAGATTTTACAATTGGACATCAAGTAGCAACCCAACACAGTATCCAAATTGTTCCCTCATACAAATTTAGTCAGAGAAATCTGGTCATAAAATGAGTTAATATTAAAATAAATTAAAATAAATAAATTTGAGCCTTGAGTTTGATTAGATGGTCAACCTTTGACAACAACAACAAAATAAGCATTTATCCACCATTTTAAGAGTAATAAGCATGATAATATGATTATTTGCATAAGGATTGTTTTCCCGTGCTGTCCTAGACCCCTTTTGGGGGTTGTGACCTGCCAGTTCTGTCATTGACAGCAATGAGATTAAAATGAGAGCAGATGGAGATTTGGTCCCCTACTTCTCCAGATTTTCTCTCTGTGATCTCACATATTTTATCTTTAGAGTTTCAAACAAGGTCTCCAACACTTCTACCAAATGTTCCTACCAAGATGCCAAATGTCTACAACCAAATGTCAGATACATCTACAACTCTGCACTTGTATTGTATGTCAATAATTTATTTCAGTAATGTTCTCATGTGTGTCTTTTTATTTCTCCCAAGTATCTACAGGAGAAACATCTCAGACAAAGTCTCCTTAGCTATGAAAGAGCAACTTCTTTTCCTATGGGAATTTAGGACAGGGAAACCTCATCTTCATATCACATCAAAAAGGCTTCAAAAACTCTATAAACACAATAACCATAATTTGGGCGACCAGTTCCACTGCTGCTATCTCCGTCCTGCAGATCCAGACATATTGTCCCAAGAGGATGGAGGGGGTGGAAAAAGACAGACAGAAAGTGGGAAATAAAGAGGGATAAAAGTTGATATTTCATACAGAAAGGATCATCACAGCTGCGGGTTGAGGATAGTTTCTGTTGAAGAGAGATTAGTTCCTTTAGGTCTTTATTGAGCTGATGTTTTACTGCTCAGTAAGTCATTTTTCTTCATTGCAGTTGGATTTAGGACCCCTGCCCCCTTCTTAAAAGCTGGTTGTGTGTATGTATGCAGGGGGTGGTGGAGCCTCGTCGCCTGCCCCAGACAATGGGTGCAGATGGCCTTCAGGGTGGGGTGAACGTGGGGTGGGTAAAGACAGACATCTGCAAGAAACAGAGGGAGAGAGTGTGGCGTTTCATTCTGGAAAGCTAACTGTGTATTTTGGGTATAGGAGGAATTGGCCAAAAGTAGTCAAGAAGAGACAAGTCTGCAAATATTAACCAGGAGAGTGACTCAGACATGAGTTGAGGGCCTAAAGTCATCCACATAATAAAACCAGTATTGTTTTCAGTCATTTACTAACCCTCATGTTGTTCCAAACCATTTGGTTTCGTACACCTGAAAGTAGATATTTTGCAGAATGTCCAAGCTGCTTGTTTCCCTGCAACAAACATTAAAGTTATTTATCCTCTCTAGCACCAAAACGGACAAAAACAGAATAAAGGTGTCTATATTACTAGTTTGCTGTGTCACGTTAATCTCTTGAGTGAAGTGTGGTTAACTCAATGTTTCTTTTTTTAGTTAACCACGTTTCTGTCCTTGTTTCATTATCTCTGACAGTTTAAATTGTTTTTGTTAAATCAATGTGTTCCTGAGGAAGTGACAACTCTCGGGCTCTGGTGCAAGTGGGTCTGTGTGGTTTGGGGTGTAAGGCTGATATCCGCTGTCAAGAAAACCTCATCCTGAAGTCTTACACCCTATCTACCCTGCAAGAAAACAACATGACAAATCTAGAACTTGACCGTCATAATCACCCAAGCTAAGCCGAGCACTTGCTGACAGATTTGTTTATAATGGGAGCTTTCCAGTTTAGTCATGTCATCTCACCCGCTTGTAGTCCATTCAGCTGTCACTTTGTAGAAGCTAATCAAATTAAGATGGATGCCAGTGTGGGTGTGACACTGTCCTCATCTTTGAAAACTGTAAACAAAACTGCAATAGGTAAAGGAAAATATGAGTCAGGCTTAAATAACTTGTCCACTTCCAATACAGATAAACATTTTTGTGTGGTGAATTTATTACTGGAAAATCCAGTTTAAGCTTTTAGCTGTGTTTTGGAACATGGTAGCAAGTTTACACTGAGGCAGGTTTCTTGCAGGTCCAAGTTGGTCATTAGCTGATCCAAGCTGGTCTTTAGTTGGTCAATCCAGCCACTATGTTCCAAAAACCAGCTTGACTCCTTGGTGTAAGTTGGTTTGTTAATGGTCAAAGATGGTCTACCATCTTATTTCATTTTCATTTAATTTCACTTTATTTATAGAGCACTTTACAACTGCACCTGCAGACCAAAGTGCTGTACAATCAAGAACCACTCATTAAAACACACAACTTAAAACAACACACATTCTACTAAAACAGCAAAAACTAGGCCACACTCTCAAAGGCTAAAGACAAGAGGTAGTTTTTGACTTCAACTTTAAAAACATTTAAAGTTGAGACCTCTCTAAGTACCTGAGGAAGACTATTCCAGAGCTTCGGCCCTGCAACAGCAAAGGCCTGATCCCCTTTTAAATTTAAATGAGTACGAGGGACAGTAAACAATAACTTATTATTGGATCTTAGAGACCTAGGTGCTTGACGAACAGCAATGAGCTCAGACACGTAAGCAGGAGCCATCCCATGCACTGCTTTAAAAACATATAAAAGAGTTTTATATTTTATCCTGTAGTTCACTGGTAGCCATTTAAAAGAAGCTAAAATAGGAGAGATATGATGACTTTTCTTAGCACCCACTAGCAGCCTAGCTGCTGCATTCTGAACCAATTGCAAGCGTGAAATAGTGGTCTGGCAGGACTCCACATACAACACATTGCAATAGTCCAGATGAGACAAAACAAAGGCATTAATAACCTTCTCTAAGTCCTTTCTTGACAGAATAGGCTTTAGTCGAGCAATAGACCTAATCTGGAAAAAACAACTCTTTACTACAGCATTAATCTGCTCGTCAAATTTCAGCTCTGGGTCAAACACCACACCTAAGTTCCTTATTTGGTCATGGCAATAATCGGACCATGAACCCAGATATGTGGACATATTTAAACATCTAACAGGGCCAAAAAACATAATCTCAGTTTTACTCTGGTTCAACTGAAGCAGATTTTGAGTCATCCAGCTCTTAACCTCCTCTAAACATTCAAATAGCAAATTCGAACCATTATTCTCTCCCACTCTCATAGGTAAATAGATCTGTGTATCATCTGCATACAAATGGTACAACATGCCGTATTTTTTT
This sequence comes from Schizothorax lantsangensis, assembly GCA_027422415.1. Taxonomy (NCBI): domain Eukaryota; kingdom Metazoa; phylum Chordata; class Actinopteri; order Cypriniformes; family Cyprinidae; genus Schizothorax; species Schizothorax lantsangensis. The sequence continues at coordinate 27,173,639 of CM049843.1, read as the reverse complement.
AAAATTGAGCCAAGGGGCAACATATACAATGAAAATAAAATAGGGCCAATAACAGAACCCTGGGGGACACCACAAGTAACAGGCACTGTCGTTGAAACAAAATTACCATACTTTACAGAGGATGATCTATGTGACAAATAAGACTTGAACCACTCTAAAACCGTCCCACGAATTCCAACTAAATGGGACAAACGCTTTATAAGAATCACGTGGTCAATTGTGTCAAAAGCTGCACTTAAGTCCAATAGAATCAGAGTAGCAATAGAATTATCACCAACTTGGACCAGCTGATTACCCACTTGGACCAGCAAAAAACCAACTACCAGCTGGACATATCAAAACGTACAACAGGTTTACAGAACATAGTGTCTGGTTGACCAACTAAAGACCATCTTGGACCTGCAAGAAACCATCTACCATGTTACAAAAGACAGCTAGCATCAAGCTCAAGCTGGATTTCCAGCATGGTTACTGGCTGCCATGACCATGTAACTATCAAAATTCCATTTCCAATTAAACAGTTTTGGTATTGGTTGGGTCGCCTCTTGATGTCCAGAAGTAAAACAATTTGAGAACCACTGATCTAGTGACACAAATACCCAGATACAGTTCCTAAGAATGCATAGACCTTAGAACATCTTAATTAATCATTAGTTACACAGCAGAGTCGGGTTACTAATCAATGGTTTTTCTCCCTTCGAGAAACACAGTGGCATCAGTGTGACCTACTGCTCGATATAGTTGCCCTGAGACTGATGCATTACATGTGCACAATGGGCTTATCTCACAAGGAGGCCAGTGTGTGTGCGTTATGACACAGGGTCGTCCTGGATTAGACGGCCGATCGGTCCTCGTTGTGCACGCTAAGATATCCTGAGTTCGCAGGACAGGGCGGCTCTCACAGTATTGCGTTACAGGAAAGAGAGAGCCAACAGGTACAAAATGAACCTAAATATGATCTCATGCTTTTCCCTCCCCTCTCTTTCTCTTCACTCCCCTCCCTCCATTCTTGGCAGCCGGCCGTCACACGGGAGACACATTGCATGACTCCCTCCTTTTTATTTCCCCCCACTGCATTCTCTCTGAACCATCAGGCTGGTAAAGGGAGGAAAGGATGCAGTCGGATATTGGTGGTGTTGTTTTGGCGCCTTAATCCCTTTTTAATATCAGATTTAGGAAGGACGCAGAGAGGGACTGGTGAAGACAGAGCCAGATCCCAGTGCCGAGTTGGCCTCCTAGAGTCTTGCTGCAAAGTCATTCCATCTAAACACAATCTCATAATGACCTGTCCTCATTTAGAGGGCTGATGGGAGCATGTTTATCATCGCATTGCTGACATGGCTTTGGATCTGTTTGGCTCCAAATCAAGAAGCTTCTGTTCTCTCTGAAATGGGCTCGGATTGAGGCCAGTTACAGTCTGACTGGTGCTAATTTTAGTCCCGGCTTAACTGGACTTGCACGCTTTACTTCTAATTATAAAAGAAAGCTGTTGTAAAATAGACATTATAAAGTGGACAGTTCTGACTGGTCAACGTCCATCATGCTAAAACCTACCGAAGGCCTTTAGCCGTGATAAAAATACAGTTTTGCAGTTCATGTCTGTTGGCATTGAAATCATTGAAATGCTAATGTACTTCAAAATTAAAGCAAAATTAATTAGATATGCAAAAATATTTGTTTGCAGTGGCATATACAAACTTTTGCTCAATAGCAGGGGGACCATATACTGTGGATATATTGTGCCTTTGGATGTAAGAATCAGAATGCAAATCATTTTTATATAATACTGTCGTATTATATAATACGCCATTTGAAACTAAACGCAGATGTTTACTTTTAAAGATTAAATTTGATTTAAACAATAGGTTTACATAATACGTATTCACATATGCAGACAAATTGTATTAGTCCTACTGTTACAGCATGAAATACTATTTAAACCTACTATTTATATATACTATTTAAACATTTTACATGACTTTAATCTCGCAAATGCAGGTTTATATCTCAGACTTTATAACTCGATTTAACTCAACAATTGTGAGTTTGTCAATTCTGAGGAAAAAAAGCCAGAAGTGTGGGATTTAAAATCATGATTCTGAGGAAGAGAAAGAATGACGAGTTCATTTTTCTTATCAGAATCGTAAAATATAATCTCAGAATTGCGCGGAAAAAAAAATCTGAATTTCGGAAATATAAACTCAAAATTACCTTTTTTAAATTATTTTATTCCTTGGAATCCATAGTCCTCTACTATAAAACTGTAATTTTTTGCAAAAACCAAAACTGGTCTATAGAAACCAGAGACTCACTTATGACCGCACATATGCATTGGCTGGTCTAGCCTGAAAAATAATTTTTGAGCTTAAGAAACAACATTCATGGGGCATTTCATTCAATATTTTGTCGCCGATTTGAAATATGTAATTCAATTGTGAGCTCAGGAAGCAGTTTTTGAGATTTCAGGATTCCCTCATTCACATATGCTGGGTACACACTAAAAGATTTTAAAATCTTATAAGATCTTCAAAATGTGAGAGACCACAAACATGAGGACAAAAAAATCCTATATTTAGCCGTTTTGCTCCTATAGTGTGTGGTGTGCTGCGAAGTGACAAAGACAGCACACCACACACCAACAGATTTTCAACCAGAGTCCCGACTGTGAACACGGGAGAACATACAAGGGCAATAACATATAAATTACATCAAATACAATAATAAACAAAAAAACAATAATATATAAATAAGAGCAATAAGAAGCAATAAGAAAATTACATTTACAAATTATTCAAAGAATAGATTTAAGGCGTTAAAGTCCCAGTCTTTGGTAATGGCAGGAAGAAATTGCTATGATAGTATCCAAATCCTTTTGTGCTGCGAAATGACTGCGTTTGTTACGCTTTCGTCAGCTCTCTTTCTGATTGGATATTGTTTCGTTTCACGTGATAATCTGCAGATCATACGTGTGTTTGTCCACGGTGTTCCCCCCACACATCAGGATTTCTGATCGTGAATATTCAACATGTTGAATATTTACGATTCGCGATCGGGGCGCCTCCGACGTTCTTCCGAGCAGATTCAGTCACTCTTAACACACCTCAGACCACAGGAAAATCTGATAAGATAATCTTTAGATCCACCAAGATAATCGGGACATTACCTAGGATTGTCAGAAAGGGAGGAATCGGCCCAAAATCAGCCCGATTATCTTGTGGTGTGTACCCAGCATTAGATAGGACTTGGTCTTGGATGCACGAAATAGCTGCGTTACAAAAATGGCTGCCGAGTAAACGGACTTTCCTTGTATTTCCTTTCCTTTTACTTTGCATCCCTCCTCCGACAGCACATGCTACTGATTAGCGTTAGCATGTAGCAAACGAGGGTTTTGCTGGATCCTGTTTTACTTCCTCGTCATAGCCAAGTTGCTTTACCATATATTTAGTCTTAAATATATGATAAATATGTTAATATACTTTAAATTACATAACACTTTCTTTTATAGAAGCTAAACAATTAACATTTCCTTGTGTTTTTAGTGAGCAAGTGAACAATTTAGCCACTAGCTTGACACTTAGCTCAGTTAGCTTAAACAAGACATCATGAGGAAGGGGGACCAGCATCTTGCATAACACCAAGCTACGATGTAAACTGAAGCCTACTAGCTATTTCGAACAAAGGACAAGCCCTTTGAAAAGTTCATAAACAGCCAACGGTCATACTTTCTCGCCGTTTGGCAGAGTTACGCCAACAGGTGTGGTCTCAGGACACCTGCTTTAATTATATCCGTCAGATACTAGGAACATTTTATTCAAGTGGTCTTTGAATGTGCTGAAACGCACTTGCGTTCACATGCAGATCTTGAGAGTTTAGGTGTTATAAGTCACACTCACACACATCCATCTCGGTCACTTAGGAAACCTGACCCTCCTATTTAGGTCTGCTCAGGTCAACACGGGAGAGGGACGCACAGGAGACAATGTGCAGAGCGTAAGGGCTGATCCTGATTAACCCTCTCTGACCTACACTGTCATCCTACACTGTGTGTGTGAGAAAGAGAGAGTGTGAGCCAGGTCACCATGTGCTATTGTGGGTAGGACGCTGCTTAGGGATTGTGTCTATGTGTGTGTGTGGACCTGCAGTGCTGTGGGCTCCATTAAAGGCATTGTCCCCTAGTTGGGACATCCTCTACCTCCCTCCACGGTGACCCCGCTGACCTCTTTTCATGCATAGATGGGGTCTGCCTCTCTCTTGTACTGGCACAGCGATGGGACGGTTTCTTCCTTGAAAGTAGTTGGGGGGACTCCAATACACCATCTGCTCCAGATGTCTTGCCCATTGGACACCGGTTCACAGCAGGAGTCGTCACCCAAGGAAATTATACCAACAGAATATCATTTACACCCTTAAAGACCTGATCTGTTCACATTAAAAAGGCACACTGCTGCCCATTTAAAGTGGGTTCACAGCAGCTAACATAAACTATATTGATTTTAGTTTAGTTAGAACCACCAGAGCAGTTAAGAACCTAATAAAAAACCTATATATATATGGTGATATATATCAATGAATGAAGCATTTATATAGCGCTTTATTGTGTATTGTTGTACACCCAAAGCGCTTTACAATCATATAGGGGATCTCTCCTCAACCACCACCAGTGGTTGAGGCACATATATATATACATATATATGTAGCTATAGATAGATAGATGTTAAAAAATTATGTAACTGCATATATGATTTATATTATATGTATATATTTTTGTTTAAAATTAAATATTTTTATATAGTACCGTGTATGTATTTATGTATATATGTACACACAGACAGTATATTTTGTTTGTAAAAAGGTTAGTATAAATATATATAAAAAAATAATAAAATATTAATGTATGATTTATATTGATATTTATTTAAAAGTATATAATTAATATCAATATTTACGTTTATTATATATACAAAACTACATTCCAATATTACTGTACATTTATTTATATTGATATATAGTATTTAAAATACACATATACATACATATATAAAATTTAAATAGTGTTTATAAAAACAACATAGGTAATAAACAATAAAAAAATATATAATACATATATACATTTATTAAATAAACTATATGTATATAGTTACAGTATATATCCATTATATATATCCATATGCATGTAGTTTATAGTTATATAGTTTATAAAAAAAAAACAGGTAATAATTAATAAAAATACAATACATATATACATTAAATATAATGTATATAAATATATACTATAAATAGTATAATGTATATAGTATGTAATTATATAAATGTGTATATATTTATTAAAAACATGTATGTGTGTGTTTTTCATGTAATTTAATTTATAATTAAATATTTAAAAATGTATATATATATATATATATATATATAATTTAAGAATAAAACCTAATATCCATTGACAAACATGTTTTCTCATAAATGTCATATTAGCCTAGAATAGTTGTGTGAAAGCTATTTTACGTGAACTTTGCATTTCAGGATATAAATGCAGTTCATGTGGCAGCTTCTGCTGCTCACCCAGGTTCTCCGCTTGACGTTTAGCATCGCTCCCCGACAGTGAACTTGGCGAGGCTCATGAGAACATTGTGTCTCCTGATGGTTTAGTTAGGACTGTCCATGAGAGCGAACAAACAAACTGTTCAGGCTTTTCAGGGAGGGCAAGAGTGCTGAAAGAAGGAAAAAGGGAGTCTCTGGTCTTCGAGGGTTTTGCTGACACAAATATCATCCTCCCCTTCAGCTCCGCAGAGCTCATCTCAGTGGCCTGTAGAGGGAGCGTGGTTCTCTGTGTTCATCCCCTCTGGCTGGGCATCCATCTGGACTTGAGCTGTTTTATTGTTTTGAAACTCACAGCAGGACAACGTCTGGAGACCTGGGGCCCCTATCCTTCTCTCTCTCTCTTTCTTTCTAACACCCCCCACTTCAGTTCCTCTCACTCTTCTCAGGCTTAATGTCGAGATCCTGTGGTCTTCCACTAGAGCCCATCTAAACGATACAGTCACAAGAAACACCAGTTTCCCGGCTCACTCTGTTCTCCAGGGACGCCCCGCGTCTGAATGGCTGTATTGTCTAAGGGCTGGCGTTTCGGCCCACTGACCAACTTCCCACAGCTCCTGCAGTCATGAGCTCACAGGAAAAACACAACAACAATGCAGCTGGGCGACCGAGGAGCCTTTCTTCCCGACAGGAAGCACATTTCTGGAGCACATGTGGTTAAAAACACAACTGCTTTGAAGCTAGAAGTTACATGGAAATGTTTGCTTAACATTACCTTTGAATTCTACTCTTGTTAATATGATATTTATTTAGGACGTATACTAATTAGTATGTAGTGCTTGGAAACAGGGTGCAAAAGGAACACTGGCCAAGAGCCAGAGGGGAGTAAACATTGGTTTTCGGAGAGTAATTAAATACACCAGTTAGCAAGTAACTTTATACTTTATTAGAACATGCTATATTAAATGTTTTAATCAAATTGTAATCAAAAGCAACTCCATGTTGCAATAAGAGTGTCCAGGATAAGAATAATAAAATATTCTTATTATTAGTGCTGTGCAACAATTTATCGCGATTAATCGCACCCAAAATAGAAGTTTTTGTTTACATAATATGTGCGTGTATTGTGTATTCTTATATACATATATATATACACACATATATATATATATACATAAAAATACACACGTGTGGATATATTCAAGAACAATATGTTGTGTTTATATATTAAATATATTTATATATATTAATTATATCAGTAAAAATATATACATGGGTAGTTGACAAATAAAAACATACAAATAACATGAGAAAATGTATCTTCATTAAATAGCATGAGCAGGTTTATCTTCAATGTTAGAGGTTTTTGTTTTTGTTTTACATTTTCCCATCACACCATAGGACACATTGATACGTCAACTACCCACATGTAAATACATGTAAATATTTTCAAAATATATACTGTATGTGTGTGTATTTATATATACATAATAAATACACAGTACACACATATATTATGTAAACAAAAACTTATTTTGGATGCAATTAATAGCGATTAATCGTTGCACAGCACTAAATATACATTTTCTATATTGGAAGGAGAGAGAGAGAAAACTTTAGGCACCCTAAAAAAAGTTTTATGAAAGTAATTTGCTTTTTTCTGATTTAATAATTTAAAAAACACGGCTAATTAGAATTTTTAAAAATTAGTATTTTGTATTTTAAAGTCAAACCTATAAATAATATTAATTATAGCATTGTTTAATTTTTTTGAGTGACCCTTTTTTCAATTTTTAAATATAGAGTTTATTCATTTTTGAGTGACCATTTTATTTATTCATTTTTAAATATCACTTTTTTAATATAAATTGAGTTTATTCATTTTTAATTGGGAGACCATTTTTTCAAATTATTTTCATTTCTCAACACACACACACACACACATACACATATATATAAACAACCCAAAGCACATACATACCTGTAAATATAAATATAAGTTTATTAATTTTTATTTGAGACCTTTTTTTCATTGTTTCAATTTTTGCATGTATGCACACAAATAAATACATAAATATATATATATATATGTGTGTGTGTGTGTGTATGTATGTATATTATGGCTAATATGACCATTTTGTAAATAATCCAAAGCACGCATTCCAATAAGGTCACATGAAGAAAAAAATAAGAATAAAAAAATCACAAGGCCTCCTTTATTCATTTGCATTTAATCTTGATGCTTCATATACAACCAGAACATCTTCAAAACATTCATTTTCACGGGCAAAATAAATCACAAGGCTGATAATATTTGGGTCACTATAGAAGCTAATCTTAACAGTTTCACTATGCATAGGTCTGACCCCAGCTCAACCCTCAGGGCAGCATTATTCTATGGCTCTATGAGAGTAAAATGAGCCGTCTGAGAAGAATCAAATTAGATGTGCAGGGAAAACGAAAGCAAATGAGGCTTGTGAAACAACCGATCTACAACCAGCCTCATTCTGACCACTGTGTGTCCTAAAACAGCAAAGCCGTCCCACAGTGAGCATTAGGGATTTGCCCCACCGACTCAATCGCCCACGGTTTAATGAACGTGTGAATCACACCAGTGTCTGGATAAATGTGTTGCATATTTCAGGTGTTGCATTCATGGGAAAAATGCAGAAAGGCACATCAGCACAAACACAATAGTGAAGCGCCTGCTTTCAAACGAACAGCCTGTCGCTTGTGCAAAAGGAATCAGATGCATATTCAATCTTTTGAGAGGTCAAAGTGAAGAATAGACTGGATTTCTCAACACTGAGCATTACTTGTTAAGATATGGATGTTAAAAATTCAACTTATTCTTAAAGTAAAAGCATTGTTTTTGCTGTAAAGAGGGAATTCACTATCCTGCAGCAGGGTTGGTCTTTGGTTGTTATTGGTGCATATTGGTGAGTTTTCAGTTAAAAGTGCTTCATACATAAATGTAATAGGAAACAAGTGCTGATTATTTCATGAGAACGCGGTTGTGAACCACATACACATGATTTTCAGGAACATGTTTTGCTGTGTCAGAGATCCCAGAACTGAAAGTGAGAAAAGCACTGCCTTGTTTGTTTACACATTTTTGGCACCACATCCTTAAAGAGATCGTTCACCCAAAAATGGCCATTCAAGATGTAGATGAGTTTGTTTCTTCATCAGATTTGGAGAAATGTAGCATTGCATCTCTTGCTCACCAATGGATCCTCTGCAGTGAATGGGTGCCAGAGGAAACATTATTATGAATTATGAACTCATATTTTGGCCAGAAGCAAGTTTGTTAAAAATGGTTTTTGATAGACAAACTCGCAGCTTTTCTCTTCACAATAAGTTAACTGATAGACTGGAGTGGTGTGGATTAATGCAATGTTTTTATCAGCTGTTTGGACTCTCATTCTGACGGCACCCATTCACTGCAGAGGATCCATTGGTGAGCAAGAGATGCAATGCTACATTTCTCCAAATCTGATGAAAAACAAACTCATCCACATCTTGGATGGCCTGAGGATGAGTACATTTTTCAAACTGAGGTGAGTCTATATTATTTTATGTGCTAATCAACAGTATGCATGACATATCACTCTCAAACACCATTGTAGCGATCGGCTACAACACACTTGAGAACCAACGCTGTCATCAACAATGGTGCGAGACATTTTCATGCTCCATTTTTGATAAAAGCATTGATGCAAGTGGCATTCGAAAGCTATTGTATGAATTTAGATGACTGGTAATAAGGGGTGTTGCAATATAGCGGTGATATTGGCGATAACAGTGATGCTGTTAATTTTAATGAAATGCTTTCCCATTGCATTTCTGCAAAAACGTTCACTAGATGGACATGTCCATGTTGACCATTGCATTAGTGTCTTTTCCTGGGTCTTGTGCATGACATGGCACTTTAAAAATGTTACACTCAAGTTAAAGAAATTCAACGTCTCTAGACATTGCTTTTTTGGTACTCCCAGCCAAAAATGACCAGCTTGTAAATCTCGTTATGCTATATTATTACCAAATATCGCTCTTGTGAACACGCGGTGAAGACTGATACGGAAGAGAAGAAATAGTTGAAAAAAGTTGTTATTTTGGTTTTCTTTGTGCACAAAACATTCTCGTAATTTTATAAAATTACGGTTGAACCACTGATGTCACATGGACTATTTTAATGATGTCCTTACTACCTTTCTGGGTCTTGAACGTGTCAGTTACGTTGCTATCTATGCAGGGTCAGAGAGCTCTCGGATTTCATCAAAAATATCTTAATTTGTGTTCTAAAGATGAATGAAGGTATTACGGGTTTGGAACGACATGAGGGTGAGTAATTAATGTCAGAATTTTCATTTCTGGGTGATTTTTTGTGGATAATTTTTCCAATATTTAATGTATAAATGCAGATCAATGAGACCTATGATCAATCAGTTCCAAAAACAAATAAAACCTGTGCAAATTAAAAAAAGTTGACAAAAAGATTGAATCTAATATTTGGTAATAACATGGCGTAATGAGAGATTTACAGTCATTTTTTTGTAGGCCGATCATTTTTGACCAGAAACACTGCAAGAGAAACAAGGCGAGGAAAATGTAGTAGAAAATGTGATAATAGGAAAAGGAAAATAGTGTATCTTGAGTGTGATTTATCAGTCAAAAAGAGAAAAGACAAAAAGTTCATTTTAATTTAATTTGTAGCATTTTTGTTCAAAATGTCTACATTTCCAATAATCATGAATTATTTTGGCCATGATAATAGTGTAGAGAAAATCTGATATTGTGAGTCCTACATATAGTGCACAAGGCATAACAACCACTTTTATGATACTTGCATTGTATTTTGTAGCCAGTATAATCTTTCAACAGAGTGAATATTGAAAATTTCTCCTTTTGTGTTCCACAGAAGAAAAAAAAAATCTAATGTTCCCCTTTTAGTTAACATTTACATTTCATAACTGTGAAATGGCTGTGTATGAAGAACTGAGAAAAAGCAATGAATGATGTAAACAAATGCATAAAAATGGAGTGAGATGCATGTTTCCGTCCCCACAGATGAGTGCAGCGTTTGCTTCTTAAAATAGTTTATTTGTGAATTTACACTGATTAGCAATACATCTAAAAGCAAGTCCGTTAGATAACCATTTATATACGATTTCACAGGTCACAAAGAGGCTCGGCTCAAACTCGCATGCCAAAGCAAACAGGCTTTCTGAACCACAGACTAACAGAGAGGCATTAGTAAAACAAGGTGCAAAATGGTCAAAAGGGGTAAAAAGGAAAAAACGAGCAACAAAAATAAAAGAGAATGTGATGCACATTCCAGTTAACGCTTCCTACACTTCCTGAAAACAAAAACCGTAATAGAAACCAAAGCAAAAAAAGAGCCAAAATAAGGAAAACTTTAAAGCAATAAAACGAGTTAATCTTCCCGCCCGTCCCAGTTCTCGCTCCAAACTCGCACCCGGTGCAGCTTTAAATGCGTTTTAATCCAATGCCTGGCCCGCGTCCAAAAGCACATGCTATTTACACAGCTTAGAAGTGTCTGTCTCGCTCTCCGTGCCCAAGCCAGTACTTCACATTGCCCACTGGGATATACATATCTCTCTCTCTCTCTCTGTGGTTCCCTCCTCTTCCTCCCCCACGGGACGACCACATTCGGGCCTAACGGAGTTCAAACTGAGGTCAAACTGCTAATCTTAACCATAAGAGATTAGCTTTTGGTGTACATTCTGTTCACGGAGTGTCATCTCATGGGACAGGGCGCTTTAAAACGGGCAAATCGAGCAACCTCTGACCTCATGGGAACCGGATGTGGCGGAGGGAAGATGAGTAAATCGATCCAGTTTTAGATGCAAAAAACACACTGTACAATGCTGTTTCTCAAAGTTTAATAACACTGACGCTTTGGATAATTATGCGATGACCGTAAGGTGACATAATGAATAATGTAGCACTATAAAGGTCCAGAATCAATTCCACCGACTGTTTGAACCCACTGTGAGAGCCAGTACTTTGCTTTTTTTTTTTTTCTCAAAAATACAGTTTACAAATATATATATTTTTTCCTTACACATTAACAAGTTTCCCTTCTCCACCCTTTTTCAAGATGCTAAAACATTTCTCATGTTTTCGTTTCACGCCTCTTTCGCTTTAGATCTTCATCCGTAATGTTTTTTTGTTATGTGTACCACATTAAAAAGTGCAGCACAAAAATATTATATTTTATACATACATATATATATCTCATCACTCCAGTTTTCATATATTTCCGTTACATGTGTTTAGTAATTTGAGCTATTACACGATTGAGAAGTCAGGCATCACTACATTATCAGCCATATAAATTCAGACTAACATGCTTCGTTTTTTTTTTTCGTTGTTAAAGTATAGAAACGAGTACAAAACTGAATGGATAAAAACTAAATTGTTTCAATAAAAAATAAAAGTTAAAATATTTCATAAGAGATGAAGAGTTGATGTTCACTAAAACGTGACTGCTCTGCTTTTTTTTAAGCTGTTAAATGTTTTCGTACGGAACGGAGAGGAGACTGGAGTGACTCTATATAGGATCAGACCATCGCAGGCAACGCAAGAGAAACGAAATAAAACAAACCCTGTTAAAATAACCCCCGAATGGTTTCCAGTGTGATTCTACAGCGTTTCCTGTGTAGTGTGACCAATTCCACCTACAGCTGGAGAAACCACGCGAGCAGAACTGACACCATGAGAGATGACGAATAGAAAAGGGGCTCATAAAAGGTTTGTGTGAGAATCTAATAAACATACAGTATGAAAAAAATAATGCAGTATGGGCTCATCAACGAGATAAAATCATTAGGAAACTGTGTATAGAACATTTTCAGTCTATCAGGTGAGAGAAGCCAGTTTCCCAGGAGTTTCCCTCGCTTCTCCTCCTGTATAAAACTCATATGGCACGTCTTTTAAAAACGGATGTTGCTCCATCTATTGACCGACTCCCAAAACAACGTGCCGTGTTTTTTTCAAAAACAAACTTGGAAACATAAAACGACAAACAAAGACAGACAAAACGTGGATGCTCTCCGTCCTCTAGGCTTCCACTTTCTCTTTCTTTTTGTTCTTCTTCAGGAAGGACGGGGTTCTGAACTTCTTCTTCTTCTTGTTGGGCGATTTGGAGGGCGAGCTCTCGGGCGTCAGAGCCTCTTCGATCTTCTCTCCTGAGCGCACGCTGATCTCCACGCTTTCCACGCTGGTGGTCAGCTGGCTCACGCGCTTGATCAGCTCGTCCTCGTCGCCGTGGTCATCTTTACCGTTCAGCATCACGCCGGTGTGGTTCTCTGCATGAGGAACGATAAAGAACACAACTAATCAATCAATGTTTGGAAGCCATCAACAGCCAATAGTTGTGCTAATGAATCTTATTTGTTTGTGGTGGTTAATTTTTATTACATTAATTTTATTATCAGTAAATTATACAGTAACTATTAGAAACAATAATGATAATTATTAATGTTGTTTGGCAACCAAAAATATTTGTGCTAAAGAACTATTTTTAGAAGAATTGCTGGGTATTTATTGTATTAATAATAAAATAAAGGCAGCGGCTATTTGCACTAAGAGCAAATGACATATATTCTTAGCAATGGATGCTATTTACACTTAAAATAGCAGGCTTTTCTGCTATTTATACTACTTATTGCAAATAGTGCAATTATCTGCACCTCAGTATTGTAGTACATTATAAAACAGTATGTAATAACTTATTGAGTGTAAATTTTAATTTTAATTCAAATTATTAAATGGATGTCACCTTACTGGGACAATAAAGCCCTCCCTACACCTACCCTAATCCTACACGATACTTTATTTTCAACTTTTTGGTTATTTCCTTCATTTTTATTTAAAATAAATGCTTTTCTGATATGATTTGAAATTTGAAAAGGGAGAAAAAAAAAAAAAGTTCACCAAAAGGCGGATTCGAACCAGGGTCGGTCGTGTCAAAATGAGTACAACACACATTTTACCATCTGCACCACTGGAGCTGGTGATTGACAACCATCTTTTGTAATGTTGACAAGTCTAATCACACGCTTGTGGGTGGAGTTAGTGTAAATAGCCTCTGCCATCAATATGTATTATTAATTAAACTAAAATAATTATTAAGTTGTAACGTGGCCAAAAAACTTTAAATTGTTTATTCCATTGTTGTGCTAAAATCAAATTTTATTTAATATAAAGAATTTGGAAAAAAAATTCAATAGATTCTTTAATAAGCTACAATGTTGCTTGGCAAAAAGGGGACAAAAGATGTGCTAATGTATTTTTTATTTGCTAGATTTGTTTGTGGTGTTTTTGTTGTTGTTGAATTATTGTATTACTAATAAATTCTAAGCTAATTATTAAAAAATATTAACAATAATAGATTACAAAAAAATCTATAAGTTACAATGTTGCTGTTCCATACAAAACCAATAGTTGTTTTTTTGTTGCATTATTGTATTAAAAAATTCTAAACTAATTATGAAAAAAATTAACAATAGATTAAATTTTTTTTTTGATGTTACAATGTTGCTGTTCCATGAAAGAAAAAAAAACTATAGTTGTTTTTTTGTTGCATTATTGTATTATTAAAAAATTCTAAACTAATTATATAAAAAAAATAACAATAGATTAGAATAAGAGATTAGACAACAGAAATCGTTTAAAAAGTTACAATGTTGCTGTTCCACAAAAAAAAAACTATAGTTGAGAGCAAATGTTTGTGATTATTGTTAATATTTCTACTGATTTTATATTATAAAGTAATTAAATTTTAAATTACAATGATTATTGAATTATATTGATACCCCATGTGATAAAATTACTGCAACTCACAACTTATTGCTTTATTTTACAGAGTTAAACTTCATGGCAGGTGATTACTGCATATTTGTAAAATGTTTGAATATTTAATAAAAAGCTTTTTTGAACATAAGATTCACATCTAAACTCATGATGCCCAAAGTTACAGAAGTTAATCATTGCATCAACATTACAAGAAGCTCTGTGGCAACGCGTCCCGGCTCGAGTGTGACCTACACTTCAGATAAACATGTTGAATGTGCCCTCAATTGTTGCCAACTTATGGTTCACCACCGCTCACGTAATATGTCTGGTTGAGCAACCGGTGATTTTGATGCAACTGGTACAGTGACTGGGGCAAACGTTTCCTGTTTCTCCACCCAACAAGACACTTTATCCCGCTGTGTATGTGAATGCATATCAGTGTTTCCTTTGTTTATATAAGGCTTCATCTTCAGTTTATGTAATGGTCTCTACTGTGCTCCCCTCAAAAGCTGCTCCTCTAGTCAACTTTAATTTACTCTTCTAAAATGGGAATCAGGTATTGCTTGTTTTATAAAGGCAACAGAAGAGCAAGGTATGCAACATATCCTGCCAGAAAGTTTCGCAACAAGCAGGGAAGTTTCTAATAAACATTTTCAAACTACGATTCCTGTTGACCAGTGATATTTTAGTATTAAGTACTAATATTGCATTTATTTATATTTTTAATTCAATTTTATTTTTATATTTTCACTTTTTATTTTAGTAATTTTGTTACATGCTTTTATTTTTTTCAGTTTATTTTTATTTAAATCGTTCTATTTAGTTTTAATTTCGGTTTTTAGTTTTTACATTTTAGTACATTTCTCATTTTAAAACGAGAAACATAAAATTAAATAACTAGCCAAAATTAGAAATGTTGCCTTGGCAGCTAACTTTAATATTCTAATTTAATATTTTATTTTATTTCAGCTTTACTTCAATTATTGTTAATGGTTTCAGCCCTAGCTAACAAAAGTGTTACTATAGTAAACTACAACTGAAATAAAAATGAATAAATACTATATAGACATAAAAAAATTAAAACGGCTAAAAACGACAAACACAACAAAATTACTAAATAAAAGAAAAATAATTCAAATAAAAACTGATTCAAAATATTAACAAAAACTATAAAAGTATCTCAAAGTTGTTGTTATTTTCATGCAATATTTATATTTGATCTTATTTCAGATTTACTTCAATTACCAAAAATGATTTTAAATGTTTTAGCTTATAGTTTAGTGTATACATTAACATTTAATGTTTTAATGCTAATGTTTTAGCATTGTTTCAGAATAATGAATTTCTCACGGTGTTTTCTTTCATTTTCCTCTTGAACTGTTACCCAGCAACCCTGGTAAACATTTGCAGTTAATATTGACATGATATGTTAACATACTGCAGTTTGGAGCTGCATAACACACACACGCACACACGCACACACACAGAGGTCACAGCTGAGTGAGACAGCCGGCTCTTTCAGTGTGCTATACCTTCTTTAGCGGGAGTGTTTTGTGGAGACACAGACTGAGAGAGTGTGGAAGCGTCGTCTGACGTGAGCTGCTCTTCATCTGCAGGAGTCAGTTGGTTAGTGAACAGACAGACAGACAGACAGTTAGAGAAGTAGACAGGTTAACATGCGAGGACTCTGTCACAACTGGAAGACACTCGCAGGACAGACAGTCTTGGCTGAATGCATTCAAGTTAGTTCTGTGCAAGACGCACTGTATTGATTTTTAGCTACGAGGGGTCGAGTTACACCATTAGCATTGACTGGGTCATACATATATGTGATGTAGGGAACAGGAAATGAGGCGTTCTTAAAAGCAAGGAAGTATCATGCATCACAGTGGTCTTTATTTATTAGTTTACGTTTGAAAGGTAAAACACTGTTTAAAAGTTTGGGGTTAGTAGGGATGTAACAATGCACCACTTGCTTTGTATCGCTGCTGTTCATAAGTGCCACCTACTGGCAGAGAGTGAATTTTCGTCTCATTCAGCCCATCTGCTGTTTTTGTTTAGCGCGGATGTTTTATGTCGTATAGTTTCACAAAGCTAATGTAGGGCCATTCTGTTTTGGCTTCAAATTTCAAAGTTATACAATCTTATTTAAATCAAACACTGCTCATGTTGCATGTGTGCATCATCTCTGTTTGGATTGTGGTTAAAATGCAGTAGCCTTAGTTTATTTGAAAATATATATTTTTTTGTATTTATTTGATTTGGGATTTGTTTAAAATTTCCATTCAGTTTTTTTTATTTGACATTTCCATTTCACAAAGAAATGTGCCGCATTTTGTCTAAAAAGTAACAAAAGAACACCTTTTCATTTATAATTTGACTTAAATCTCATTTTGTTTATAAAAATCGTAAGAAAATCTTATCGTGAAATCAGTATCATGAATCGTGAGACTGAATTGTTACATCCCCAGGAGTTAAGTTTCTTGACATTTCTCACAAGGGCTGGATTTATTTGGTCAAAAATACAGTAAAAATAGTAACATTGTGAAATATTATTACTACTCAAAAGAGCTGTTTTCTATGTGAATATATTTTCAAATATAATTTATTCCAGTGATCAAAGCTGATTTTTTTGCATTATTACTCCAGTCTTTTTTTTTTTTTTTTACAGATTTCTATTTTAAACAAATGCTGTTCTTTTAAACTTTTTTCTTTTATTAGTTTTTTAAGCAGTACATAAAACATACTTAGATGATCCCATAAATACAAAACGTGTATATCTCTATTATACATTTACTAAAAAATATGTAGAACAGTCTATTTGTAGAAGGTCACAGCAGAATGTTCATAAAGGAAAAGAAAAAGAAGAAAAAAATAAATAAAATACAGAAATAATTAAATAAAGAGAAAAATAAATATGTACCCATTACTCCAGTCTGCAGTGTCACATGATCCTTCAGAAATCATTCTAATATGCCCATTTGCTGCTCAAGAAAGATTTATTTTTATTAATTATTATTAATATTTTTGTGAAAACCATGATACATTTTTTTCAGGTTTCTTTGATGAATAGAAAGTTTAAAGAACAGCATTTATTTGAGATGGAAACCTTTATAAATGTCTTTACGGTCACTTTTGGTCAAATTAATGTGTCCTTACAGAATAAGATAATTCATTTACTTATCTACCTCTTACAAGCCCAAAACCTTTGAAAGGTTGTGTAAAGAGGAGGTGTGAGACTCGTGAGCGTGTTTTACCGTCTACTCGTTTCTGGTAGACCTCCAGCACTTGCTCGCTGAAGGGGTTTGGAGGAAGCGGTCCAGTCTGCTCCTCGTCATCGCCCGTGTACGGCTGCACGTGTGCGTGGGGGCAGAGCAGAGAACACAAAATAAGACCCTCGAAGCACACCTCAGTTACGAAATGAATCACAACGACGACAAAAACACTCAAACACACAGACCATCAGATGTGTTGATCACTGTGCATTCGAAAGCAAGACAAGTCACAAATCCTCTAATATTAAAACACAAAATATGAAGTGAGAACTCTGCAAATCCAAAACTACAAGATTTCAATGTAACAAGGAGTCATGCAGATATAGCAATAATGAAATCTTTGACACAGCGACAAACAAAACTCCCTGGGATTTTACCTGGACCGGCGACTGTCCCTTAAAAAGAAAAACAGAGCTTCATAAGAGCCTGCTTTGAAACTTGAGGCCTTTTCCTTACAAGCTGATGCTCATTTCACCACCTGTCTCTGAGAGGATCTGGCGCCACCTAGTGACAGGGATGTCTGTGTTTATGGTAATGTCGCTCTGACACTCACCGGAGGTCTTTCCACCACAATCCCTGCCAGCCGCTGTGACTGCGGCCCTGCTGTCATCATGTCAAACCGGTTCTGTTCGCGAATCTGAAACGATCACAAGAAAGAACTTAAGACTTATGAAATGATGGGTAAATCCCCATTCACACCATAAAGATAACTATAAAGAAAACGATATTAGCATCCACACCAGCGAACGATATTGTCTGTTTATTCTAAGTGCATGTGGGTTTGCCGCTTTAAATTCTTGAGCTCGTTATAGCAGGATTGATTCTGATTGGCTGTCAGTGTTTTTATCGTTTATCAGCTGGAAAAAATCGTTCCGAAAGTGATTCCAACGATATTGTTTCTCTGTGCCTTTATCATTATAGCTGTGGTGTGGACTAGTGTTGTCAAAAGACCCAGTACTTCGGTACCAAGTCGGTACTAAAAAAATGAAAACATCACGGTACCAGGTGTCTTTAAGTCCCGATGGTACCGAGTACCCGGGTCAACCCGGTTCTTGCTGCGCTATCCGAAAGCTGCGCAGATGCGCTCGCTTCATAAAAGCACTGTGACAGGGCGACATCCAAAGGAGGAAATGCATCAAACTAACAACACTTTAAAGACCGACACCCGGATCAAATGAAAGAGTTCAAGCAGGTAAGTTTCTATTTAATATTTAGATATTCTGTTATGAATATTATTCCATATTTGAATTTGAATGTCGGATTAAAATAAACTGCCGTTATAGCGGAGTTAATCCTTAGCATATAAGCACGGCTAACGCTAATATAATGAGCATTAGAATGAAGTTTCTTTATTAACTACTTAATGCGCCTATATCTATATCTTTTATTAGGGTAAAAACAACAGGAGGACATGATGGTATTTACTATTGTTACACACCAGAGGCTTTTAAATGAATTGTGAATCTAAAATATGCGTGTTGGAGAATGTACAAACAGTTAATAGTGTTTATGTCATATCAGTCCGTCAGAAAACAGTTCTGGCCTGTTTTTTTTTTTTTTTGCTAGTTAGTTGCTAGTTGTTGTTATTCTTGGCTGGATAACTAGCAGTTTTAAAAGCCCTTTAAAATTAAATATGTACACAGTTTGTATTAAATGAAAGTACAGTCAAATGTTATCTCCTGTATAGACTTTACAATGACTTCATGTTATTATCTAACATCAACTTACAGTGAGTGAACAATATATTTTTACAACATTAATTAATGTTTGTGAATGTTATTTAATACAAACACTTGATCATTCATGTTTGTTCATTGTGCATTAAATAATTTTAACAGATTGAACTTTGATTGATTGATTTTATGTATTTGTAAATTTTGAAATTAACCCTAAGAAGAATAATTGCAATATATAACTATTGTTTATTTGATAGGTCATGCTATCTAAAAAATGGAATCTTATTGTAAAGTGTTTTAAATACTACAGTTTCCTTCCATTTGATATGCACTTGTCTTAAAATATATAATCTTATCTAAATTTATTATAAAAGCTGAGGTTTGTTATTTACTGAAATGTTATATTTTAGCTGGAGTCAATGATCTAATGTTGCATTTGGTCAGACTCAGCCCACTGCTTTACTTATATTATATTTTCCTTTTACAGCTGCAGGAAGATCATGAAGCACCAGCAAACCATAAAACAGAACAGTTTACAGATGTTTTTCAGCGGCAGCAGAAATATGACAAAAACTTTTGGGTGGAACTTGTTTACTTTTTTTCATACTTTTATTAATTGTGGAAAAACTTGAAATAATTGTAAATAAGCATAAAAAAATGGCATTGGTTTTTGTGCAGTTTATTTTTGTTTAACTTTATTAATAAAAATGTGTTTTTTAATTAGCATATTTTTGTGTTTTGCTTTGGTACCGAAATTGGTACCGAGAACCGTGGATTTTCACTGGTATTGGTACCGAATACTGAAATTGTGGTACCGTGACAACCCTAGTGTGGACTATTATTTAATATTGAGAATTTTTTTTTAGAACTACATCTTTATCGTTATCGTGATTGGGCCTTAAGAGTCCTGACTCTTTTAAAAGACTGCAATCATGTGTTTCCATAGTTATTAACGTTGTAAACCTGGCAAAGTTTTTACAGTTTCATTTTTTAAAAGAAGTAATGTTCATTCATAATATATTGTTGGCATTAAAGGGATGGCTCACCTAAAAATGAAATTTCAGTCAGTAACTCATTAACATAAAACAAGATATTTTGAAGAATGTTGGCAACCAAACAGTTGACGGTAGCCACTGACTTCCATAGTATAGAAAAATACTACAGGAGTCAATGGCTACAAGTAGCTGTTTGGTTATTAACATTCTTCCAAACATCTGTTGTGTTCAACAGAAGAAAGAAACTGATGTTTTGAAATGGCATGAGTAAGTAATAATAAGTCACAGAAATGCTATTGTAGATTTTTTTCTTTAGCTTTTGGAGCAAGTGTGAATGCAAAAATGGTATTTATTGTAATGTTTTGGTCACCTACAGAAGTTTACCCAACTAAGATGACTTGCACTTCTGAGAGCCCTGGAAATGTGAAAAAGTTCCTTGAGCGAGTTTTAAACGGTCTGATCGCACGCATAACTCACTTTATTTCTCTTCTCCAGAACATCACTGGGGTTCGTGTTCAGAGGAACAAACTGGTTGGGATCTTCAATGCGGATCGGAGTCCCGCTGGTGTTTCCACCGTCATCGGACTTCATCCACTGCAGAAGAGGAAGAGGAAGAGAAAGAGATTTAGCACAGAACTCAGGAAAATAAATACAGGCTGAGATTTTGAAGCAGATGAGAGCATTCAGAGTCAGTGTAAAAGTCTAGGGACTGCTGTTTTGAAAGAGTTGCCGCAAAATGTTGAACTCATTCATGCAAATCACGAATTTCTACCATGAAAAACATTACGCATTATAACAAATGCCTGCAGAGGGAGCCAACGGCCTGACAATTGTTTTACACTTTACTGCACGATCTAATCCTTGTTTAATATTGACCAAACATTTAATTCAAACTTAATCTTTAATCAGTTAAATTTAACCACTTAATCAGAGCTGCTCTGAGAGTCAGATTCACCAACATTTCACCATTTTGGTTGATAAAAACTATCCTCATATATAAACAAAGTTCACAGCAACCTGACAAAATAAAAGTTAGGTTTAACTCAAGACAGAAATATACGTATATCACTGCTGTACAGTAGATTGTACTTCTCAAAATAAGCAATAATAACACAATTTTATAAGTCACAATTTTTTCCTGTTTTAATTTTAACAGAGAACCTCCGCAGTGCAGCAATTTGTTTACACTTGAAGATTAACTAAAGATTAATTAAATTGTTATAGTCTTATGCCTTTAATTTGCATTACATCAAATTCAGAAAATTAAAACGGACATCAAACATTTCTACCAATAGAAGCATTTCTTAGTACTCAATTGTAAAAGGTTTAATAAATTACTTAATTTTTAAAGACTTACGAATCCAATGCATAAACATGTTTAGAATTAGTAGAATTTAATTAAACCTGTAAAAAGGAATTCAGGAAAAAAGTAAAACAAATAAAACAGAATTCATATGGCTCCAAAGATGTAATATTTGTTCAACTTTTAGTCAATTGTAAACGTTTCATGATTTCAATGATTCGATGATTTTCAAATCTAGAAAAGGATTTTGGGGAAACTAAAACGGAATTTGGAAAAAAAATAATGGATGTTATAAGGTCTCCAAATTGTGTGTTTTGTTAAACTTTTAATAAATTGTTAAATTGGATAGGTTTCTTGATTTCTATTAATTAGACATGCCTTTTTATCAACAACATTTACTTTAACCATTAAAATGGAATCCAGAATAATTAAAACAGGAAAAACATGGAATTCAGAATAATTTCATAGGGCCCTAAAAATGCAGCCAAGCTCTAATAATAAAGCCTTGACCACTAGAGGTCAGGAGGGAACGGTGTTTGGCATCAGGCTTGAAGGCAGTCAACTGACAGAAGTTATATGAGGCTTCAAAAGTTTCTGTGATGACAGAAATATGAGCTAATTTCATCTGCTTTCAGGTATGCTCAGGAAATAACCACATACTTGCTCATCCACAAAATCCTTTCTGATAAGAAAGATTTACTACTTTAACAGCAATCCCCCTTTTTTTCCATTCAAAAGGCTTTTAAAAACTGGACTGCACAAATCTCAGATGACCATAACAGAGATGAACTGAGCCTCACCGTGGTCTTGCTGCGTCTGTTCTCCTCGTTCGCCCCATCCGACACATTCACCTTCATGTAGCAGTTGGGTGAATTGAGCCAGCGTGTTTTCTCTCTCTGCTGTCGCTGCTGCAGCAGATTCAGAGGGAAGCGTGGAGCATCGTCGTCGTCGAACATGAACGCCGTCACTGTCGCAGGAATCTCCACTTCGCTCTTGTGCCGCAGCTTCTCCCGCACGATGGGGTGCCGGTACGTGTAGCCTGTCCTGTAACCCTGAAAGAAAAACAGAAATCTTTATAATATACAAAAAAATAGAAAGTATCCAAAACAATTTTATAGTGGAAACGGAAAAAAAAAGTTAGCAAAAGAACAAAACCCATAAATACTATGAACAAGAACTACAAATATGCACCAAACTATAAATAAAAGCACAAAGATACATGCAAATATAAATAATAATGAACTAAATTAAAATGCTACTAATTAGGATAAATGTACAAATATTTAAAATAAATTATAATTTTAATATATAGTACTAATAATACTATTACAATTACAGTTAATAATAAAAATAAACTAATCAAATTCTAGAAACTATGAGACCTATTTTTATATTTCATTGCTTTCGGAGATCAATTACTCAAAGGCCTTTTATGAATGAGCTGAAATATATAATAAATTCTGAATTAATACATTTTTATACATTAAAATAAAGGATGCAGTATATATATATATATATATATATATATATATATATATATATTTTTTTTTTTTTTTATATATATATATATTTATATTTATTCAATATCTGGTACCTACACTTATGAAATAGTTATTTTAAGCTCTTTCATAAGTGTAGTTACTATAATTTGACTTTTTATTTGTATCATTAACTTTAAATATAGTATTAAATTTAATATTGTGTATGCATTAATATATACACATTATAAATAATATATTAAACACTATATACTTACAACTATATAATAAATGATTTATAACGTATATATTATTAATACACACAATAATACATTTAATAGTATTATTTAAATATTTAATAATACAAATAAAATCCATATAACAAAACGTATTCCCAAATCATGTAATTGCTTTATTATATATATATATATATATATATATATATATATATATACATATATATATATATATATATATATATATATACACATATATATATATATATATATACACACATATACACACACACACACACATATACACAAAATTTAATAACAAAAAAGTAAAAATGAAAAACTAGTTAAATTCTACTAACTATAAGGACAAGACTAAATGCCTTTTATGAATGAGCTTAATGAATAATTCAACTGTGAATTATTCAACTGAATTGGTTTATATAATCAGCCGCTGCTTGGAAACTGACTTTGCAGAAGGAAATGGCCAACTACAAAAGGCGCTTTTTTAAAGGTCCATCTGCGTTTCAAGCACATTATGTAACCAAACGCTGAAACTCCAGCAGAAGCAGGAAAACCGTATCGGTTCACTGAGAGCTGGTGACAGCGGCTCACTGAGCGACACACCATATCATTATCATCTTCCACATCACTACATTAGTCTGCCGTGGCCGAGAAAACAGACTTTCCACATGCCTGCGTGCTTCCCTATCTCACACGGACAGAGAGAGAGAAAACAGCACGTCTGCACAGCTGAAGAACGAGACGGACAGCAAGAAGAGAGAGGAGTTTTGCTCTCTCTCTTTACGCCTATCTCCGTTCGTCTGCCTAATAGGAGAGGAAGGAGGGCGGAAAAAGAAAGAGACTAAAAGACGAAGAAAGAAGTGATTTTCCAGTCTCTCCACTGTGATTATTCCTCTCAAACACAGCTGGACTGTGTATATGGGCTGTTTTTGGCTCGACGGCTTGGTCTATAGTGGAGTTGCGCTGTATCTGAATCACACAAGCACTTACCAGGTTGTCCAGCATTCTCATGAGCGACTCGAACTCCAGCTCTCCCAGCCTCCACTTGTGCTGAGAGCCCATGTTGACCCCGGCTTCTGCCACCCCCTGCGTCCGAGATTTGTACTTCTCCAGATCCAAGACGATCAGGTTCTCCACTCCTCCAGCGCACGAAAACGCATTCACCTACAGAGAAATGTGCAGATATTTTACAGAAATCTATTGGTTTTATTGAAATTTACTGCCGTATCAGCTTACAGACACATACAGATTCAACATTTAGTAAACAATACAAACTTATTATAAAATAAATACAAACATTATTAAAATTCAACTTAGAAAAAAGACTGTAGAATATGCTGATACAGTAGGATGCATGTCTCGGTGTAATACTACAACTACTAATTATTAAAAGGTTATTTTTTTTAAGGAACATTTACACAAATTTTCCATGATTTAGTTTTAAATGTAAACCAAAAAGTTGCACAGCACATTGCCTTAAAATGAAAGGGATTGTATAATTTACATTAAATTAAATTACCAGAAAAATTTAAATACACAACATAGAATTTCTGGAAAAACAAACAAAACAAAACAAACAACAAAAAAAAAATTCATAGGGACTTAATATTGTAAAACAAACCCAAAAACAAATCTGATTATTTAAACCATCAATACGGAACACAGAAAAAAATAAACATTTGGGAAAAATTGTTTAAATGGAATTTGACCAAAAATAAATAAATAAATTCAACTTTCCATAAAAATGTCATACATTTTTTTATTTTTTTTTATTGTTAAATTGCATACGTTTCATGATTTCAATTAATTAGACATGCTTTTTGATTACTAAAATTGAATTTAACCATTAAAACAGTGCCCAGAAAAATTTAAAACAAGGGAAAAAAAAAAACTCTTATAAAAAAAATTCAATGGAATTTGGAGGAAACAAGTGTTTTCTGGGTCCATCTAACAAAATAAGCACTTCAAAGTTTGAGCTTCATTTTTTAATCATTCTGTCATCACATTAAAACTTTGGCAGACCAAAAACATGTTCTACAGACAAGTTAGTGCTACAATACTAACATGTTGGTTGCTCTTTGCCCTTCAATAAATGCCTGCGAGTCAGTCTAGTATTGCCTATAAGATACCTTGTATACACAACTTGGTATAGTGATGTACAGCCATCAGAATTACCCAAACAGCACCAGACTTTCTATTAGCCATGTGTACCTTTGTGTTTAAAAAGCATCGCTAAAATCCAATAAACTGTAAAAGTCTAGGAGAATTAAGAAAGTTTTACCTGTATTTCACAGGCAAACTGAGCGTTGTAAATGTAGTGAAAGGCCTCTTCAATGGTCTCTCCGAGAGCTACAACCCCATGATTCCTTAAAACCAACACCTGCAACACACACAACACATACGTAATTATCTTGCACATTTACAAACTGCATTTTTCACTTTTGTTCTCAATCACAGTAGCTATGTTTCCATCCAAAGTCACGAATGAAACTTGCGTGCAAAATTCATAAAACATTTGCGAATAAAGCCCATTTCCATCCAGTGAGTTGAAGATAACAAAATAGTCACTGATTAAGTTGTGCTAAATATTACAAAGAAAAATTAATTTTCTGCAGTAGGAGAAGGCACTGTATAGAATAATTTTTGTAAACAATAAATTACGAGCTTCAGAGCACGCAGACGAATCGTGTTCATGTTATCTTATTTTCAGAGCCTGCTGTTTGGGAACGCAGTTCTGAGAGTTAATTATTACGAAGCATTTTGACAAGACTTTGCTCAAGCATTTTAGAATGATAAAACTAGCATTTTAGATGCTGTGCAATGAGATCGGTCCATTGGTTGGTCCAGTTTTATGCTGTCCCATTGCAAAGTCACATGTCTTATTTGATGCGCAATAAGGAATTTATTCGGTAAAAGTGTTTCCATCGTAGTTTATGCACGTTTTCTTACCAGATACGAAATTTATCCAACTCAGGGTGTGTTCACACTTGTAGTTCAGTTCATTTGGTTCATCTGGTCCGGACCAAAAAGGAAAATGATACATTTGGTCCTGGTCCACTTAGCGTTCACACTGGCATTTTTGACAGCGAACCTAAAGATACCGAACCTAAAGGCGTAGTGATATGTTCACAACCTGATTGGTCGGGTTGAATGACTAGCCCGATCTCACGGCAATTCATACATATTTTATGAGGTGGCTAATTCGTACGAATTCGAATGACCTCACTTGTACAAATTCATACGATTTTTGCGATTTTTGTACGAATGACCTACACCTAACCCCACCCCTACACCTACCCGTCACTGGGTTTAGACAAATCACACAAATTCATACGAGTGAGGTCGTATGAATTCGTATGAATAAGCCACCTCGTAAAATATGTACGAATTGGTCGTGAGATAGCGTTGGAATGACGTATATTTCGTGACGGAATTTGCCGAACACCCGAAACAAAAGGAAAAGGTGCGTTTGACTTAGTTGACTTTGACCTCTTGGTGTATCCATCCAACATTTTTTTTATGCAATATCCCAAAATGCGCATAAAAATAGATGGATGGATACACAGCTAATGCACAGGAGGTAGTTCACCTTCGTTGATGGTCCGAGGGCTTTTTGCAGCTCTATGCGCTCCTCTTGCTCGTCCAGACTGCCTTGGTAGTTGTAATAGGCAATGTCACCCAGGATCAGAGCCTCCTGAGAGATGGGCAGAAGGCCACACTTCATAGACGACACCTGACATGACAGAAGAGATCAATGCAAGTCATGGTGATTTACAGTTATAATGTAAATTTCAGCTACATATTACTTTGGAACTGTTGATGGAGTATGTGGAGCAGAAGCAGGCGTGACTGGACGGATACTTACGGCAGCAGCGGCCGGTGTGCGTATGTGAATGACGCAGCGCACGTCGGGTCTCACAGAGTAGATGGCAGCGTGAGGG
Source organism: Schizothorax lantsangensis (assembly GCA_027422415.1). NCBI lineage: Eukaryota > Metazoa > Chordata > Actinopteri > Cypriniformes > Cyprinidae > Schizothorax > Schizothorax lantsangensis. The sequence goes on along the minus strand of CM049843.1, from coordinate 27,146,356 downwards.
CTGAAGCCAGCCGGGTCGATCTGCAGGTTGGTGGAGCCCTGATCGATCACGTCACCAAGAATATTCACCTTCACCTGGAGAACCAAAGAAACACAATGTAGTTTATCACTGATAAAGATGATTGTAAAAATGTAGGCTAAAGATACTGAACCCTCATAAAACCCAAAAAACTGTGAGGCTACACAAGCTTTATTAAAGAAATTCATATTAGCACAGATACAGCATCTGATCGCTCTTTATTCCCACATCCTACACTATTACTCATTTCCTATTAATCCTGACACTGTGCACCTAATCAGGAAGGAACCGTCATCTGAGATACACGGAGAACCGGTGGATGATTCAGTTAAAGTTTTAAATAAGCCTCCAGTTCCTGGTATCGTCAACAGATGATGACCAACGGGGAAATACTCCAGGATGTTTACAGCCCGATTAAGCTGATTTACACTAACGTTCAAAGGTTTGGTGTCAGTAAGATTTTTGTATTTAAGAAATTAATATTTTCTCCAGCAAATTGATCAAAAGTGACAGCAGAGACTGTAGAGAATTTCAATTTCAAATAAATGCTGATCTTTTAAACTTTTTATTGAGCATAAGAGAGCTTAAAAAAAACTTTTAATATTAACTAGTATTAGCATTAATTATTCATCAATCATTGGTTGTGTGCGCGAGTGAATGAAGGTGCCTGTGCATGTCTGATTCTTCTAGAGCTCTGATCGAATATCAGATTGCATCACATGCTTGCCCTGTAACAGGCCACCAAACATGCCTTTCACATGCTCGTCGATGCCACACCCCATATCACTACCATCTTAAAATAAACACACTGTCCCGCTGCTGTTAATGAGCTCAGAATGACATCCAACCTCATACAGATCATATTTATACACAGCTACTAATATCATGTGACGGTTCTGACACAAAAACACACTCCCCATCTTTCTCATGCAATTCTTACTGCAGCGGTTAGCACATCCCCACAGGAAGTTGGTCCACTTCTGTATGGACACATCTGCTGTATTATGCCACCACACTAATGCTAATGGACTGAAACAAGACCTAGCTGTTCTCATTTGGAGAGAGAGTTTTAGCTTAAAGTTGGTTTTAGTTTATGATGTAATAAATGGTAAAGGTAGGGTAAATCCCTGAGGAAAACTAAACTTATGCCTAAACTTATGCTTTAACCAGTGTGTGGTTTGATATCTGTTGTCATCTTTCTTATAAAACAGTCTAGCAAAAGCATGAATATAGTCATCTTTATAAATAAAGCACATTCCAAGATTTTTAAGGAGTGAAATAAACACATTTAACAGGGCACATAAAAAGCATAAAAAGGAAAAAACAAAACTACAAATTACATTTCCTGTTACATGAACATTTGGAAGGGTTTACAGCAGTTGCTCCACAGACATGAAATCTCATGCCACATTATGTAAGAGTTACAGTGATGCTTGCTTTAGCAAAACTCTACTAATCAACATTGCTCATACCTGCGGTTAGGGATTTGAACACACTTCTTAAGGTGCGGCCACATTTACTGTTCTTTGGCAGGTTTTCATGGGTAAAATCCAGTTGTTTCAATTGAGAACTTCCCCATGCATTTTTCGCAACAGGTTCAGGTTGGATTCACCATGTCAACCAACAGAAAACTGCTTGGTTTGAAAGTGACGTCTGTGTGATCAAATGTAAAACTGATCAAATGTAAAACTGTAACTTGAATGCAATGTAAGTTGCTTTGGATAAAAGCGTCTGCTAAATGCATAAATGTAAATGTAAATGTGTGAGATGTGCTTCATACATTGAAACAATGCTGACATTATATAATGGACATTTTCAGCCTGCAAAACTTCGCTAATGTGTCCATACTTTCATTTTTAAGTAGTCTTAAACTTTGGTGAGTAACCCATCCTGCACAATGTGGGCTATGGACATTAATGATACCCCAAATTGAGTTTTTTTGATTGTACATTGAAGGAAAGGCTCAAGTGATTTCAAGAGACCAGATTGTGTCCCAAATTACGTACTATACAATGATACCATAGGTGCATCCCAATTTGCGTATTAATGTTCTATGCTCTGCCGTTAAGTGCAAGTAGTTACAGCGCAAAATAAACATGAATGAACATCAGAAGATATCTTATTTCAACCACGAAAAGACGTCAATACACACAATTTTCAAAGTTCAAGTCCCCTGAATCTACTCTCCAGTCAGGTTAGTTTGTCGGACAAATATGACCGATTCGGCATTATGATTGGTCAGATCTCCTGTCAATCAAACTCCCTGCAAAGGGTCAATTACACAGTGGAGGGGGAGGGGCTATCCGATTATTGATGACAAAATAACCATAAAAAACTGTTACTTACAATTTGTAGTCTGTGTCTGATTACAGATTATATTATGAACACTGTAGTTAGTAACGTAATCTAGGTTACTCGTTTTAGGTAATGACTACTTTTAGATTTTTTTTTTAAACTTACCAGTAAAAATACCATTTTTATATTATAAAAGCAAAGAGGAAGAAAATATATTCCATTTTTTTATATAAACATCAAAAAATGCATTAAAAATTAGACTAAACCAGGGTTTCCCGAACTGATCTTAAATGTAAAAACTGTAGTAAGTTGATAAAAATCAAACTTATTGAAATATTAACCAGGGCTTAAAGCAAAAAAAAAATCCTGAGCCTGAACTTTTTTCCGGGGGTGGGCCGGGCCGGGCCGGGCCGGGGCGGGGCGGGGGGTTGCCGGGCAGCACATGCAAAGCATGCAATGACTGTGGCAACTTAAACATTTGAAAGGATACTATGGCATAGTTTATTGCTTTCCTTATTCAAACTGATTTTTTTTTCCGTGAATATATGGTTGACCTTTCGGTACAACATGGAAAAAAAAAAGAAATCTACTATGCTTGGTTTCTTTTCATTTATTTTACACTTGGAAAATTATGAGCTATATCACCGCTTATCAACACTAGGGGTGTGACAAAACATTTGAGACAAAATACAGATACTTGGTTCACTAGAATGAGACAATATTTTAATACTATTTTTAAGAAATTTTCAACAACAAAACATTTGTCTTTTAATTACAAAAAGTAAAAATGAAATATTTTAACTAATCTAGGGCTGTTTATTTATGATTATTTTGGTAATCAAGTAATCTACTGATTATTTTGACAATTGAGTAATCTGATATTTGTTAGTAACACAAACAGGCCTAAGTGACCAGGCTTTAGTATGACTATTTACTATTTATATATAAACTAATGATGAGGCAATAATAATGGCTCAAATAAAATATCAAAACCAAGTAACTGCATGGTTTTATTGAACAACACTCTTAAAATGCATAATGTAATATGCCTATACATAATATGAACATAACTTAATATTAGGGGTGCTCCGATCAGGATTTTTGAGGCCGATCACCGATTGCCGATCACAGAAAACAGTATCTGCCGATCCGATCACCGATACCGATCTTTTTAAAGCCTTCTTTTTATTATGTAGAATTATTTATAGTGATACTCCAATCAGGATTTTTAGACATTTATTCAGGGCCTGAATTTCATTTCTGAGAATGAATTTCCCCCTTAGGTGACTCTTGTGAGAGGGTTATTTTTTATTTGAGGGGTGGAGGGGGAATTCTTTAGACATTTTTCAAAAATTTATATTTATCTCACCTAAATGTTTGACCATGCAGTGCATTTTTATTTTTACAATCGTGCAATAGCTTACACACAGCACAAGCCTGGTTTTGTGAGCTGTATATGAGGTGGCCTTTTATGCCAGGTTCACACATATGCCTAGTTCGTTTACAGTGTGTATGCAGTCCATGTGTGGTACGTAAGCGGTGCAGAAGCATCACTGACTGTGCTTTCACACAGGAGTCTGCAACTGATCTGTGGCTGTTTACCACAAACACAACATTTATCCATAATTTTGATTTCAAATACAAACATTGTCACTGAAAATGCTTTTTCAGCATTGTGATTATTTTTTTTACACTGTACAGTAATACAATCTTTCATAGACGGGTTTAAACATAATAAATATAAGTAAAGCAACACATTATTCAATGCCTTTTACTTTTGCATTCACTTCTAGATTTATATATTAAATTGCAAAATTTACCCCCGGTTTCACAGGTTTTCGGCTTAAGCCTAGTCCTAGACTAAAATGTAATTCTGAGCTGAATCAAACGGAAAAAAACTTGCACTGACTGATCATAAAATATATCAGTGCCGTTGTTTTGTCTCAAGATGCACACCAGTAATGTTTTTTTTTTTCTAAGCATGTTTATAAATATTACTAAAAATGTCCTAATTGAACTATGGCCTAATCCTGGCTTAGTCTAAGCCCTGACGTGAAACTGGGCCTTAAACTACTTTTCTTACGTTATCACAAACTTACCATTGACAGAAACAGTCAGCTCTACTGCCTTTCCTTTTGCATTTAAATCTTTATTACAAGCAATCCTGCCGTTCATAAAGAACTTTGTTTTTCTACCTCCACGAGTACCATTTATTATTGCCGTTTATCTAAAAGTGCTCTTTCCCTTTAAACCTAGCCAAAAAGCCCTGTGTTGACTGAAACACAGTAGACTTTAATTATATGCATTTATGGTGTTATTACTACATTTTCGTGTCAATCCATGTTCATATTTACCGCAAACAATGCGCTATCACTTTAATTCAGCACGTGCAGTGGAAACGATCTCTGCACTGCTGCAGACGCACCGCTCCTGGAACGCACCGTCGGACCTGCAGCCGTGTGCAGTGTGAATGCTCTATTACATTATGATGAGCGCGGAAAAAATATGCACCGCATACACACTGCAAACGGATGTGAACCTGGTGTTGTGTGTGTGTGCGCGCGTGCTGCGAGTGTGCAGGAGCGCATGGTCTCCAGCTAGGAGAGCGCGCGAGCGCAGAATGGTTTAAACACTGGCAAGAATTAAAAAGAAAGTCAAATTATAAACTATAGTGACGACGCGACCCTGCCTCGATTGTGCAAGTGACAGTTCCTGTCAACTGTTCAGGGTGCAGCTCTGCACACGCGATTTGATTTGAAGCCGTTTGCGCATTTTGAGAGCGAAAGAGAGAGTGCGCGCAGTGATTCACTCACGCTGTTTGTGAAATTATGTCTCACATAAGGTTTTCAAATTACTTTATAAGTTATTTAATGAAGATATATGAATTGTACCTCACCTTCAGCATTATAGTTATTTCACCCATGCTGGACAGAGACTGAGACGGTGCGCTGCATGTCATGCCAAATCTCTCACAGCAGGCGCGTCATCAGCTAGAGATCGTTTTTTTGAGATCGGCCTTTTTAGAGACTGCCGATCAAACACCCCCAAGCGATTATCAGCCGATAATGATCGGTAGCCGATCAATCGGAGCACCCCTACTTAGTATTATAACAAATATCTGCAGAGGGCGCAGAGAGTGAAAGCTGTGCTCCTCTCATACCATTGGTAGGCGGACTCGAAAGTGATAATCAACAAGTTTTTTTTTTTTTTTTAAATGTAGGGTTTTTGTTTTTTTTTCGCAGACAAACGCGGCACGCCGGAGATCCAGCACGGTGCCGGAGAACTTTAAGCCCTGATTAACTCGCAAAAACATGGGAATGTTCACTGCATGAACAAACATGGAAACAACAATGACACACCCAAAGTCTTCCAGGTTTGAAATGTTTTTGTCCTGAACAATGTAATCATGGTTGAGTACATATCACATAAGTACATAGTGTATAAATGCACAGTGCATAGCACGTAATTTGGGACACAGCTGATGCACTATATCCTCAACTGTCTAGGAATTATGAATTACCGTATTGACCTGAATATAAGAATGTTTTTTTTTCTTGGAAATGCATCTGAAAAAACATGGTCGTCTTATATTGAGGGGCTAGATTTTGACATGTCAATAATACATAATACACAAATACGCGTAAAACGAGTGCGCCAAGAAATACGTATGTACTGTATGTGTGTTGTAATGTTAGAAGATCGCGAGTGAAAACAAAAGAAAAAGAAAAGCTTACAGCGGCATGAGTCATGACTGTCATGTTAGCCTGATGGGACCAAACGTCCTCTGTAAGTGATTTTAAAACGCAAGACAGTACGCAGATTTGAAGACTACAATAAGATTTCACTTCTACTGTTAATGACATTTTGTTAGGCTACTATGAGATGGATAGCCTAATTGGTATATAATTCAGATGGGCTACCTGTTATTTTTATGGTTTAATCAAAAAAATTACATAGAAACAAAATTTACATAGGAAAAATATGCAATATGAAAATAATATAAGAAAAAAAAAAAGACAAGATTAGGTTTTCAAAAAGACTTTTCCAAAAGGTACATCTTGAAAAGGGGGGTCGTCTTATAAGCAGGGTCGTTTTATATTCAGGTCAATACGGTATATAAGGTTATTTTGCCATCCAACACCATTCTGACAGTGATCATTCAGTTCAATAAGTGCATCATCCAGGTATTTGAAGTGCACTTTTATTTTCGGAATTATTACTAATATCTAATCACACTATTTATACCACAAAATGACTTTGAAGAGTGCATAAGTATCCAAATTAGGACGCACCTATAGAAACTTGGCTCTTTTGACTACCCACAACACCCTTGCATCAAAGCAGTGAGTTTTGCACAGACATTTCTCTTCAAGAAGTGCTAAAATCTATTGCAAATGTAAAATTGTTCTCTGTTAAGCAGGTTTAGTGAACTAATGAGTGTAGAAGAGAGAGTGTGAAAGTGAGTGATCGTGTAGGGGGTTAATAAAACTCTGACCCAGATTGCTGGCCTCGTTCCAGCGGGCACCGTCCCCAAGGCCACGCCCACAGAAGAGGAGAACGGGAGCTCTGAATGACTTGTGTCAGCAACACTGAGATCTCGCTCTATCGCTCTCATACACACAGAGACAAAAAATTCTGTGTGTTCTGACTATGCAAAAGAGTTTGGTCTTTATCTAACTCTAAAACACACTGTCCATGCAAACAAAAAGAAACTGGAAAAACCTGTAATGGCTTTGATCCATGCATAAAAAGGTCAACATGCACCTATTATAAATGACCAAAAAATCTGATCTGCCCTAATCCTGAAATGGCACAATGACTGAGTGTTTTTTTCATGATCGTGAAAAATGTGTTTGTGGCAGTAGCCGTAACTCAAGCCCAAAAACAATTCAGCATAGCACTGCATTAAAAACAGCATTATCCAGCACAAGAGTGCAAGTCAGACGCGGATACTGCTGCTGCTCGCCTCAGGCGCTTTCAATTCTGTTTACTGAGTCATAAATGCTGCAGGCAGGAGGACAAATGTGCTTCACAAATCTGTTCCAGTGTTAAATCACCTGATTGGCAGGAATTTGTCAAAACAGCATCCACCACGAGCAGCGTGTCAAAACTCATTAATACACCAGCGGGAGAGAAAACCGCTCAAAAGCGAAACCTCAAGAACTGGCTCGGTTCTATTCGTCACCAACAAACTTGTGGTTCTGCAGATATGAGCCAGAAGTGAACTCTTAGCAAGGGCGTAAATGCAGTCGCAAATGCTTGTATAAACTTGATATGTGCATTTTGTTATATGGCAGTAGTAAAAAAAAAAAAAAAAACACCTTGGTACTTACCATGTTACCTTCAAAAGTGTGTTGTTATTAGGTTGGTTATATATAAACATTAAAAGCTTTGACTTTAACAGAATCCGATTTGACTCCAGATCCAGTGTGAACAAGTGTAGACAAACACCTTGAGTGTTTTTGCACAAATTAATTGGTCCACAAGGTGGCAACAATATCTAGGGCTTTTTCACACTTGAAAAAAAAAAACAAGAGATTGAACGATAAACTACTGGAGACGAATACGAAAAATAGACGTTAGCATTTATGAGCGCTTGTGTGGGTTAAGAGATACATGCAATTCTAGTTAAAATGAGTACAAAGACATTTTTAACCATTCGTAACTTCTGGAGAGATATAGCACAGACACTGGACAAAGATGATACTTTTTAGTGCACTCTAGTGTGTTGAATACCTGTGTATGGTGTATTGGCTAAGCGCTTATGTCAAAACTTAAGTATACTTTGGGCTTTTTTGCTGGGGTTTTCCAGGACCAGGATTAAGAACCACCGCAATACGATTAGAAAATAATAAGCATGAACAACTACAGGCACTAAAAGCCTCCGACGGACATGAACACACAGGCTAGTACAAATCCAAAACCCACTCTGAGATTTCAAAGAAATAACCGGCTGATTAAGCACTCGTCAAACATTGGCAACGAGCACTGAGCTCAGTCAAGGTCTGCCAATGCATTCCCTCTGTTCACAGCACATATCAGACTGCAAAAATCCCAAACGCACAGGAAAACACATATTATTAAGCTCTAGGCAATATTATTGTCTCATTAATAATTTAAACAGACTGCTAGAACACACACAAAAAAAAAAAAAGCCAAAGCAGCACAAAATATAACCTGAAGCTATCACAACGGAAGCATTAAGTAATTATTTATCATTTAATCAACATAATATGTAACTGATAAATGAATTCCGACGGTAAGAACCGCACAAGCCTGAATCTAATCTATTTTAAGTCTTACTGGATTGTGAGTTCAACTAAAGCCACCACTCAAAGTGACCCCGGCAGCCCTGTGGTGTGATGCTCGAGCCGTTCCCAGAACCGCTATCAGGCTCTGCAGTGATAATGCAAGACAGACAGTTTGTTTACCAGATTGGACGCAGAGGCCTCAGCGAAGGACAGTCCTCTGGGGATGATGAGGATATGATCCTGCTCCTTACTGACACGAACCTATAAGTAAAAAAAAACACACAAATAAGCAGCTGTTTTTCCTCTTCTGATCAAGTTAGCTCAGGGTTTCTTCATCTATTCCAACAGGCATCCAGATACTCAAAATTTGATATTTCCTTATTTAGCACACCTGTTAAGATCATCAGCATGAGTGCAGATGCTATAACTACAGCATTATGAAGACAAAAAGCATCTTTGTCCATTAACAGCCATTGAAAAGTTGACGTGTGTAATTTAATAACAACATAATTTAATTGGATGATGAATGGGAAAGCAGATATTTTTCTCCATGTATTAAACTGGGAGTGTCTGACTAGTGGAACTATAATGTTTATCGCCTGCAGGAATGGATTGCGAAACGCTGGATTACACAATGTACATCATTCACTTTCACTTCCTTGTTCTACAATATTGACACCAAAAACAAGTATAATATTTAATCTGTGGCAGCGATATTAATGATATAAAGCTGTGCCTTACTGTAACGTAACAGCTTGTGAAGTTGGCCCAACTGAACAGGTCCACTAGTCTGTAGAGGCTGGCCAGTTTACAGCGGATCTGTTTTTCTCCCTTCACCATAGTACTGGACTCCATGCTGAACATGTCGTTTATTGGGGTCACCATGCCCAAACCTGAGAAAACAGCAACAAGGGACAATTCAAGAACAGGTTTGAACAGGTTTATTAGCCCACTTAAGCGCACAACTTGAAATTGACATTTCTATACTGCTGTCATGGGAAAATGGACAACAAACGAGTGTAAATCGATACCTTGATACTAATCAAACTCAGACTAAAAGCGAGTGCTGTGTCCTGATTAACTGATAACACCTCGAGAGTGTCCATGAAACACTGATATGCCTGATTCTAATAAAGATGTTTTAGTTAGACTGATGTAGTTTATACAGCTAAAAACACTAAGTAATCAATTTACCATAGCTTATTTAGAACCTTCAGGGATTCTGGTCAAAGAACAGTAAGGAAAACCAATAATAGTTATAAAAAGAAAAAAGAAAAACTCAATTCAGCCATACAATAGATCCAGCTACAATAAACAGTCAGCACTTCACATCTAGAATACTCAGAATTTTTAGAATGGCAGTTTGTATATTACAGAACTCTAGTTGCAAAAAAACATTCTAGAACTCATTCTAGAGTTTCAGTTGCTTACGCATTCCATTGAGCACCACGCTTCAGACATGCCCTCCGTCAAGCTTTGACGCCGACTCCCCGTGTGAATGAAGCGTGAGCCAGAGCGTGCGCACACACACGTCACACACCAGATGCGTGTGCACACTCAGATCACTTGGACATGGTTGTGTACAAGAGGTAAAAAACGATATAAATACTGTTCGTTTTCTCACACAAACCGCTCATTTCGTGTCTTAGGCCATCAATGTGTAGTTACGATGGGGAATTGTTTAATTTGGATTTCTCTGTGCATGTTCTTTTTCCCTCTTATAGAGACAGTGACCTATACCTGCCATTATATGACTGACAGACTAGAACGGTTTGACCTAAAAACATCAAAATTGGATCTACTGAAGAAAAAAAGACACCTACATCTTGGATGCCCTTGGGGTAAGCTGATAGACACCAAATTTTAATTTCAAAGTGAACTATCCCTTTAATCTTGAACATTCTAGAAACATTCATCCTTGAACTTCATATGACTAAATGTTCCAAAAGTGTTTCCAGAACTCCACTTTACTAAACATTTCAGAAATCATTCTAGAGCTCCAGCTGACTAAACACTCTAGAACTCAACCTTGAACTCCAGTTGACTAAATAATCCAGCACTTTTTCTAGATCTCCACTGGCTAAATGCTCCAGAATTCAACTTTGAACACCAGATGGCTAAACATTCCAGAACTCATTTCAGACCTACAGTTAGGGGTGGGCGATATGACCAAAATCTTATATCACGATATGACTAATTCTATATCACGATAACGATATATATCACGGTATAGTTATTTTTTTTCTTTACATTTTTTTTATGATATTAAATCTTTGATACCATAGAATTTTCATAATCCTTGTCACCAATGTCAATATCAAACTAATAGAAATATAATACAATGTAAAAAATACAATATAAAACAAAAATGATGTTTGATGTGTACGAACATGCCTTTTTGTGTGTGTGTGTGTGTGTGTGTGTGTGTGTGTGTGTGTGTGTATTGTATTGTGTAATGTGTATTGATGTGAATTAATGTTAGACAGTAAATGCTATTGGATGCGAAACAATATTTGGAAGAAATCCGAACAATAAAGTGAAATTAAATTGAATTGAATACATGCCTAAAAAGTGACAAAAAAAAAAATTCAAGCTCACTGAAGACAAACAGTCAGTGATGAAATAAGGATAAGAAACTAATTGCAAGCAATAGGACAAAAACCTACATAAATAAGAAACGCTACATACATTGTGTAAATGAATTAGTCTTCACTGTGTTAATTAGATAGATATAATTAACATGTGTATTGTGTATAGATTCTATAGGATATATATAAATATATCATTATTTTTTTTTTCTTTTATTTATTCTTATTAAAGTTACAAAAGTGATAAAGTCAAGAGCAGTGAGAGATTTTCTGTTGTTTGATGAATGGCAGACAGAACGAATATTGGACAGCTTCCCCTTTAAGACCGAAGTCCGGATCCAATATACTGTTACATGTGCGTTGTTTTCAGCTGTTTTCTCTCTTAAGACCTAAATCACTGTGTTTATGAGGATACTTGCAAAGACGGGGATTGTTACTCATATAAGTGCGTTTATGTAATCGTTCAAAGCCAATAAAGCGGCAAAAAAAATGCACGCTCCTCTCTCACAGAAACAGAGACGGCGCACGCATATAGCTCTGTTGTTTGTGTTTCAACGGCTTAAAAACGGCTGTGCTTAAAAACACGTGTCCATGCTACAGATGTAGTCCCTCGTTTAGGATCGAGCTCCTCGTTTTGTCCTGGCTGATCGTGCTCCTACTCAGAGCCACCTGCTTCCATCTCCCCTTCACGCCCCGTGGTGGCGTGTAAAGATCGCAGTCATCCAAATGATGAAAAAGTATTACCGTAAACAATGTATTTTGCGACACCACGAAATAAACGATAGAGCAAAATATGAAACGATAGACTTTTTATTTCGTCCATCCGATATATATCGTCATATCGCACAGCCCTACCTACAGTTATTACAAGTGTCAGGAACTCATCTTGTACTCCTGTTGATTAAACATTACAAAATTCTTTCCAGCACTCCACCGGCTAAACATTCAGGAAATATTCATCCTTGAACTCCAGATGGCTAAACATTTCAAAAGTGTTTCCAGAACTCCACTTTACTAAACATTGCAGAACTCATTCTAGAGCTTCAGTTGACTAAACATTTCAGAACTCATCCTTGAACTTTAGATCGCTAAAGCTTCGTTCAGACTATCAGCCCAAATCTGATTTTGTGCATATCCGGATGAAATCTGATTTGAATAACTGACTGTCCACACAGCATATCGCAACTGTCCATATCCGATTTGTGTCCATAAACGCTTTTTCGTGAATGTGCATTGGTTTCTATGGTAATGCCGTTGCGTTGTTATGCCTTTGCTAAAAACAACAGTAACAGCAATAGTTTGCAATACAGATGTCTTACCGTCGCGGTTGCGCTGAAGTATTATATTTCATCTTGTGAGGCAGCGGCAGACATGCAGGAAGCTTGAATATGCGGCTTTATTCCGTGCTGCCGTCTCCGCTATTTTCCTTTTTTTTTTTTGTCTCCGCTACTTTCAAAACACAAAGAGGTGCGTGTACTAGCGGTATATTGTTTTTTCCTGCTTGACTTGCACTTTGCAACGACACAAGCTTGTTTCTGCAAAGATGTTCAGCATGTTTTCTGCAAAAACGTCTGACGTGTTTACGTTTTACGTGGCGTGAGGACGTGAAAAACTACGCTAAATCCGATCTGACCGTCCAGACTGAAACGGATTTCCAGAAATGCGATTTGAATAGGATTCCAAACCACATACGAATGTAGTTCAAAACGGATTTGCACAAATCGGATTTCATGTAGGTCGTTGCCGTTCAGACTATCTAAATATGATCGGATTTCAATCGGATTTGCACAAAAATCGGATTTGGGCTGACAGTCTGAACGAGGCTTAAGTGTTTCAGAGCTCTTTCCAGAACTATGCTCCGGAACTCATTTCAGAACTCGTTATAGAACTCCAGCTGGATAAATCTAGAGCTCAGTATACAGCGGATGATTGAGAACTTCTGCTTTCAAAATCCCCACTGAACAGACCTCATATGTGCAAATGTGGGTAGCCATTATTCAAAAACCACAAGAGAGGATGGCATTGCCATTTTTATCATTTTTATATCTAAATAACCTCAAAATCTTATTTCTAAATCTCATACCTTTTTCCATTATACTGTATGTCCTAGATTATGCTCTAGATCTGTGCATAGTCTACAGACACCTATGAGATTTAGGTTATGACTCTGAATGTACAGAAAGCACTGAAAGGGGTTCACTGAAGTTCTGCTGATTAGTTCCGCATAGCAGAGTGCAGAGAGAAAACAGATACATGCACGGAGGGGCTGGATGGGGTGATAAGGGAGGAAAGTAGTAAGATGAAAGAATGCAAAGGCTTTCCCCGAGTCGGCTAGTCATATTTCCTCCCTCAATGTCTGTTTATGGGAATATATGATATTTAACGACCTGTGTAACTCTGAACAGGTGGAGGAGTGGGGCAGTCTGGGACATCGGAGGACTGGAGGAATGTTGCAATCTGTTCCTGTGTAGATGAGCCACACTATGGTGTGATACTCACTGAGGGGGGAGGTGGAGAAGCCGGCGACGGAGCTGGCCATGAAGAAGTCTGCGATCTGCTGCAGAGCGAGCAGTCCTGTGGGGTTGTTCCCCTTGTTCATCTGTTCCTGGATCAGTCCCTCTAGCTCATCCCTAAACGCCTGAAAGAGAAAGAAAACACGAGATTAGAGATGACTCACACACCGTAATGAGAGATGGACACAAAGCTGTAATCCTCTCATGCTCCTGCATGTTTAAACCTTCTGTACTCAGTTTTTTCCACTTGTATCTTGATGACTAGTTAAGTCTATTAACCCATAGGCCTACTCCACTTACTCTGAAGAGCTAAAGGAGACTCTCTATAGAAAAACAAGGTAGTGAAGGATGAAAGTACCATCTTAAATTCTTTGGGTACGTTCAAAATCCATTTTAAGTCTACTGGAACAGTTTATTTTCAATGTGTAGGGAAGAAAACCATCCGTAACTGGTTTAATAAGCAGTACTAAGCTCTTCTGTATGAAGCTCTGTCATTCTACACACCTGCTTGGAGTCTCAGGCACAAGGTGATCAAAGAGCTCAGACGACAGAATGAATCACAGGATAAACAGACACTGACAGAGCGCTCAAACTGACACAATGCCTCAGTTACGATGACTGTTCGTCCTTACTTACAGAGACTTACGGACTTGTCTTATTAACAGATGTGAACTGAGGCATGTACAACTTCACTCGGCACTGTATTCGAGATTGGTGAGATACAAACATGCAAAGAGTATGCAAAGATATACATGCATATCAGAAAAAGGAAGGTAAACTAGTCTCAGCAGGCACGCTCTGTTCACTGATGGTCTGATGTATTTTGCACACAAAATGTCAAGCAGTAGTACAAATCTGGACTGATTGGTTTTATGCAAACTGCAGGTACTGGGATAAAAAATGGCTTTTTGAAGTTGTGCTTATATGGTAACGGATTGCAATAAGCATTAATAATCACTAGATTTGACAGGTTATTGGCATCAAATCTCTGAGAGATACTTTGGGGCACTTAGAAAATGTTAACTTATTCACAAATAGAAATATTTAGCTTTGAGCGTAAAATAATTAAAAAAATAGACAGTCTGATTTCTGTTTACCATAGTTTTTTTTTGCTTTTTTCCCCCCATGCCGGGATTATTGTGGCAACAAATATTTTAGATAATTCTTCCTATAGACAGCAATAAAAAACAAAATGTTCATTTCACAGGTCTAATTGACCGCTCGCAAAGAGCTTGATTGACAGGCGATCTGACCAATCAGAACGCAGAGATTGTGGCACTGCTGCTATCCGCCATCTTGCCCGACAGCTACGGCCTGTCTCCATAGAAATACACGTTAAAACGGGGTAAAAAAGATCGACTGAATTGAAACTGTTTCAATCTAACTCAATATAAAAATGTGCAGAGGGTTAAGCTGTGCTGTTGTTGGTTGCTACGGTAATAAGCTAAGGTATTTCTTTAAATACTTGTTTTGTATACCAGAAAATCTGTCATGTCTGGCGCTGTATGCATGGCTTGCAGCGCTAAAGTTAAATGCTGAGTGTTAAAAATAATAAAATATGTTAAAACGTGTGCTCTTATCATTCTGTGGACACAATCCCGTGAACTTCGCCCCGAATGGGAGCTTTATATGCTCATCTGTTTTCAATGCAGCTCTTCCCGCTCATTAAACTATAACAGGTCCTTTACTGCAAAAAGACGGTCACTGCGACACTCTAACGTGATGAAACTACGACGCTATGTACTTTTTAAAACCATTTTTATAGGGTTCAAGTTATATTGTTGGCTCGGATTATATGTAAATGCACATGCCCTGTAGCCGCAGCTGTATCACTTCTAGCCTTAGATCAGACAGGAGAGTAGATTAACTTCGGTGGACTTAAACTTGAAAAATGCCATGTTCCGCGGTTGAAATAAAACACTTTCTGATGTTTATTCATGTTCATTTCGTGCTTTAAGTAAATATGAAAAGACGATCGGTTCACGTGTTTGAACTCAGGCAATACAGTTATCTGTCACGACACACTGAAGAGCCACAAAAAGGAATTATTCTTTGAATTTCTTTTAAAATGACTCAATTTAAAAGCTGAGGGTCCTGAGACCTTGTCTCATATCAGAAGTAACCTGCTCTGTCTTCTCTGTCGGTGTGTTGTCAGTTTCCTCTTTGCTCTGCAATGTATTTTTCACTGCGTGAGAACATGCGTGTAGTGTGAGAGCGGCATTGTGTGTCTGGCATAACAACAGTAACTAAGGGTGGGCGGGGTTTGCGAATGGTCAATTGGGTCATTCTTGGCCAGAATTTCATGCAAGTCTGGCTATGCAAGACTACAGGAAAACAAATGTAGATTCCTCTTCAAATCTACGGATTCTCTGTCCATTCTGGGATGTGTTTTTGGCTGATATGTGTGTCCCATAAAGCACTTTAACTTGCCACCACAAGGGCATCCTGGTGCGCACCACAGGTCTAGAGATTGAGCTAAAGAAAGTCTGATTTCCATAGTCACAGTCGCCAAGCAGCCACAGGGAAGTGGGCATGGTGTTTGTGTATCCATGTGCAGGCTATCCCTGCCAAACTCTCAGTGACTTTGTGTGTGTGGGGGTCGGTCAGTGAAGTTTTCTGGGGCTTGATTTCCTAATCTAGGGTGAAAAACTACACGGGAAGCAAATTAAATTGGCCCTCAAGTTTGTTTGGATTTGAATGAGAGCCTCATTCAAACATGCACTGAAAAAAAGAGAAAGAAAGAAGCCATAAATTCATGACATTAATGCACACGTAATGGCCCAAAAAGTTAGGGTAAAGGGGTTGCGAATCTTAACAGTAAAAGTGAAGCACATTAACAGCTGTTCGGTGACATTTTGCCCAAACTTCATTGCAGCCTTAAAGGGATAGTTCACCCAAAAATGAAAATCCTGTCATTAATTACACACCTTAATGTCATTCCAAAGACCTACGGTAAAACCTTCGTTCATCTTCGAAACACAAATTAACATTTTTTGATGAAATCCGAGAGCTTTCTGACCCTCCATAAACAGCAATGCAACTGACACGTTTAAGGTCCAGAAAGGTAGCAAGGACATCATTAAAATAGTCCATGTGACATCAGTGGTTCAACCGTAATTTTATGAAGCTACGAGAATACTTTTTGTGCGCAAAGAAAACAAATAACGACTACATTCAACAATTTCTTCCCTTCTGTGTCAGTTGCACAAAAAGGACTCTCGTAGCTTTATAAATCTACGGTTGAACCACTGATGTCACATGGACTATTTAAACAATATAATTTTTATCTATGCAGGGTCAGAGAGCTCTCGAATTTCATCAAAAATATCTTAATTTGTGTTCTGAAGATGAACGAAGGTCTTACAGGTTTGGAACGACATGAGGGTGAGTAATTAATGACAGAATTTTCATTTTTGGGTGAACTATCCCTTTAAGTGTGGGTAATAGTAAAACTGATGCTCATCTTGAACTAAATTAACTAAAATAATTGAACTAAATGTGAATATTTAAATATTTGAGCAAAGTGCTTTAGAGGTGAACTGCATCATGATGGAAGATTAACCGTGGGAATCATCAAACATGCCACAAAAAACAAACCTGCAGCCAACATGCTCTTTTAGGGATACGCCATAACAAAAACATGGGCTAACATGCCCATACTTGTCACTAGATCAAAGCGGTGTCGATCTAACCTCACAACACAAAACATAGTAACTACATTAATATCAAACCATAAAACAGTATCTGTCATGGGGGAAGATGGGTGTTATCTGAGCTTTGTGAAATTGTAATGTGGGTCAGCGTCTGTATTGATCAGATGTGGTGAATTTACTTTAGTAACCCATCCACCTCACATGGGCCGCACTTCAAATGAAGCAGCCCGAGCCAAAACTGGCCAAAGTACAAAGGTGAGATGGAGATATCCTGGGACTCTAGTTCCCTGTGCGAGTATTAAATTGTGCTTGAATGAGAAGTGGACGCTCGGGACGGGGTATGAACGATCCCGCCTGCCTCTCAGCACAAATTCATCTCAAACGTAAGTAGAGCTGTCGCGATTCGTCGATTTTAGTCGACTAGTCGATTTTGAAAAATCATCGACTTCATTTTGCTGCGTCGACTAACCGCAAAAGACCGTAAGTGCCGCATTTCACGGACGAGAATCCATAAAACACATTATTAGACTATTTTCCAAGGCTGCATGACATTAAACCCATTTAAAAATCATAATTAAGCATAATTGTGAATTCACAAAAGCTATGATTTAATTAAATAATTATATGCGATGCAGTTCTAACACAGTATATGCGCTTTAATTATTTACATGCGTGTAGGTTAAGAACGTGCGTCACACAGCGGCTCCGTTCACAGTAGCTCCACAGGAACTGTTATCATTTACATGTGTGGAGCGTCTCAAACTCCATCTCTGCATGTTGTTGTGAGTTTGGGTTTATTATAACGTTCATCTGGGAATGCAACGTGCGCCATTTCATCAGATGTGTAAGGTAAATCATTTATAAGCCTGTGCAAACACAGGAGAATATATCGCGATTTCAAAATAAAAGCTCAAACCCTCACTCTGAGTTTACACGGTTTGATTAACACATATTCATTTAATTGCAGTGGCTATAGCATTTCTGTCCTAAAGAAATGGACAAATATTAAAGATTAAGTGGACATTTGAATTAAATGGTGCTTGGTCAATATTAAACAAGGATTAGATCGCGCAGTAATGTTTAAAAATAATCATCAGGCGCCCCCTGCAGGCCTTTGTTGTTATGCGTTATCTACATTAGCTCTATTGTTTATAATACATTATGTATTTTAACAGTTTTGTTCAATAAAACCAGATGATTTCTTGCTTTTGATACTTTATTTGAACTAATTATTATTGCATCATTGCTATTATATATGTATTTTAAGTCATTTTAAAAGCTATTGTTCACTTACATCTATTTTTATAACCACAAAAACATTATTATAATTATAGGGCCCCATGAAATCCGTTTTATTTCCAAATTCAGTTTGTTCATTTTCATTTTTCTATACTCTGTTTTAATGGTTAAATTAAATTTTATTAATCAAAAAGCCTGTCTAATTAATTGAGTTTTACAGTTTTATCTGCACCAAATTCTGTTTTCCATTATTTTCTGGATTCCATTTTAATGGTTCCATTAATTATTTTTGTTATTTCTTTTTTATTTTTCAGAAATACTGCACATTTACATTTTCTCCTAAATAAATTCTGGTAAATAATATTTCTGGTAAATACTCCTTTATTTAAAATACTGATTATAATTGTATTATTAGACTAGATCACGTGGATATGTTGTCATTCTTACACTATAATACTGAACTGATTTCAGTGATTTGGACTGTGAGATGAGATGGACACTTGCTTCTTGAACTCTATGTTGCACTTTACTTTTGCTTTAAAAAAGGATTTCATAGAAATTTGGTTTAATAAAATATTCTTAAGTAAATTTTTTTTGGGGGGGAAATTAATCGTTTAGATTAATCGACTAATCGATAAATTAGTCGATAGATTAATCAAAATAAAAATAGTCGTTAGTGGCAGCCCTAAACGCAAGTGTCCCGACCGACCCAAACCACAGCGCTCTTGGAAAACAGCTACGACTCTGGGAATGGCATGCTTTAATGCTGAAGAGGGAAACAGAGGGGAGTGGGGGAACTAAAAATAACTCAAGGGAGGAAATTCAAGACAAATTCAATTGTGCCATTACAGTTTAATATCATTAACATGTTGTTTCACCTCCTAAGTAAATATCAGCGGTCCCTCAGTGCAAACCGCTATTTTTCCGCTTGGTTCCTGAGCGGGATACATTGACGTTGAGATGTCTTCATTTGTTTTGCTTGTGACAGCACAGATGAGGCCTAAGCGTAGCAAACTCCGCCCTGCCTATAATAGTCTGACCTTAAACACAGTCTACGGAGAGACGTGTAATTTAAGCAGCGCTCTTCTGCGTGTGTGCACATATGCAGAAACCCTGCAGAGAGAGAGGGAGATGAAAGAGAGGCTTGTTGAATCAGCTCGGATGGTGCAGACGTAAACACACAGGCCTGTGTGTCGATACACCTGCTGCCTGCCCTGCCTGGCTCGTCTCCACACAGAGTGAAGGATGAGTGAGAAGAATATATAGTGTGTCTCAGAAACACGTGCTCGGACAGCTGCGGCTAACAAAGCCCAGCGGTGCAGCCGTAATTAACCGTACTGTCACACCGCCTCTGTTTTTAATCACAATCACAGGGAATGACAATCTATTTCAATTTCACATACTGAAAATACAGTGCTCAAACCCTACAGAGCTTCTCTAGTTTTTTTTTATATATATATATATATATATATATATATATATATATATATATATATATATATATATATATATATATATATATATATATATATATATATATATATATAAAGTAATTCAGATTTCTCAGATTTTCAAAAAATAAATAAATATTTTAAAAAAATAATAAAACCTTACATAATTTATGTTTTTTGTAAATTATCATTTTAATTTAACTTTAAATACATAATTAAAACGAATTGTTTAATTATATACATTTTATTTATATTACATTATTTCTATTTGTATATTTTTTATATTTATTGTTTTTAAATTAAAGATAATTTTGCACATTTTTAATTGGATGCTTTTTCTTACAACACAAACATGCAATAACAACTGGATATTACACAGTTATTATAATTTTACAAGAAACTTCAAGAATCTCAACTCCAAAACAGCATTAAGTTCATGAAACAAAGCAAAAGATCAAGAAATGGTTTATTATTTTGATCAAGAATTGGTTTATGATTTTAAACCCATTCTTACTGATGCTACCAACACTATCACAAGTCATTCTTGCAATTTCTAAAGTTGACGAGCAGAATTCTCAAACAAATGTCTTTGATTTTGCAAGGTCTAAAAATGCATTCACAAAAGTTTTGGGTCAGGAAGAATTTTTTTTTTTTATTTATATTTTTTAAAGTCTTTTATATGCTGCACTCATTTGATTAAAAATGCTGTAAAATAGTAGTACTCTTAAATATTATTAAAATTAAAAATACATGTTTCTATTTTAATATATTTTAAAATGTCATTTATGATGGCAAAGGTGAATTTTCAGCAACTGTTGGTGCTCAAAACTAAATATTATGCTTTTATTATAAATGTTGAAATCAGTTGAAAACCGCAAAATATTCTAAACCATGATACTTTTTCAGGATTCTTTGGTATTTATTTTAAACCTAAATCTTTTGTGACATTATAGATGTATTTACTGTCACTTTTAACTAATTGAATGTGCCCTTGCTGAATAAAAGTAGTTGTTTTCACAATGTGTGGGAGTTGGATTTATTTGCTGTGATAATCGACAGCATGTGACAGATGCCATCCATACAGTTTAACTTGTATTGAACTCTGAACATTCCTTTAAACACAGTATGTGTTTGCTGAAATGTCTGCAGGAGTGTAATCTGTGCAGTATGTTCACTGTAATCTCTCCAGCAGTGTGTGTTAACTAATCTCACATGTGTGTGCGTTCGCTATAATCTCTCTCTACTGTAGGTCAGAGGTGCTTTTGCTGGATGGATTGTGTTTATATACAAGATGTGGAAGTCGGTGGTGTGCGTGTAATAGGGTGTGGTCTTCCAGATGGTTTTATGGTGCAGCTGTGGCTTTGTGCGCACGATTGAGTTGTAACTCAAAACATCACACCAAACACACAATTAAGTGACTGACAACCCTACTCATCTAACAAGAATAAACCATAAATCTTTCATTGTCAACAGAGAGGCAGTGTAAGGTGCAACCAGCTGGGTTCAAAACCAACTTTAGAAGTTCATGCCAAGTTTTAAAATGTAAACTTCATGGCAGTGTGGAATTTACTCAAAACCACATGGCTCAAGACAACCTATAAAATCTATAAGTAAACACTTTTACGTTGAAAGCACATTCTTGCTGATTAAATCATTGGAAAAGTGGAAAAACATCCCTGTACAGTATAATAACTTTACAAAACATTAAAAATATAGGTTCCAAAAGGGTTTTTTGCAGTGATGCCATAGAATAACCATTTTTGGTGCCCCAAAGAGCCTTTCAGAAAAAGAAGAACCAAAAGAACCATTTTTTATTTTGTTAGTGTGATGTACATTTCACAAACTAAAGAAACTTTTTCCACCGTAAACAGCTTTTTGTGTGTTGAAAAGTTGCCATAGATGTTTAAAGGTTCTTCATGGAACCATAGATTCCAATAAAGAACCTTTATTTTCAAGAGTGAATAAAGGTTATTTTATTGGCATTGATGGTTCTTTGTAGGGCTGCAGCGATTCGTCGACGTCATCGATTACGTCAATTATAAAAATACGTCTATTAGCATGAGGGGCGTCGACGCGTCACACTTTTAGCCACGCCCATTACGCGAGCCTGCAGTTATCCCTACTTAAGACTGTTTTTCTGCCATGTTTAACACAAACAAGACTCTAGAGCAGAAGGTAAAGGCTAGTATGGCAACATCACTTCACTTCATAGAGCTTTCTATTATTATATGACCGTCAGAACCGCATATAGGCTATATAGCCGAACTGACGCCTGCATTGTCAGGATTCACAACCGCATTCAAAGCTGCGCTGAATGAACGGAACACCACGGGACATCGAGTTGCCTATATAATCATGACGGGTTTAATTCACCCACAGAGACAGAAGGAGAAATGTTTCGCGTTCATCTTAAGATCCACCGGATCTGCCGTCAGTGCCGTGGGCGCGATTGCGCGAGCTCTGAGACGCGCGCACCAAACGCGCTCTCTGCACTCGCTAACAAAGCATTAAAGTCATTTAATTTAGTTGTTTAGCTGTGTGATGATAGGACAAGCCTCGACTGGGCTCATTTATTTAAAACGGGCTGTCAACTGTGATAAAACTTCCCGGTGTTATGACGCCATTTTTGATTCTGTCGCTCTAGTGTCCTGAATGCGGTTGTGACTTCAGCTGTTCATTCACAACAGATGTATTCAATCTGCTGCATAAATAAAACATTTCAAGTCTCTCACCTGTAAGCAACTGCTGTCAGTCCCAAATAGTAACTGTGAATGCAGCCATAATGTGCATTTCTATTGATTGTATCACTGCCCTGTAATTCATTCTTTCTTTTTCTTTTTTATTAATTATTTATTGTTATTATTTTTATTTTTCTCTCTCTTTCTTATTTTTAATTTATTGTTATTTTCTTTTTCATTTTTCTTTTTTATTAATTATTTATTGTTGTTGTTTCTTTTTCTCTCTTTACTTGTTATTATCTTTCTTTATTTATTGTTATTATTTTCTTTCTTTCCTTCTTTGTTGTTATTATTTATTTTTTGTAAAGTGTTAATTATGAGAAAATGTTTGAATAAAATAAAAAGATTAATAGCAGAAGTTACTGTTTTTATTTATTGATAGTTTAACTAAAGAATTCAACAACTGATAAGAAAATTATAAATAGATTAATTGAAAAATAATCGACAGATTAGTCGACAATAAAAATAATCATTAGCTGCAGCCCTAGTTCTTTGAAGAACTTGTAACATCTACAGAACCTTTCCATTGCACAAAAGGTTCTTTTTACAGTGGAAATTGTTTTTTGTAAGATACTTTTTAATGTTCTTCACACCAAAAAAAAACAGTTCTGAGAACTATTCACTGAAGGTTCTTTGGGAAACCAAAAATGGTTCTTCCATGGTATGGTATCCATGCAAAAAAAAAAAAAAAAAAAAAAACCAACCTTTCGGAACCTTTACTTTTGATCTTCATGTTGTGTTCTGATCATTTTAACCCAAAAAAACATTGTCTTTTTCCTGAAAACGCTAGTTAATGTTTTCGCATTCGACTAAAACTTACAAAAAATTTGAGTTGTTACACATGTGGTGTTCCCAGACAAAAATGGTCAACTGCTTCTCATTATTCTATATTATTACCAAATATAGGATTTAATATTTTTATCAGATTGTTTTCTTTCAATTAGCACAGGTTTTGTATTTCTTTTTGGAACTAACAGTATCATAGGTCTAATTTTTTGAGTGAATATTTCCAAAATTATCCACAATTAATGCTTTTTTACTCAACAATTGAGGTGCATAAGCTCCAATTTACGAGGCCTACAATCAATCAGTTCCAGAAAGAAATACAAAACCTGCTGCTGAAAGGCAAATAACAAAGAAAACAAGTCGATAAAAAGATTGAGTACAAGATTTGGTGAGAAATAGCATAAGAGATTTACAAGCAATTTTTCCACTGGGAACACAAAGTGTCATATCAGTGTGTGTTTTCTTACTGGACTCTGTAGTATCTGTGTGACCCTTTTCTTCTGCTCCATCATGTTGAAGTCTTGTCGCAGGTCGGGTGACATGTTGCGTGCGCGCAGGTATTCAGGGTCATTTTCGTTGATGCGGTCGAAGTAGCCCTCCCTTTTCCCCACGCTGGGGGGCGGAGGGGTCGTCACCACCCCCTGTCTCGAATCGCCACTCATCTCTACTGTATTTTCCTGCTGTCTTCACCTGGAGAGAAAGAGAGAGATTTAGCTTCAAGTATGCGCTTATTCATGAAAAATCTCTAAATACTTATTTTTGCACATCCCTAGTACACACCTAACAATACATACTGAATCAAAAAAACCTGAGAGAGGAAGTCTGTGCACTTCATTTGACAGGCAAAAGAGTCTCGATCAGTAATGCCCTGAGGACAGACTCATCCCACACAACACGCACATAAGTCCACCGATCAATACAATCCAAAAACAGGCAACCGCACATTAGCTGAACTCGCTTGCTGAGAGTATCACTATTCACAACGGACCATGTTCTTTGTTCACCCTCGACAAAAAGAAAAGAGTGGCTGTCCTGCCAACAGTGAAGGGTGGTGTCAGGTCAACCAACAGGACGGCAGCACTATCCTATAACAATATCAGGTTTAGTTAAGCCTGATTTTTGTTCTCTCTCTTACACACACACACCATTGTCCAAGACATGTGGATTTCTCTCTCTAGTGTGAGTCAAACTATAGAGCATTATAAATGACAGAGCACTGAATTTCTCCAGATGGTTCACTACCATTGGTTCGTAAGAAATTAAAGGTGATATTATGAAAATCTGACTTTTTCTGTGTTTAAGTGCTATAATCGGGTCCCTGGTGCATCTACCAACCCAGAAAACGTGAAAGAACAACCCAGTAATTTTTTTGGTAAGCCTTTCTCTGCAAACATGTGAAAAAAAAGAGTGAAAGTGTTTCAGATTTCGCTCCCCCTCGTGATGTAGAACGGGGATCTTATTATAATATTAACGCCCCTTAATCTGCACATTTTCACCCACGGTGCAGCCATTGTGTTTTTGCAAGTGACAACGGTATACCAGTTCTAACGCCATGGCAAATGTTTCGAGCAAAGCATGCTAACAGTTTTGTCGTTGGCTGCACTGATGAGCACAGATCTATTTAGAATCCCAGCCTCAGAGGAGACGAGAGAGCAGTGGATTAATTGATTTATTTACTGTATATTACGCTGCTGCCACACAGTAGGGATGGGCGATATGGGCTTAAAAATATATCATGATATTTCTGGTATTTATTGCGATAACGATATCAATGACGATAATTCAGGGAATCCTGTTTCTTTAGAGAAAAGTATTATCTTTCCTATTTTTACCCCAAATAGGGTGTTGTGAGCATTACTGAGTACACACGTAATGCAATGACTGTTTAATTTATACTGGAAGCCGGAGGGCGCCCTTGCGCAGAAACTCCACATATCCATAACAGAAGTAATACTACTGACGACGCTCCACGAAGGTATCCAGTTATCGCTGAATAAAACGCACAACGGAGATAAGAGAAATTTTAACCGATGAAACTTGAAGACAATAAACATACGATTGCACAAAATATATGGTTTATCTGTGTTCTTCAATCTCGGGTATTTTTATAAGGAAAGTATATTTATAATGCAATGCTAATCGACATAGCCTTTATCACTGTATATAATACTAACATTCTGTAATATGAAATCACGTCTGGTCACTAAAATAAGTATTTCAAACACTCGACTATGTTATTAAGTTAATTTGGAGAATAAGCATGTCAATAAATTATATCTTTGTTGGACAACAGGTTTGTAAACAGGCTCATACACATGCGAAACTGTATCGCACACATACTGTACTACATTTATTCAGACCGATTTTTTTGTGCACTGTACAGCCCTAACCAAACCAGTTACAGATTGTAAAAGGAGCTCGAGCTCATCATTTAGCGATATACGCCTCAGTTTCACGTCTGCCTTCCGCGATGTCGCTCCCGACACACAGAAATATGTCAACAACTAGACTTTATCGTTATTATCACGGGAAGATTATTGTGGGGAGAATTTTTACCGGTATATCGCAAACGATAAGATATCGCCCATCCCTACCACACAGATCTAAAATAAACATGCCATTTCTTTCCCAGCTGTTTACCTTCCCAGACACAACCAACTGTTTTTGTAACTCGTGTGTGTGTTTTTAACAAACTTGTATGATTTGACAGTTTAAGCGCAATAATACATGAAAGAGAACTTAGTTTAGTACTCACATGCCGTGTGAGGGGCGCTTTCTGTGTGCTCAGAAAACCCTATATCAGAAGTTTAAACTAATATGGTTTAACACGCATGATTTCAGCGCAATAGACATGATAATCAAAACCAAACAGATGTTTTTTGGCAGAGTATCTGAGGAACGAGCTGTAATGGCGCAGCTCTATTCTGGAAAAGGGGGCAGGGAGCAGCAGCTCATTTGCATTTAAAGAGAAATGCACGAATACAGCATGTTTCTGCTTCCACTCAAAATAGTCATTTTCAAAATGATATATAAGTGATCTGTGGGGTATTTTGAGCTGAAGCTTCACAGACACATTCTGGGGCATAATAGGTCTCCTTTAAGACTTGTATTCATCAAGGACGCACTGAATTGATCAAAAGTCATAGGAAAATGCATTTATGATGTTACAGATTAGTTCTATTTCAAATTAATGCCGTTTTTTAAACTTTCCATTCATCAAAGAATCCTAAAGATATCATGAAATATGTTTCTTGAGCATCAAATCGCTATCAAAGTAAATTACATTTACATTTTAAAAATTACATTTTAAGATATTACAACAGAAAACAGTTATTTTAAATTGCAAAAACATTCCACAATTTTTACTATATTTTTGATCAAATAAATGCAGCCTTGGTGACTATAAAAGACTTCTTTGAAAAGACATTAAAAAAAAATTAAAAAAAATCATACAGATCCCAAACTTTGGACGGATTTAAAGACTCGATTGAACCATTTTACTACTCAACGGGTGAAAAAAGTAAGTTTGATCAAAGTAATAGCACACCTCTCCTGAATAGACAGCATGATTTCAAGAACCATTCATTAATGGGGCAAAGTTGCCATTCGAGGTTTCTTCAAATCCTTAATCCTAGATATCTTAATAGTGACGCTTTGCAAACTTCAGACATTCAGATGGGACTGCTGTGCCAGACAGTGACAGGCATTTCCCAGGCCTCGGTAAAAGCTTTCACCTGTACAGGTGCATCTCAATAAATTAGAATGTCGTGGAAAAGTTCATTTATTTCAGTAATTCAACTCAAATTGTGAAACTCGTGTATTAAATAAATTCAATGCACACAGACTGAAGTAGTTTAAGTCTTTGGTTCTTTTAATTGTGATGATTTAGGCTCACATTTAACAAAAACCCACCAAGTCACTATCTCAACAAATTAGAATACTTCATAAGACCAATAAAAAAAATTTTTTTTAGTGAATTGTTGTCCTTCTGGAAAGTATGTTCATTTACTGTATATGTACTCAATACTTGGTAGGGGCTCCTTTTGCTATAATTATTGCCTCAATTCAGCGTGGCATGGAGGTGATCAGTTTGTGGCTCTGCTGAGGTGGTATGGAAGCCCAGGTTTCTTTGACAGTGGCCTTCAGGTCATCTGCATTGTTGGGTCTGGGGTGTTCTCATCTTCCTCTTAACACTACCCCATAGATTATATGGGGTTCAGGTCAGGTGAGTTTGCTGGCCAATCAAGCACAGTAACACCATGGTCATTGAAACAGCTTTTGGTACCTTTGGCAGTGTGGGCAGGTGCCAAGTCCTGCTGGAAAATGAAATCAGCATCTCCATAAAGCTTGTCAGCAGAAGGAAGCATGAAGTGCTCTAAAATTTCCTGGTAGATGGCTGCGTTGACTGTGGACTTCAGAAAACACAGTGGACCAACACCAGCAGATGACATGGCAGCCCAAATCATCACTGACTGTGGAAACTTCACACTGGACTTCAAGCAACATGGATTCTGTGCCTCTCCACTCTTCCTCCAGACTCTGGGGCCTTGATTTCCAAATGAAATGCAAAATTTACTTTCATCTGAAAAGAGGACTTTGGACCACTGAGCAACAGTCCAGTTCTTTTTCTCCACAGCCCAGGTAAGATGCTTCTGACGTTGTCTCTGGTTCAGAAGTGGCTTGGTAGCCCTTTTCCTGAAGACGTCTGAGCGTGGTGACTCTTGATGCACTGACTCCAGCTTCAGTCCACTCCTTGTGAAGCTCTCCCAAGTGTTTGAATCAGCTTTGCTTGACTGTATTCTCAAGCTTGCGGTCATCCCTGTTGCTTGTGCACGTTTTCCTACCCAAATTCTTCCTTCCAGTCAACTTTGCATTTAATATGCTTTGATACAGCACTCTGTAAACAGCCACACCTTTCAGTAATGACCCTCTGTGACTTACCCTCTTTGTGGAGGGCGTCAATGTTCGTCTTCTGGATCATTGCCAAGTCAGCAGTATTCGCCATTATTGTGGTTTCAAAGAACAAGAGATACCCGGAATTTATACTGTAGGGATGGTCATTAATTGAAACACAAATGTACAGTGTCCTCCACTAATATTGTCACCCTTGGTAAATATGAGCAAAGGCGGCTGTGAAAATAAATCTGCATTGTTTATCCTTTTTATCTTTCATTCAAAAAATTCACAAAAGTCCAACCTATCATTGAAGTAAAACAATTGAAAGTGGGGAGAAAATCTCATTGTGAAATAAATGCTTTCTCTAGTTCATGTTGGCCACAATTATTGGCACCCAATTATTGCAACGTAATTTTCCCAGGGTAACAGCTCTGAGTTTTCTCCTATAATGCCTGAAGAGTTTGGAGAACACCTGATAAGAGATCAGAGACCATTTTCTTCATACAGAATCTCTCCAGATCCTTCAGATTCACAGCTCCATGTTAATACTTCTTCTCTTCAGTTCACCTCACTCATTTTCTACAGGGTTCAGGTCAGGGAACTGAAATGGCCATAGCAGAAGCTTGGTTTTGTGCCCAGTGACCCATTTTTGTGTTGTTTTTGAGGTTTTTATTTGGATTATTGTACGGTTGGAAGATCCAAACATGGCCCATTATAAGATTTCTAACAGAGTCAGTCACTTATTGATTTTTTTATCTGTTGGTATTTGATAGAATCCATGATGCCATGTGTCTAAACCAATGTCCAGGACCTCCAGCAGAAATATAGGCCCACAACATTAAAAAATACAGCAGTATATTTCATTGTACACATGGGGTACTTTTTATCCCTGTGTGCACCAAACCCATCTTGAGTGTTTGCTGCTAAAAAGCTCATTTTTTAGTTTCATCTGACCATAGAAGCCAGTCCCATTTTAAGTTCCAGTCGTGTCTGATATCTGAATATGCTGGAGATTATTTTTGGATGAGTGAGGAGAATTTTTCTTGAAACCCTCCCAAACAACATGTGGTGATGTAGGTGCTGTTTTCAATTTTTTGGGGGGGTTTCTGCCCCCGAGACTCAACTATTTTCTACAATTCTCCAGCTGTGATCCTTGGAGAGTCTTTAGCCACTCAAACTCTCCTTCTCACCGTGCATTAGGACGTTATAGACACACGTCCTCTTCCAGACAGATTCGTAACATTTTATGTTGATTGGAAATTCTTAATTATTGCCCTGATGGTGGAAATGGGAATTTTCACTGCTCTAGCTCTTTTCTTAAAACCACTTCACTAATTTGTGAAGCTCAATTATCTTTTGCTGCACATCAGAAATATATTTTTTGTTTTTTCTCATTGTGATGGATGATTAAGGGAATTTGGCCTTTGTGTTCCTCATATTTATAATCCTGTGGAACAGGAAGTCATGGCTGGACAATTCCATGCTCCTAGTCACCCTGGTGTGCTAAAAAAATGTAAATATGAATGGGAATATACTTCAGAGATATTTTACTCATAAGAATTTCTAGGGGTGCCAATAATTGTGGCCAACATGAATTGGAGAAAAACATTTATTTCATCATGAGATTTTCTCCCCACTTTCAATTGTTTTACTTCAATGATAGGTTAGAATTTTGTGAATTTTTCGAGTGAAAGATCAAAAGGATAAACAATGCCGATTTATTTTCACAGACACCTTTTCTCACATTTATCAAGGGTGCCAATATTAGTGGAGGGCACTGTAAATATTCCAATATTTTGAGATACAGATTTTTGACTTTCATGAGCTGTAAGCTCTAATCATCTAATCAAGTTTCACTTTTTGAAATAACTTACACGAAAAAAATGAACTTTTTCACGACATTCTAATTTATTGAGATGCATCTGTACTTCTCTAGGCTTTCACACTCGCTCTCTTCTGCGATTCACTCTGGAGGGGCGTGGGGGTGGCTTCTTTTCTCTGCTGTACGTTGCTAAGTTGCTCATTCAGGTCAAATGGCACTTGGAAAGATGGTTCAGATTAGAAACACAACTCTGCCAGAAAACACACACACACACACACGTACCGAGGGTGGGCTCAATAAAATAGCCCAAGCCAACAAGCGGCAATACTACACCACACATTTCTAGGCATGTGAACACACGTGCAAGAAAGCAAAAACCACATTAACCTGAATAAGAGTTGCATTCTTGGAGGAAAAGCCAAGTAAGCACAAACATAAACAAATACAAATGCTAAAATGGATCAAATAAATCTAAAGGGGGGAGATTTAAGGGGACGCCGCTTAAGTTTATTATGCTGTCAAGACAACAAATTGCATGCGTACACACTAAGCTCACGTGTTTCAACTCATGATGCAATATTCAAACCTAGCGAGCACTAGCGACAACTGTTGTGCTGACAGATGACGACAACTCTGACACACCCACCCAGAAACAGAAACACAACACAAGGGCTGCCAAGCCTGAAAGACAGAACTATGAACAACTCTAAACAATGACAACAACAACAGGTGGGTGGATATTACCAGACAATAACCACAGTATTTGTCCCTTTAAGATCCAAAAATGAGGTTTAGTCAGCCGTATGTTGTTTCAAAGCTGTTATGACTGCCTTTCTTCTACAAAACATAAAATTAAATGGTTATGATGCTATTTCCCGAAAAATTAAAGTGAAAGGAAAAAGAGACACCTTTAAAGTAGTCCATATTAAATTGTGTGTAGTTAGTCCATATAACTTTGAAATTACAATACTATTCAAATGTTTGGGGAAACTTAATAATAATAATAATAATAATAATAAAATAATAGTACTTTTACTCAGCAAGGATGCATTAAATTGATAAAAAGTGACAGTAAAGACATTTATAATAAATGCTGTAAATAGAAGAATCCTGAAAAAAAAAAAAAAAAAAAACAGTTTCCATAAAAAAAAAAATTAGCTAAGCAGCACAACTATTTTCAACATTGATAATAATAGGAAATTTCTTGAGCAGCAAATCAGCATGTTATTAGGATTTCTGAAGGATCATGTGACAAATGAAGAATGAAGTAATGATTATGAAAATTCTGTTTTGCATCACAAGAATAAATTGTATTTTAAAATATATCCAAACAGAAAATGGTTATCTTGATTTGCAATAATATTAGTTTTTACTGTAATTTTTTCAGCCCTGGTGAGCATACGAGACTTCGTTCAAAAACATTTTTAAAACATCTTACCAACCACAAACTTTTGAGCAGTAATGCAGTCATACGGACCACTTTTATGCTACGTCTGACAATATATTTTTTGAGTCAACTAACCATTTAAAACTTCCCACCATCTGTTAAAAAATAAACTGCATCATGGAATTAAAATCTGCCAAATATGAATCTGGATATGACTCTACTGGGACAGGCGGCAGATGTCCCATACATGAAATTATATAACAAACTGTCAATCTCAGCTTATCGACTGCTTTATGTAAAGCAGTGTGTTGATCTGGGACGTGTTGTTGATCGTTTCAAACTGTCAGGTTGGGTGTATGAGAGAAAAAAAAAAAAAAAGAGTGTGGGAATTGTGAGGAAAGAAACGGTGAGGATCCTCAATCCTCACTACAACAGCTGTTCGGTCTCTGAATACAGGCAATAATGAAGTGCTTGTGCAGGATTTCTCTTGCATAGACAGGCTTGCAATAACAGAAAGGACACTAGTAATACAATAGCCACACAAGACAATACAATACACTACAGGGACGCCAGCAGTACGAGTCACAAGATTCACAGTGTGTCCTACAGTCAATGGCTCATTGTGTAGCTGCTTTCTCTCACACAGTTTAGATGCAGGGTGACAGGAATCCCATTTCAGACAGCAATAATCACCTTCAAATGAGCCATTACAACCACTACTTACCAATCACAGCGTCTCCGGCTGACCTTTGCAGTTTTAACACATTAACCAACAACGAATTCGGATTAAAAAACAAACAAACAGATTTAACGAATGTCACGACTTTCAAACTTGTTACCCTTGACTACAAAACCAGTCATAAGTAGCACGGGTATATTTGTAGCAATAACCAACAATACATTGGATGGGTCAAAATTATCACATTTTCTTTTATGCCAAAAATCATTAGGATATTATTAAAGATCATGTTCCATGAAGATATTTTGTAAATTTCCTACTATAAATATATCAACATTTAGTAATGATTAGTAATATGCATTGCTAAGAGCTTCATTTGGACAACTTTAAAGGCGATTTTCTCAATATTTTGATTTTTTTTGCACCCTCAGATTCCAGATTTTTAAATAGTTGTAACGTTATCTCAGTCAAATATTGTCCTATCATAACAAATATCCATACATCAATGGAAAGCTTAACGTTATTTATTCAGCTTTCAGATGATGTAACGTTATAAATCTTAATTTAAAAAAATTGACCCTAATGACTGGTTTTGTGGTCCAGGGTCACATATTTTTATAAGTGAGTGCTAAAGTATTGTACAGCGCACTCTGCATCCTCCCACACCCCTCATCTTTAGTATGCACTACTATGTGTCTTCTTATCTTTAGCAGCTCTATAAATAGGACGCGAAAAATTTGGGGACTCAGATTTCAGTCGCGGCGGCACAAGGGTCTCGCACCCAGAATAGAAAAGAACTACAAGGTAAGAGAAAAAAACAGTAACGTTACGTTGTAAACTCACAGGAGATGTAACTTGATTAACGTACAAAAAAGTGTCGGTTGAAGAATAAGACCCTCTTTTAAGGCTGCTCAGCGCTGCTGAAATTGCATCCAACGGTATTGTGTGATCTGCTTAACCACAAAACTTGGCTCCAAACGACAGTTCGTCGTTAAAACATAACCCAGAAAACAAAACGAGGTGTTTTTCTATCATTTTAAACCGTTAAACTCACCTGTTTGCTCCTCACTGAGTGAAAGTCCAGTGAGCGCTCGAGCGCATCTCTCTCATTCCCGCCTCAAGAATCCCAGATTACCTCAGAGGATTAAACACGACAAAAACAGACCCCAAACTCCACAAACAGACCCCAATTCCACTCAGTAAAGCGCAAAACGCAGCTCTCACTCAGTGACACTCCTCTTCCCTCGTAAAAGAGGGATTTTCGGTTGTGGAGTGCGTATGTGTTTGCGAGGATCTGCTTCAGGAGTGAGAGAAACTGAAGCGGTCATGTGACCCAAGTAATCCGCCCCTTCTCTGAGCGCACAAATGCGATCCAATCGGAACGCAGGATGTCCACTATGCCCCGCCCACTCGTGTCCTAGCTAGAAGAATTAAAGGTCAGTGTTTACACTACTCAGTGCATGTGTGAGAGAGATATAAACGACTGTATGACACAAATCCACACTGTACCTGAATTACACGAGCAGTCAGCGCATAGATTAGAAGAACACAGTTGTGATTCAAAACAACCTTGTAAAAAATTGTGCCACTTCAAAATACTGGCAAATTGTGCAAATCCAATGCATTCAATCAATGTTTTGGGTTCAACAATCGACAGCATCTGTAACATGCTGTGGATTACCAGGCAACAATTTAGACTTGTTAGTTTGTAAAAGCAAATAAAATGAGCATTTAATGAAATCTACATATTGCATGGAGGGCTATTCGGCAAGATATTCTTAATGGATTGCAAGCAGAAACATGCACATGATCTTTTTGCTAATTAATTATTCTATACAAAAGTGTTTTAAGATGCTAAATTGTCAATTATAGAGAAAGTGAAGGTGACGTCACGCCGCGTTGAGTTCTGGGAAACTGCTTCGTTTATCCGCCATACTGGGAGGATCGCGCTGCCTCTCCGCTATTGAGTTTAGGGGCAGAATTTGATTTTCTGTCGCGATTGTGAAAAAAATATAAATAAAATCACCATTGTATGTCATTCATGCTGCATCGAGAAGTAACTCAGATCATTGTTCTGAGAGAAAACTGGACAATGCAATATTTTTTTTGCCTTTTCTACTTGTAACAACACCAAGGGAAGCAGGTCGAGGAGATGACGAGAAGACGCAGGATGATAAATCTAATAATATCAATGATTAAACCCACTGCCTTGTCACTCAAAAAAAAGAATCACATTGCTGTGTGTTTTTGAAAGTTTTGATTTTGTTTGGTTTAATTAACATTACCTTTGCGAGTGTGACTCTCACTCGGCTTGTGAATTAGCAGAACCTGAACAGGGACTTTCTAAAACGCTTTACCGGAATAACGCTTCATGTGGCTTAATGTACTAAGACAGTTATAAAGACCAAACTGTAAAGCACTATGTGCATATGAGCCCAAAATGTGAACGCAATGCGTTTATTTACATGTTAAACATTTTCCTTTCATATAACGAACAGTGATATTAAAAGACCACCTTCTGTACACACCTTACTAATAAAGCATACTATATGAAGAAAAATAGATGAGCCCAGAATGTGAACTTTAAATATAACTGTCTTAATGCATAAGCATTTTCTATGGGTTTCTCAAGGGCTTAACGTGTAATTAAACGCATCTTTTAGCATCACTGTCTTTACATTAAGCCAGCATTTTATAATGTCATAGCTGTTCACAAGCTCCCAGGGATTTGATTTGATGTCATTTGTTGAAATAAAAAAAATACAGAGTTTTCATGTATGTCCAATGAATGTGACCCACAATCTCTGATTCTGATCCGTAAAAAATGAAAGTTTACAATAGCTATGTTTCCATCCACCTATTTTTATGCACATTTTGGAATATCGCATAAAAAAAACCCACTGAATAGAAACACCAAGATGCACATAAATTCTAAAAATGTGCATTAAAAAAAACGTATGCACGCAATTGAGTATGATAAACTTTTTATAAACTACGATGGAAACATTTACGGAATAAATTCCACCATGCGCATCACAAAAGTCATGTGACTTTGCACGATGGGATGGGATAACTTGATTAATGGCCCGATCTCGTTGCTCAGCATCTGAAATGTTGTTTCGGTTGTTCTGAAATGTCTTACACGACTGCGTTCCCAAACAGCAGGCACCCACCTAAGCAATGACCACATTTATTGTTTCGTCTGCTTGCTCTGAGGTACAAGTAATGCATCATGAAACTTATATTAAGGGGCTTCTTTTCTTAGTGATATTATATAGTGCCAGTATATCAGGAAGTGACGATTTTGTTCTCTTTGACTTGTTGGATGGAAACTTTATTCGCAAATGTTTTATGCGATAGCGCATACGTTAAATTTGAATCTTTGGATGGAAACATAGCCAATGATAAAAATGATACAGAAATGTTTCCAACAAAGAAATGGATGGAGTTCTGTCAGCTTGTTGAACACACTTTTATTTGGATAATCTACCATATGATGGCTGAAGCAGCAGCGAGCGTCCAGCGGGCGATACTGTTTTCATGGTAATCAAATCAACATTGTAAACGAAATTCTACAAAATTTGAGTGCGAAGAGATAAAATAGCTTATCTTTCCTGCAAATGACACAATGAAGAATGTGAATATTTAACTTAAAGGCAAAAACAAAACAAAAGATAAGCAGGTATCCGTATTAATTTCAGCATTAGTAGCAGAGGGTGATCCTCCGAGAATGGCGGCGGCACCCCAGCATGCAACGCGGCGTGATGTAGCTTCACATTCTCTATTCTTTTAGCAACCTTGCGTACCTTATGTAGCTTCTCCCCTTTTCAGCGCTGCGCTCGTTGTCTTTTGTTTTCCGGATTGTATTCCCACAGCATGAAGGTAAGACCTTACGTATTTATCAATGAACGGCTCATTTAAAAATCTTCCCGGTCTACTGACATTTGTTATGACATCTGCTCTGAACGTTAAAATGATCATGATAAATTTCTTTAACTCTACAATAGGTAAATCCACTTTACCAACTAATTACTCTTCAACAGCGATTAAATATACAGAGCTACCACAAAAACGGTTCAAAGACAAAAATCGAAAGATGGCTCCGCACTTGTTTCTCTGGCGCGTAAGGTCTACATTCCTATTGTGTTTACATGATCCTAACAGAAGTAATAAATTCTGGATGTAATTTTGCTCAGTTAGTAAGCGATCACTCTAGTCTCATGTTTGATGTCTTATAGGTATAGTTTTGAAAATGTATTTTCACAGGTACTCTGGTTTAATGTCTTGCCCCATACATTTATTTATTTAAAATTATTAAGCAATTTTAAATCACACTAGGCTCCTGTTAACTTGTTTAATGTTTAACTCTTATGGCAATAATTGTGAAAATTATTCAAAGATATTCTGGTGCAATGTCTTGCCCCATACACTTCTATTGTAAGCGCATTACCTAAAATGTGACTTTGTATTACAAACAAAATTAAATTATGTAATGATACAGTAGTATGAATCAGCTAGTAGTGTTTTGAATATAAATTATAATTTAAAAACCTGCTACAACAGAGAATCAAATTTCATTACTGGCCTCTAAAAGCATCCAGCACAAGTACATTTCCCACAACCTGCCATCCAGAGGGTTGGAAACACTTTATATCCCACACTTACTCTCTGATAAACTACATATTCTTCTAGTCCATTTGTTTGAATGTGTCAGTGTTTAACATCTATAACACAATTCCTGACTAGAACACAAGGTCAAGGTTAGCATGGCCTAGTTTGCGTCTGCAGGCATAAATCCATTAGCTGTGTACCATGCCTTTTTATATTTTGTCAAGAAACATGTAAAACCACAAATACTGTATTATATTACAGTAGATATTTTAGCAGTTTTTTGTACTTTTATAAACTGGTATCAGAAGAGCAGACAGACATGTCCCACACTGATATCACACTCATAAATCTCTCTCTCGTAAATGTTTTCCTATCAACGTAAACACACAGATAAACATAACTCACCCATATAGTACACACACCTTATCTCAGATGAAATCAGGGAAGTAAGGATCATGATTGTTGTGTACACAGACATCCAACAGTACAGTAAAACAGACCAAACAGACATGAATTCAATCCAGGATATCAGAAAATGTACAAATTCTATGCAATTTAATGGCAGCATTTGGATATGATCACTAATTAAAGTGAACCAATGCGAAGAGAAAAAGAGAGCGACAAACCGAATCAGACAGACTATAAATAAATGGTTTCCATGAGACAGTTCACAAAAGTCCAGTGGGAGGACAGTCAATCAGATTGACAGCCAGAGGACATGCAGGAATTCCTGCGAGCCGGCAAAAGCGAGCGGAAAATCTTTGTCTCGTGGTTTGGCCTGAAATAAAGCCACACTTTTATGGAGACTATGTCCTGTTATCGCTCCCTTTCCCACAATTCCCTCTGCCTACCATTTGATTTGAGCAATACCAACAGAACAGGTGCAGATGTGTGTGCGTACTTCCCCGTGGTCTTACGCAAACACACGCCATCACTGTTTACTCTCTCTCCGATGGTTCTGCTCCATGTTTCCCACAGGTATCTCATTGTACGAGTGCATTACGTGATGCAAAAATGTTGGAATGCAAACACAAGACCTCATCGCAGACCACTTTCCCCTTCAATTACAGACATCCGGGTCTTGCACATTGTTTTTTAAACTTGGTTCAAACTGGATTTGATAATACTTGTCCTTTCATACGGCTCTTCTGTTGATCATCAGTGCTTATCAAGTGTTTGCATTCGGTGTGAAACCTATTGTTTGCACTGATAAAAACTGTAAAATATAGCCCACAGTTGTGGCTTTACACACACACTGTTGTGATATCAAATCAGGCCATCATTTCTAATGTTTCGTCATAGTGCGGCTCTTTTTGTGTGATGTCTCAAGGAAGGGCAGAATCATTGTGGCCAGAGGCTAATATTTAACCTCCCCTGACTTCTGAACAATGCGGACAGTGTATGTCAAAAAACTTCCACACAAACACGCACATTTAAATGACACTCTTACTGAACCTGCACGTAAACGTGGAACTGAGACAAACTCATTAAATTGGTGATCTCGAGCATATCAGAAGATCATGAACACACACAAACAGACTCTAAAAGAGACTGTCGTCTCAGGTGGTGAGGGATAGAAACTAATTCATTAGGTAAACTAGCTCTGGTGTAGTGAAAATAGATGGGCAAATGCAAACATTATGGTCTAGACATGAAGGCACATTAAAAGTAAACTCCTGTGTTTTTCGTTAACCATTATTTTGGTGTAAAAGTGGTCTAGTGATTTAGGAATGTTTGAGAATTGATTTATATAATTGTTAGTAATATAATATAATAATTTCTAATATTTAAAATATATTAAAAGATTACAGGGTTTGAATGTTGAACATTTCATTAAAAAAAACAATGTTTTAAACAAAAAGCTGAGAAAATCACATTTTGTCAAAGACTACGTCCAAACATCGCTTCCATCAGCACTTGCAAAGCTTGCACAGTTCTATAACACTTTCTGGCTCGTCAATTCCCTGCTGCAGGCACACAACATCATAAGATGTTGATATTTCGGTTGCGATGTCGGGTGACCAAAATTCAATGTCAATCCAACATCTAATGTCATCACTAATTTGATGTCCAATACCAACGTCAGCTGACGTTGATATTTAGTTGTTTTTAGGTTGTGTAATCAAAGTCCAACGTTAAGTCAACGTCAAATTGTTGTCAAATACTGACGTCAATTTTTTTCATTCTCAACCAAAATGCAACGTCTGTCCAATGTCTGGTCCAAAGTCAACCTGACATTATATTGATGTCCGGTGCCTGCTGGGTTCATTCGGTAACGTTAGGCAGTTTTGATTTATATGCTGTTTGATGTTCGTAATTTTTGCATATGCATCTTTTATCAGATTGCTTAATTCTGCTTTTTCTTCACCTGTGTTTAATCCAGAGATTTACTCATTTAGAAAATAATATCAAATAACAGTAAAAATGCATAAAGCCAGAAAAGTCAGTCAATGGGAGAGAGTTAATTTCAGCGATTCCTGTGTCAGATAAATTTTCTATTATTAAACTATATTCTATGCATAGTATATCAGCTAACAATCATACTAATCTCAAGATATCAGAACCCAGTTGACCACTAGGCCACTTTCAAACCAAGACAAGAGGATGCATCTTTTGTAAACATTTTTTGTGAGTCTTTCATAGTCTGACTGTAAATAGTGTGTCTGAAATCATATTTACATTCTTAAGACATTAAGACATTAATGACTGTATTGGTATTCTTGTGTATCAGTATCATATTTTCGTGTTTGCCTGTCAGCCAGACAGTAAAGTTCATGGCTGATGTACAAGCATGTGCCAAGATCCGCCTGTAGCACTGCAGCTCCAGGCGGGCAGCCTCACCTGACAGCCGTCAACACATTCCCCAAGTGTAGGAAGCGTAACTTAGGGAGCAACCATCTTGGAAACAAGCACACAGTAGACAAACAGTCTCTGCTGTATCTTTATATGTTGTCATTTTTCAGATTCTAAACGGATAATAACTACCATGGAGATGCACAAAAAAATGTATCTTCTGAATGCGCACCCATATCAACTTCATCACAGATAGGTCTAGATATTAAAAACGTGGGCTGGATAAAAGTGACATTACCTTCATATTTTGTCTGAAATCTGACTAAAGAGTAAAAGGTGAAATTTCCTGCTAGGTGCACCAACTTTTCCAATAACAGCAGATGCAGCTTGACAAATACTGTAGCTTTCACTCAGCCGTGAACTCTCCGTGATTGTATGCTTTATCTAGAGAGAGTTCCTCAAGGGAAATTATTTTACCTTGAACTGTTTGAGTTTAGAGCCGATTTCAGATTGTTTTAATTCAATCCAAGTCAGAGCATCGCAGGATGCAAGAAAGACTTTAAAGAGAGAAAATAATGGAAAACAGGATTTTCCTTGCACTTTTGAAATAAGAGTCTGATGTACAATGTTGTCATACTTTAAAGTTTACAATATAAAGCCCCCTCCCTCATCCACCCAGACCATATGAAAACTTGCAAAACTAACTTTAAAAAAGGCAACAACACAATAGATAAGTGTAGAATATGGCAAAGTAGTAGTATAAGGCAGTCAATCTTCTCCTTCAGTAACCTTATGCACTGAAAACCCAGTACATTCTCATCTTGCTACAGATCTGTGTTTAATTAGCTATTCTTGGTATCATATTATTCTCAATGCGGATCAAAGCCTTTTCCGAATAAAGTAGTGCCAGCATTAATTTCACACTAATAACCTGTTCGCTCGCTCATTCATGTTTAGGGATTATGTAATGGCTAATGACAAAGAGAGACGTTGCTCTTTTGATCATGAAAGCTGGAAAAAAGACGACAAGCTGAAATTCTGAATAATAGAATTGGCAACCGTTCACAATACAACATGTGATGCTATTGGCACCTATAAAATTTTGCTAAATCACTTGACATCATTGTGCTAGACTGCTGCTTTGTTCTTATTTCACTGCAATTAAAGATAGACTGAACACTTATGTACACTGATGCACATGCTACTGAAGTAAAACAACAAACACTTTATAATAAAATTCATCTCAACACAATCAGTTAATTATGAGTTAGTCAATTTTAATTATTTTATTTATTTATCTATCAACTCACAGATTTTAAGTCTTTCACAGATTATCAGATGGATCACAGTTTGAGAACCACTGACTGCCCTAACCAAACAAACAACAAAATAATCACCATATAACTGATCCAATGAAAACATCCTTTCCCAAAAGAACTATCCAGAAACCATTCATCCATGTGTAATAGGCCTCATTTTGTGATGACGCTGATAAATAAGCTGATAAAGAGGATGTTTGTGTGCTGCTATGTATCACATGGCACTGCTGTGACTCCATGTCATGACCACACAAGTTCAAGCCCCTCGGGACAGAGTAATTTCAGAGGCACAGATTAGATCCTGATGGAGGATATCACATGGGGCTGTCAAACCTGTTCGTATTAAATCTTGGCTTTAAAGGAACAGCATCACTAAACTTAAATTAGAGGCTAATTAGTTGCAGTCACAATGTAAGCCCTCCAATAATTTACAATACAATTTATTTCTAAAGTTATAACAGGATTCTCAAAGAAATAATTGCTGTCCTATCATTTTCCGTTTGTTCTTTATCAAAATTACCAAGATAATTATTAAAGGGTTACTCCACTCCAAAATGAAAATACTTTTGTACGCAAAGAAAATAAAAATAACGACTGTATTCAACAATCCGTCTCCTCTGCATCAGCTTGTGGCGCAACTGACACTGAACAGCATACCCAGTTTGCGTCCAGCGGGTACTCTCCAAAATGGTGCTACGCTGACGCAGAGGAGACGAATTGTAGAATAAAGTTGTTATTTTTGTATTCTTTGCATACAAAAAGTATTCTCGTCGCTTCATAACGTTACGGTTGAACCACTGATGGCAGATGGACTATTTTGGCGATGTCTTTCATACTTTTCTGGGCCTTGACAGTGTTAATTACGTGGCAGTCAATGGGACCGTCACAAGCCTCCTAGTTTTCATCCAAAATATCTTAAATTGTGTTCTGACGAGCGAAGCTTTTATGGGTTTGGAACGACATGGAGGTAAGTGATTAATGACAAAATTTCATTTTGGGGTGGAGTTACCCTTTAACAGAACTATTAAGCAACTGTAAACGTCAAGTGGGATCAGAAATGGAATCTGAAAATTTCATACAAAATCCCATTACCAACTCCAAGTCTCAGCTCTCATGTTACTTATCTGATATCAGTATAACCTGATCTGATTAGGTCAAGCTTTAAACTTTACTTTGTGAACTCAGAAACGAAGGGAATGGCAACAAGCGACCTTTAGCACAGCATAATAACCATCTCACTGTCCCCGTGGAGCCATTTCAACATTTCTGGCACAGGAATGAGTAAACAAAAAAGAATGAATATTAGAGAGACAAAGGGAACAAGAGACTCATTCATATCTGCAGATGCCATTGTTGCAATCTAAAAAAAATAATTTCAGTCACACCATGTCCATTGTGGAGTTGATTATGAGAGAGATGATTACTGCAAGTTCATGAGATGAAGCTGAACTTCTGGCCTTGACAAGGTCTTGTGACATTAGATTTGCGACTTGTAACTGAACAATATTGAACTGAAACAATCAAAGCTTGCATGGATGAAGGAAGGGACGACTGTTTCCTGGAAGGGTATTGCGCAGGCAGGAAAAAGAAAGTGTGTGTGTGTGAGTGTGTGTGAGAGAGAGAGAGAGAATTTTTGAATTTTGACAATCCTTTTATTACAAAAAATCATGACAACATTCACAAAAACAAGTCACATACTTTCAATCTAATAAAAAATCTTACATCAACACTTCTGAAATAACCAGTTCATTATCAACTAATGAACACAGCACATTATCAACTAATGAACACAGCACATTATCACAGCACCACTCAATGTCAAAAATATTCAATGTACTCATTAGTTTATAAAAATTAAACTCGATTACAAGTTGTGATTTTACCATTTTTTTTAAAAGCTGTTATAAGTTCTTGTTCTCCTTTCTGTTCAATTTTATTTCTCCTAGTTATATAAATGGCTAATTTTGCAATACCAACAATAAAATTAAGCAATTGACATTTGTATTTTTCCTTAATGGTATACATACAACCAAGAATAAAATCCTGCTTTGTGAAACATACCTCAAAAGATTCAAAAAGAAGCTCTAAAAGACTAAACAAAAACGGAAGTCTGTTACAAAACATAAAACAATGAAACACAGTCTCCCTTTCATTGCAAAAAGGACAATTCTCACTTACATTTGGGTTCAACATTGCCACAAAAGAGTTAACTGCTATAGCCCCATGGAGTATCCTCCACTGAAGATCACCAACTCTTTTAGGTAACGGAGGTTTGTACAAAATCCTCCACACTGGTTTTGTTTTTTATGTGATCTCTAATGTGTCTCTCCATACAGTATCACTTCTATTTAACCATTTAATATTCATCACTTTCACAATACTTCTGTACAATGCTTTCCCTTTAACTTCAAAGAAATCAATTTGCACATCAATTTCCTTCTTCAACAAAGAATTAATGTCATTAAATGAAGAAAGATCGGGTACAATACTTATATCTGGGAAGAAATCTTCACAATCTGGAAATATACATTTCTTATTGTACTCAAGTAAAATTCTTTCTTGTACATTCAAAGCCCCCTGCAGTTTATCTAAAAAATGTTTAATGTACCGTGCAGACTTTACCTTTAAAAAGGCTGAAACTGCTTCTACATTGTTAAAATCAGGACCTGCCTTATTTAAAATGTGTTTCAACTGTAGAGATCCACTTCTGTACAACAAATCTTTAAGACCTGGTATTTCGTCACCAGATACATCGAGACGTGCTCCACACACAATGGGCTCTTCGAGTAACCAGTACAGAGACATTAATGGTTCCATCCATTGAGGCTTAAAAAGACTCCATATTTTAAAGAGATTTCGATAGAAAGCAGGAACTCCTCTAAAATCAAATTTTTTTGAGTCCATTATAAACAAAACATTGTCCAGGCCAAGTCCACTTATTCTGTGTAAGATGGATTGAGCAACTGG
The DNA here is from genome assembly GCA_027422415.1 of Schizothorax lantsangensis. Classification (NCBI taxonomy): domain Eukaryota; kingdom Metazoa; phylum Chordata; class Actinopteri; order Cypriniformes; family Cyprinidae; genus Schizothorax; species Schizothorax lantsangensis. Next base: position 27,102,350 of record CM049843.1, on the reverse strand, counting down.
TCTCCATACCAGTCGTTCAGATCCTATCAAAAACTTCTGCAAAAACTGAAGACGATAAGCAGCACATCTACTTGACAAATGCACTAGACCTTGGCCTCCATCTTCTTTAGCCAGAAACAAAACGCTCTGAGGGATCCAATGCAAATTGTCCCAAAAAAAGTTCACTGTTTCTGTTTGAATTTTTGCTAAGACCAACCGGAGGGTCAACGCATGCAAGTCTATGCCACAGGGAAGAAGCCGCAAGATTGTTGATTATGAGGGTGCGTCCTTTAAAAGACAACTGAGGAAGCAACCATTTCCATTTTTTCAAACGTCCTGTTACTTTATCTGCCATTCCTTCCCAGTTCTTCTGCATGAAAGCTTCATTGCCTAAGAAAACACCAAGATATTTTAACCCATCTTTTTTCCATAATAAGCCTCCTGGTAGAATGGGATTTTCTCCTTCCCATTTTCCAATCAATAAAGCATCACTTTTTCCCCAATTTACAATTGCTGATGAAATATCCTTAAAATCATTAACAATTTGTTGTAACATTTTAACATCATCACTATCATTTATAAAAGCAATAACGTCATCAGCATATGCAGATAAATGGAAAGCATTATTACACTGTGGCAATGTTAAACCCTTTAACTTATTTCGTAACATGGACAGCAGTGGTTCTATAGCCAGCACATATAATAGCCCAGACATAGCACAACCTTGTCGAACCCCTCTCTGTACATTAAAGGGGGCACACAAACTACCATTAATTTTAATCACACTCAATTTCACAATACATTGTTTTAATCATATCAATAAAACGTGAATTAAAACCAAAGGCTTGCAAAGTATGCCACAAATAAAGGTGTTCAACCCGATCAAATGCCTTCTCTTGGTCTAAAGAAATAAGACCAATATTTATACCAAACAACTTTGAAACTTCTAAAACATCTCTGATTAAAGTTATATTATCAAAAATCGATCTATTTGGTACACAATATGTTTGATTGTAGTGTATCACCTTCCCTATTATTTTACTCAATCTTGTAGCTAATGTTTTAGACAGGATTTTATACTCTGAGCACAGGAGAGAAACAGGCCTCCAATTTTTTTATATTTTGAAGATCGCCTTTTTTGGGCAATAAAGTGATAACTGCCCTTCTACAACTAAGGGGAAGAAACCCATTAGTAAGGCTTTCATCAAACACCACTAAGAGATCTTCTCTTAAAACGGGCCAGAAAGTTTTATAAAATTCAATGGGTAACCCATCAATCCCAGGAGATTTCCCATTATCCATGCCCATCATTGCTGTATAAAGTTCTTGTTCTGTCAGATGTTGTTGCAAACTTTCATTGCTCTCTTCATCAAGTTTTGGCAGACCTTCGAAAAAACCACTAATAGTCATCTTTTCATTTATCAGATCAGCTGTATATAATTTTTTATAAAACTGTACAGCAACTTCTCTTATCTCAGACGTTTTAGTTAATTCCTGTCCTGTATCAGAGACCAAGGAATGAATTATTCTACTTTGACTATTTTTTTTCTCCATACTGAAGAAAAATTTAGAAGGCGCATCCATTTGTGTGATATTCTGGAAACGTGAGCGAACCAGCGCTCCCTGTGCCTTAATGTCCAACAGGTTTGCCAATAAAGTTTTCTTTAATGTCAGAGCTTCAATGTGTTCCTTTTTGCCTGTAGATGCAGACAAACTGTACAAATCAACTATCTCAGTCTCTAAAGTATTCAATGATCGAGTTATTTCTTTTGTAACATTAAGAGTGTATTGCTGGCAAAAGTTTTTGATTTGTATTTTCCCGCAATCCCACCACTGTTGCAAAGAGCTATATAAATATTTTTGTTGCTTAAAAACATCCCAGAAAAAAATAAAAGAATCTTTAAAATGTTTGTCATCAAGTAAAGATGTATTAAAATGCCAATAGGCACTGCTTGACTTCACACAACTTACTAATACAGAACAGAGAACCGCACTGTGATCTGAAAATCCTACAGGATTAATTTGACAAGATTTAAAAATATTGAACTGGTGCTTAAAGCTGTAAAACCGATCAAGACGTGCCAAAGACAATGAATTATCTTTACAATGAACCCATGTGTATTGCCTTAATGTTTTATGCATTTTTCTCCATATATCACAGAGATCAAAAGTTTGAACGAGTTGCTTAATAACTCTTTGAGATTGCAACATGCAGTTCTAAATGATTTCGGTCTACTTTATCATTCTCAGTACAATTAAAATCTCCCCCTAAAACTAAGAAATCATCTGTATTTAGGCTTTTCAAAGTAGTGTTGACTAAATTTAAGAACAATACTCTTTCTACTCCACTATTAGGAGCATAGATATTTAAAAAAACCATAATTTTTTCAAACTTAACAATAACTTTTAAAAAGCGACCTTTTTCAATTTCAACAGATTCAAAAGATACTGGAGTCATATTTTTAGAAAATAAAATTGCAACACCTCCACTTACAGAGGATTTGTGACTAAGAAAAAGTTGACCTTCCCACTCTCTTTTCCAGTCCACCTCATTTCTTTGATCACTATGCGTTTCTTGTATAAACATGACATCAACAGACTTCTGATTTATATATTCATACAACATCATCCGTTTACGAACATCTCTAGCTCCATTTAAATTGAGAGTTCCAATTTTTAGCTGACTCAGTTTTATTTAAGTTCAGCAAGCAACTCAGATGGACAAAGACAGAGATTATGCATATAATAAAAAAAACCAAGCTCAGGGATCTAAACCATGGCATTCTTATCATCTCTAGGCTTTTGTTTTTTTAACTTGTTTACAAATTTCCGTAAATGATACACTTCAAGATCTGCGAAAGCCCCTTCTTTTATCAAATATCTGGTGTCCTTCACAAATTGTGCACTATTAGGAAAATAATCCTCAATTTGCACGCCTTTTAACCCTTTCGTTTCCTGAAGAAAGACACTAATGTCTTCAGCTTTGTACAAAACATTTACTGCTTCATTTTGAGAACAAGCAGAAAACTCTGAACACACAGAAACGCAAGAATCAGAATCATCATCGTCAGAAGCTATGATTTCATCTTCAGCAGCGTCATTTATTTTGATTTGTTTACTGGTTTTATCGTTTCGACTCTTTCTTCTTTTAATTGGTGTTTTGAAAGTTGATTCAACTTCCATGTCCAATCCACAATCATTCAATCTCAGATCTTCCTTTACAATTTCTCTGTCTTGTTCTACAAGCACAGAAGATAATGTACTGAACCCCACGGACTCCGCCACAACGCCGCCATCATCACCGACAGCAGAGCACGACGCCCGCACCTCCGCGCTGTTCACTCCCTCGAGCGGCTCGAGCGGTGTATTCACCGGTGCGCTAGACTCATCAACAGCGCTCCCCGCTTTACCTACATCAGTCTGCTCGGTGTTCGTGTTCATTTTATCAGGGCAATTACGACTCAGATGTCCGATTTTCGAACAACCAAAACATTTGATCGTCGTATCAGATGATACGAAGACAGCATAGTCAAAACCTTCTATTTTAAATTTAAAAACCAGGTCAAGTTCATCCTCACCATTCTTCAGAATCATAAACACCTGTCTCCTAAAAGACACGAGATGTTTCACTAAAGGCGATTTACATCCAAGCGGAATTTTTTTGATCGGGGAAACTATCTTTCCATATCGTGACAATTCCTGCACGATCATCTCATCTTTCACAAACGGAGGGACGTTTGAAATCATTATTTTCTTGGCGGGAGTGCTCAAAGCAAACACCGGTGTGAGTGAACCTTTGATTACAACACTAATTTTGCACTATTTCATTCGCCTTCTCAATAGTGCTAAAAAATAGCACAAACGCACTATTCATTCGTGAAGCGGACACAATGTTTTCATGACCCACAACGTCTCCCACAGCCAAACAAACATCTTCCACATTAGCGTTTGAATCAATTTTTACTCCATGCCGCCGAGTTAAATTTTCAAAAACCATTGTGTTTGGAGTCGCCATGCTTCCCAGCAAAAATGCTGGAAGCAGACTATCCTCACAAAAACAAGAAAAACTAAATACCTAATAAAAACAAAACAAACAAAACACTTACAAGAGAAAAGGAAAAAGTTTGGGAAAAAAGCACTCTTACCGGCCACAGTCGGCAACCACTCACATCCACACTCACCACGCTCCGCCCACTCACTCCCAGCATGCACGAGAGAGAGAGAGAGAGAGAGAGAGAGAGAGAGAGAGAGAATGATGTATTTCCCCATGAGCCAAAAGACTTTCTCACAAGTTTTGTATGACCACTCCTCCACGCACACACACTTAAAAACATCTGCTGTCCACTCAGCCGAGCTATCAGAGGTTTCCATGGAGACAAACACAAACAGTGGAGATGTATGTTGCAGCCCCACCTCGTGCCCTAAGAGAGCAATCAACCTGGGTAAGTCCCCTCCTTCCCTTCCTTCAAACTTCACATATGGTTCTTTTTACCATCTTCAAGGAAGTCATATATAGAAAACATCTCAAACACACGATAACATAAACCATGTGTACAAAAGCTTTAAGAAGTAATGGAGCAAACGTGCAATTATATGGGATGATCTTCCGTCTTCGTTCTTTGTATGAGACATCATGTTGAGCCCTTCGCTAGATTACGACGTTATAATCAGCCACCTGCTACGAGTAACCAGCTAGAGGTGAAGATTTTCATAGGCGTGAACAAATACATGCTAGGTCATGAACTTGAACTTTGACCCTTTCAGCCACTAGATGAAAGAGTAATTTGTAGGATGAAGGGTTACTGAGGGGAGTTACAAGCTTTCTTTCCTCTGGGTCTCTGTGTTTTCAAACCACATTGACTGAATGAAGGAATCACGCAGAACTTTCTCCTCCGTAATGTCCTGCTCAGGAATTCCCCCCAACTGAAGGAAAAAAATCTGAAAGGCAAGAAAGTCTTCCGAAATGCCTGTTAACACTTTGATCTCAGTTCTTTCTGGGCTTGTTTTGAATAGTCAAGCTACAAGCAAGTTTAGATGCAGACGATCAGCAAAGGTTGTAGGTGCAACAATGGTTTCCTGCATTGCTTAGTTTCTGGCCTATTAATGTAAGGTGGTGTCTCTTGGGATGGATTTGACAACAAGAAAACAACTGGATTTGTTGTCTAAAGGTTGTTCTGGTAAAATGGTAAAAAAATGAAGTGGCTCTCAAGCAAAGTCAAGATCTTGCAATTATTTAGGGCAGGAAATCCCAATGCAATAGGCAAGAGGTGTAACTCAAAGTTTAGGAAGTAGGGACTGGAGAGTATGGCTGCAAGTTGCATAAAAAGCAAATTAATTCATAGGGAAAACTAGGAAAAACCAAACAGTGTTTCTCAATATTCAAGGTTGGAATTGATCTCTTTAGGATGAAAGGAAACTGTGGTTGAATATTGGTTTTGATGATAATGCATTAATTATCAATGATCTATTAACTAGCTCTGAAAGCTGCAAGGCTCTGTTCCAATCTGGCATGTTTGTAATAGAAGACAGTTCAGCTGGAGGAAGTGAATCAAGTCCCCACCGAGGTGGTTATTTCTCCATTTCTCTGAGAGAACTGTGGATGCCCCACTGTGTATCAATGCTAAACACCCATCGGCAGGGGTTTGGAAAATTCCGGAGCCCCTGTGAAGTGAGCAGAAGGTCAGCTCCAAGCTGAAACAGCAGTAAAGGCCAAGATAGAGACCCATAGACGTCCACTCACCCAGCAGCGGGAGCCATCACTTCCCCTGCCAAATCCATTTATACAGCACCGCCTCCTGCAGAAACACCATTCAGCAAGTAAAAATGTTCAAGACTAGCTCTTCCCAAACAGATATAAGAGTTTGTGGGAGTTGCTTTGTCCATTCAAGGGAATACAGGACCTGTCACTAGATTTGCTGCAAAACCTTGGAAGGAGAACGTCACAACTAAATAGAGTAGGGACAAGAACACTTTCTATTTCTTGTGCAATTGACCATTAATGTCTGAGTGGTGATTTGTCTCCGCAGTTGGGACGAGGCAGATCAAGAGAACTAAAGAGACAAAGCACGGAGCCAAACTTCCTGACAGACAAAGGGATCCTGCAGGGTCGCAGGCATCCAGTCAGTGTCCGCACTGTCTACTGGGATGACATGCAAAGAGACTGAAGTATGAGTAATACGTGACTCAGAACCAACAGTAAATCTTAAACTCACAAGTCGTCTTTCAGTTTTGAATTCCAGTCCAGAATTCTAGAACATTAAGGAAAACAATTGCTGTCAAGTTTAACAACATTCAAGTCCAAACACAATTAAATCCAACAAAATAAACTTGAGTCATCCCGATTCCCACAAACAGGGCTTGTCATCAGGACCTTGAACATTGTCCAGGATAAGGGGAGTCTTTTAAGATCCTCTATGATATTGCCTACTCATTGGGACTGTAGACAAGCAAGCCTACTTCTAAAAACTTAATCAAGGACACTGTAAATTTTTCAAGCAACCCTGCCCACAAGTATGGAAAATTAGTTCCTCAGGAAGAGCCTTGACAATTGACCACCAATGGACACAGTTGTCACAATCAGGGTTGTTGAGCTGGTCTGAGGGGGCATGTCAGTGCCTTTTCAATGGAATAGGTTACGCTCAGTCATATGAGTTGTATCCCTCCTAGTGTGTTGATTTAAGACTCAAGGTCACTCCTTCCAGCTGTTTCCTTCCACACACCATGGAGTGAAGAAGTAATGAATGAGTGTAGACCATTCGGGGAGGAAGGTACTGAGTGCTCAAGGGGTTCTCTCCCTGCAGCTAATTGTAAATATGTACATGTGATGCAACACAGGCAAGTCATTTTTTTTAACAACAAAGTTTTAAAGAACAAAGTAAGGATGTGACCTAAAAAAAAGCAAGGAAAGTTTTTGAACTGCATATCACAGTCTGTAAAATCCTTTGATACCTTACACCCGTGATTCTAGACAGGTTGTAAAATGTTTCCTCTCTGCAAAGTTGCCCATCACAAATCACCCACCTTGACCATGCCAACTCAAGCATGAAGATATCTCATCATAAATGGTCCTGGGTGTGGATCCCACATCTCTCAAAGGCCAAGAGACTGAAATATAATCCTGAGCTAGGGAAATATTTTTTGAATGTTGAATCTACGCCGAGCCAAATCACCCAGCGCTTCTCAACAGGCCATTTCAGGCTGGGTTTGAGCCACAAGACAACGTGTCACAAAATGTGAGCTTCAATGTGCACAAAGGACTCATGAAGTGAGAGAGGAACAATAAAATCGAGAAATCATACTGCAGATGCTGCAATGCACAATTTTGTCCCCACAGTACTTCCACACATAAGTATCAATGCCTCATTCTTGAATGTTATTTCACTTCCCACCTTTTTTCACCTTTCTCACACATATGTAACTGTATAAACAGGCTACTGGCCTACCTGGCCGGATGAATGTTTTTGCCACAAAGAAACCCTGAGATCAAGAGACAGAATATGAGACACGAGGAGTGTGAGCAAAACAAGATATTTTAAATGTGAGGCAGCGCGTGTATGAACTAGTTTACTAGTCACTGGTAAACCAATAAAAACCTTCCAGACTATCTCACTTCTCAGCAGTGACCAATGGGGAGAATATCACTTTCATACACCCGCTATGATCTCAGTTTCTCTTTTATTTCTCTCTCCCTTTCTCTGTTTAAGGCATCATCTCTCTCTCAGTCCTGAGCAGTGTATGGATTGTGTGAGCTCAGAACCGGTGGATGACTCATATTTCCATTTTTTCTGTCCGTCTCTGAAATGGATTTACAACATACATAAGGTGATATTAAACACTACACGGTGTCCGTTATGGTAGAAAGATGTTTGGTGATGGTCAGTGGAAAGATCTTTTAAGGACAGCCTGCATACTGTAATTTTCCCCAAGAACAACCTGCTGACACTAATATCGTCAGACTCAAGAGTAAAAGGTCCTTGCAAGCTGAGTCCAAAATTTTCGTATGTGTTTTTTTCGGGGGGGTTTTGTTATTCGTCATCCTTTCCTATCAAAATGCTTGTTACAGATGCGAAAATGCAGAAAATCGAACCTGGTCCGAATTTTTTTATGATGGACGAAAGTTTCAGAGGCAGTGTGTAAACGTGATTGACACAACGTGAGGCCGATATTTATTAATTTTAAACTTCGGACAAGAATTTCGGACTCTGTGTGCAAAGACCTTAAATGCAAAATTTGTAGTTGCTGGCAAGTATAAAACAACATATATTGATTTTATACTTGCTAGATGAGTTGCTTTTAAATTTCCTCTTTTTTTCTCCCCGTTCCTCTTGGTACAGAATGAATATTGGACTGGGACATTCTTGCATAGTCTTGTTATCCTGTGTATGTTTTCTTTGCCCCTGCTCTCTCCATCTCTTCCTATTCCTCACTGCTGCCATCCCTCCACCCAGTACTAATGCCTCTCTTCTTCCACCTCACTGACTCCCAGCACTCGTTTGTCTATGCTCTTTGTTCGGAGGAGTGGAGAGGGCGGAGGGGTCCAGTCCCCCTCAGAGAGCCTCTCTCTGTCTCCAATGACAAACAGTGAAATACTCTCCCTGCCCCACCCACATATGGAAAAATAAACAAGTGTCCACATGTAGCCACAGAATGTTAATAACTTCCATAACTCTGCTCTCCACCTGCCAAAATGCAAGGAAGTCCATAATACAGATCCTGACACATTGCATTATACACCATAAATCTCTAGAGTCAACGACTACTAAGAATCCTCATTCAGAGAATCCTGAAGCAAACTGAGGTAGACTTTTTTGCAATCAGTTTGAGTGGTAGCTCAACCAAAACAGTCTGAAAAGAGTTTGAAACTTTTAGTCATCATGTTTGCAATTCTATTTGATGCCACCAGTGGACCAGAAATGGCATACTTTACCTTGAATTGTCACACAGTTTTAGATGCCACGAAGGTCTGAATCATTTCTAGACTTAAGCCTAAAATTATTACAGTGAAATCAGGACCACTTGGTTGTCTGAGGCCTGGATCCCAACCAAGCTACACTACTGTTGTGTTTATTTCAGAAACGGTGCCGTTTACTCACAGAATGTCTATCAGATGTCTCCTGCAATGAGGTCTGGCCTCAAAACAGTCTCCATGAGCTCCTTCACTGGGGGTCTCTTGGACACTGGGTGGTCCAGAAGACTCAATATTGAGTTTTAAAGCGGTGTTCTTCTTTTATGACTTCAACATACAAGAGCTCTTCTTGAGCCTGAGGGCACATTACGTTGGAATTTTGAATGGCTGTTTCTAGGGTTTGCATGACTTCTCAGTTTTACCACTTAACTGGTTGTCCAAAAAGTTGTACAAAACTGCCATTTTTATAACCGATTAATTGATATATAGGACGTCCTATATAAATCAAGTGAAGTCATGACTCGTATTAGGTGCTAGAGATGTAACGGTATAAATATGTCTTCTCACGATTATAGTAACCCAAATTATCACGGACATCAATATTATCATGGTATTGTTAAAATGTGCTGGAAATGACTGAAAGTACTGACACATAAATCGTTTCACCAAGTTTGATATTTAAAATCAACAAACAACAAATAAAATGACTCTTGTTTGCATAAACACTAAAGCAATAACATTACCAGTGATGTTCGGATTTTAAATTACAACATGACTGACAACAGTTTATCTAATAACATGTACGAAATGTCATATAAAACTTTGAAAAGGTTAGGTGTAAAGGTATAAAATGGTCAGCCTTTAAATAAACAAAAGGGTTAAGTCAAAATGATAACTGATTAATAAATGATTATATTTTATCTGTAATTCTAGATGCTTTATTAAAATTTTTTAAATGTGTAGAATCCACATAAACCTGTTTTTCATCAACCGGTCAAAATTTACAGCAGGGCATGCAAATTCGGTCAGTTTTTTGGCCAGACAAAAACTGCACACAGGCTGAATGTACCTATTTGTATAATTTCCTTAGCACTCTTTTAAAACCTCCCAGCTTTCTGCCATGTTTTCACACAAAACGAAAATACTCTGCGTGCTGTGCGCTAATGAGATTATTTAAACTTTGCTTTATGCTGGATAGTATTTATTTATCTCGAGTTGTTCAAATCGCGGCAGTCGAATACGGTTTTAATGATAATTAAAATATGAAATGGCAATACTAACCATGGGGAATTTTACCATGATTTATTGTCAAACCGGTAGTCGTTCCATCCCTATTAGGTGCAATTATGGATATATTGACATTGCCTTCAATATATTTAACAAATAAAAAGGCTACTTAACTACAACTTTTTTTGCACAAAACAAGTCTAAATCAAATGCAGAACGACACAACCCCACTTAAGTGTGCATACCTTGAATGATTCACTTTAAATGTAGCCAGAGAGCAAACATTCATAGTATGACTGTGAAACATCTAGTTCAAGGCCATCATCAGTTTGACTACAGTGCTCTGAGAGACACCCTGATGTTGAGTAACACCCTAAACAACAGACTTCAGAAAAATAGCATTCTTTAATCTATCTACAGCACTTTACAAATGAACCTGTGAATTCTGCATAATCACATGAATTTGATGTACACCAGGATGCAGTTTGTGGAAGGCAGTAGAACATGCCACAAATCTAGTCTGTACAACCACAACCTTCTTCAAGTAGCAATCTTGAAGCACAACAACATATTTGGTGCTTTGATGACGGATGATTCTGTCCATCTATCCTGATCTTGTTTTCTGTGATGCTGCACAGAGGAACACCCAAACTCACGCTGGGTAAATGTTTAGTTTTCCAAAAACTCTGTGTTGTTTTCCCCTCTCGCCTGTTCCAGCTGCAGAGGAAATGACAATGCTCTATAAAAACAACAGCCGGTGCAATTCATAACCTCCACATCTCTCTGTCTCTCTACAGCTGCTATAGCTTGAGTATATGGGGTGCTTCCTCAACTGTGAAAGGGGTCCTGACCCTGAAATCCTATGTGTAATAATATAATTAAATAAAATATTGGCTAACAAATGCTCACATGGCGTAGTCAGATGCTTGTTTCAGGAATCCTTTCAGGCTTTTTGAAGAAAGACTAAGACTATGACTAAAAGCAGGATTATGATTTGAGTGAATAAAAGCCTGGATACAAAAAGATGGAGATTAGAAAAGTGATTAAGTAAAGCATGTGTTTTTTAAGATTAACTTTAGGTGAGCCTTAGATGATGACAAAAGCAAGCTATAACATAAGATTAAATGAGCTTGAATCTCCAATATCGTCCAATGCCAACAATTTTTTGAATAGCTCTAATATTGACTGATATGATACCGATATGCTGTTAATTTCTAGTTTTTAAAATCCAATTAAAGTTGTGCTTCTTTGAAAGTGTATGATGTTTCTGAAAGACACAGAAGATAGTGGGGAGGTGGGTTTGACGGGATACAGGATAGGGAATGTTGGCCTTGTGGTTTCTGGATAACAATGGATATTCCATTTCCCTCCCCGAAGACTCCAGCCGGCTACGGAGGCCCAAAGCTCAGCTTAAAAACTTTGTCATGACTTCATCCCTCTGCTCTCCCACCCTTTCTCTGCCTCTTTTCTCGCCCCTCTTAGTCCTGACTTTCTCTCTGCACTCTCACAATTCTCTCTCTCTGTCCCCCTGTGGCGATGGTTCACATGCCGTATGTGTGGCCTCATGGCCTGACATTTCCTGGCTGCTATATCATGAAAAACTTTACATAGATTTTGAACCCACAAATGGGCCACATAAAGTTTCCTTATTTCAGGGTTTTCAATGTTGCAATAAGAAGCTTGAGTGGTTTATTTATCGTTTTGTAGTACATATTGAATCATTAAGTTTTTTGTTTTTTTTGTCATTATTTACTTACACGTAAGTGGATCCAAACCTGCCTGAAACCTGCCATACAACGAAAGTCAATGGGGTCCAAAACTAAATGTTGCTTTGGACTCCACTGACTTCATTGCAACAGGGAAAACATTCTTCAAAATATCTTCTTTTGAATTCATTCGGAAACAATGAACAGATCTATTTGTGCCTTAGCTCAAATCCACAATCTCCTATGAAGATCAGTGAAGCAGACCAGATGTGGCGCTTTCTGTAAAGATTCATTCCCTGGATCTGTCACGATATCACTGTCAGCACCGAATCAGAACTGGCATTGTGTGACAGATAGCAAATCTGGAAGGAAATGAGACTTTGAGGGCTTGAACGAAGGAATGCGAGTGGCGTGATAGTGGGATAGGTCCAGAGGGAGTTGGATCAAATCCCCATGCACACCAAAAGTGTCAGTCGCTCTGTCTTTTTCCAGGTGTGTTACTGACATCTTGGATTAAATACAATATTGAAAATGCATGATGACATGGACAGCATATGGATACTGGGATATAAGGATACATGTATCTATATGCATGCCAATATGTTACCGATACATCTGTTATCAGCCGATATCAGAGTACTGGCTGCTATTGGATATTCACTGTTCATGCTAATTTCCCATATTTTCTTTCTAAATTATCTCTGCCATCATTTAACAATTACTTTAAAATTCATACAATTTGTACAATTCATACAAACACTTTCACAAAATGTTTGCATATTTTAAAATTAATATATTTTTTCATAATGTATATTAGAATGTTTTGATGCTTTCATGAACTTGTAGCATTTAAAATAGATTTTCAAATTAATTGTAATTTTTTTTAGCATTATCTTACTAATTTATGTAGACAAAAGACTATAGAATTTAATTATCAGCATGTTTATCAGTCATAATATGAAATTAATTATCGGCTTATTGTATGGGCCAGAATTATTATATTAAGATCAAAAACAAATGCAGGAAAGCTGCATTATGTAGTTCTCTAGACATGAGAACTGTATATTGCTACAAGGAAATGGTGATTAACTCCTGCATCACCATAGTCCTCCAAATGAGCTCCAAATGAAACCAGACGCATATACGTGTATCCTCATGGGTCAATCCTTCTTCCTGGCAAATCAGGCTCTGCCACCCTAAATCAAGCAGAATTTGGCCTGATGACACAAAAAATAACTTCAGCATGTTCATAAACTCTTTCTGTGCAAAAACTCATGTTTTTCTTTGATTGTTGCAAGCATGTCACATCTACATCACTGCAGAAGAATGCTGTGAGTCCCGGCCCGTGAGCTCAGGCCCAGCCCAAATCCATTTGGTTCAGTTTATCATGGAGCCTGACTCCACATTACTCAATCTGTCTCACACCAACACCATTAGTCCACACACTCTGGGGGCTACGGGCCGCCAAGACACACACACATGGTCACACAGACACACATCCATATGTTACATGCACACCTGCAAATGCAGAGGGAGAGGGAAGTTTCCTGTTGTTTAACTTTAAAGTAAAGTTAGATTGATTAAATGGCTAAAGGACAACAGAGACTGAATGACAGAAATGTTACATAACAGTAATTACACTCAATGCATCATGCATGCCTCTTACCATCAGTCACATTACATCTCAGGATAGGATCTTTTCAGAATTGGGAAGTGTCTGATCACACTAGTATGAATGTTTTGAGGATTATTTATTTTTTACATCACAGTTGCGAGCCATGATTGGATACCATTTGCTGGCAGATGGTAATGGGGAGGGACTTGTGTGAAAATGATCTGCAATCCCAAATAACAACCTAAAATGATTGCTATATATATTACATTAAATATCCTGAAGCAAAAATAAGGCAATATTTGACACTGAAAGTAGTGTTAAAACATCACAGTACTACAGAGATGTTCTATTACATATCATATGATTTATAGCCCTTAGTAATTTACTGCAAGCGTTGAAACCACAGGCAACTGGATATTGTCTAGCTTTTGGCTAAACGCAAAATATCTCTTGAAGTGTAGTTTTTAAATCTCTTGGGACGGTCATCAGAAATGTTAGTAATGGGGAAAGCGGCACTCTCTCCAGTTTACTGACTCTTTAATGCACATATCTGAGTAGTCCTGGGGATTCTGGGATGTGTGGGCGGAGCTTGTGAAGTTGAGTGATAGCAACTTTTCACACCGTAAACGGGATAAAAGAATGATTTACGTTTGGCCCGAGGACTCAGGAGCGAGCTCTTCCGCTTTACCAGTGTTTGACATGGCTGTCATCATATAGGGCAAAACTTGTTCATAATTATACATACTAACAAGGGTTCACACGCTTGCATGCATTTTCATTTTTTCAGCTCAAGTTTAGGACAGCACAAACTATTAATTTACTGTGACAAGACACATATGTGTGAACACTGCAATTTCGTAGTTTTGTTTTCTTCAAATAATCATGCCTCAAGTATCTCAAGTTTCTTCACATAAATGATGACACTACCAGTGTGAATCTGGAAACAGTAAATACAACATGATGACAGAAAAAAGAAACAAATGTTTACCGTGTTATATGTTAAATCTTCTGCAAGCAACTTCTGTTTGGAATACCAGAAGTAAAATGTCCTAACCACTGGATAGAGATTACAGAAATAGAAACACCTTTCTATTGAGTTGTCCTGCAGGTTGCAGGCAAAAACAAACATACAACTCCAACCAACATAGTTTAATTTCTAAACAAACGACTCCTATGAACCGGTTATTTTTAGTGACTCAAAACATACTGAACGAGCAGTGTAGTCCAAAATCTCAATACAAATTATTCTTATGAACCATTTTTTAAGTTACTCAAAATTAATACAGCACAGCCAGAGTAGTCCGATCCCAAAATGAATAACTTATGAACCAGTTATTTTTAGTGACTCAAAAACTGAATGAGCAGTGTATCCAAAATCCCAAAATGAATGACTAAGGAACCGATTCTTTTTAGTGACTCAAAAACATACAGAACAAAGTGATTTAGTCCAAATTCCCAGAATGAATGACTCTTATGAAGCAGTTCTTTTTATTAACTCAATACATACAGCACAACCAGTGTAGTCGAAATTCCCAAAACAAGTGACTCTTACAAATCGGTTATTTTAATTAATAGTTCAAAAAGATGGTTTACTTGTTTGAATTGTTCTGAAACTGAGACAATTTACTTTAGCAAAGAGATAATTTCTTTCATCATTATTATAACTGAAATATCCAAATTAATCCAAATCCAGTCAAAGAATTTGGAGTCAGAATCAAATCAGGAAATCTGTATCAAAACTCAACAATTCAGCTCAACAACTCAGCTCAACAATTCAGGATAAAAACAGATTGTTCCTCTCCTTTTCAAACACAGGGCATGAGGTTTATACAGAGGGCAGCAGCAATCATGTGAACTGGTGTGGTTTTCTCAGCATTTCATCTATGAACAGGAAGCATTCATCTGGAAACGCAGAGCATAATGGGCCAACGGGTCTGCGAGCAACCTGCTTTTATGTCCACTTAAGATCACGTCGGTAAACAGAAACATATGAAAGACAAACACGCCTGCTGACTGCTGTACTCAAATCCTCGCATGCTGCCCTTCAGGCAAAGTGTGTTTGGAGAAGTGAGATGTCAAGGCAGGGCCCTGTTTCAGCATCAGTTTACATCAAACACACTTTTGCACCTTCGCTAACCAATACACACAAAAAGTCAGCCCTTAGGCAAAATGGCTCCTTTCGCTATTACACTGAAGCACATTGTTGACAACCTGACCTCTGACCCACACAAAGATATAGCCTGTCAAGGTTTTTCCATGCGGACTGCTTAGGAAAAGACTGCTTTGCTGAAGCAAGTTCATCTGACTTTGATTCAGAGTTTGATATGGGCCCATGGTTGCTGCCTTGTCCACAAATTATTTATTTATTTTCCTGACTGCAAGATGACAGCTCTGAGAATTTAGTTTGAATTCAACAATACACAAACACCTCCACAGCCAAGGTCCAGGAGCTCACATGCACGCTCATTTTTAAGGGATAGTTCACCCAAAAATTACATTTTTGACTCTAAATGGACATGGTGATGGGAAAAAATGAGGCCGGAGGAAAAAAATATATTTCAATGTTTTTTTTCATTCTCACAAAACTTTTGTTACCCTGACAATCTTTGGAGATGGAAATAAGATGAGGTGGGAGAAAAATATATATTATTGGGTTTTATGACTGGGGAACACAATATGGTTGCAAACTTGTGAGAAAAACATAATATTTGCAAGCAAATGCGATATCTGGAGTAACTTAGTAAACATTTTGGGAGTACACAAATGTTTTGCAAGCAAATGCAAATTTATAGGGGAATCCAAAAGTTTTGCAAACTATTGCAAATTTCTATTGGGAATCCAAAAGTTTTGCAAACTAATGCAGATTTCTATTGGGAATCCAAAAGTTTTGCAAACTAATGCAGATTTCTATTGGGAATCCAAAAGTTTTGCAAACTAATGCAAATTTCTAACTAATGCAAATTTCTATTGGGAATCCAAAAGTTTTGCAAACTAATGCAAATTTCTAACTAATGCAAATTTCTATTGGGAATCCAAAAGTTTTGCAAGCAAATGCAAATTTCCTTGGGGAATGCAAAAGTTGAGAGAAAACGCTAAAGTTTTGCGAACAAATGCAAATTTGTCTGGGAAATGCAAACATTTTGCGAATAAATGCAAATTACTTAGGGAAACACAGAAGTATTGTAAGCCAATGCAAAAGCATTGACATCAAATTTTTCTTTAGGGGCTCCATAGGTTTGGAACAATATATGGGTAAGAAAATTACAGAATTTTAATTTTTGCATGAAGTATCCCTTTAATTCTTCAAGAAATGCATGCAGAAATGCAGATTATCAGGACAGAGGCGCTTGGCAAGGAGACTCTGCATTGCAGCTCTGGTCCACATTAAATGCAAAGGAATGTACCTCAAAAATGCAAAGGAGATAACAGCACACTAACTTCAGCAGAGAAGAAAAATCGCAAGAGAGAAAAATTCACCTGCTTACGTTCCAGAACTTCCTGTTCTCAGAGTCTAGTCTGTCCTTCAAACTCAATGTGCAAATTTCCAGCTTTCCTGCATGGGCTCTTCAGTCTCCACAGGAGAAGATATCATACTACTGTACTTATCTTCATGGTTAGGAGTGGCTGATAGAGAGAGGCAGAAACAAAAAGAGGGAAAGAGACACACACACACACACACACACACACATAAGGGAGGGGTCTCTGATTAAAATTCTCCTGGCACATTTTAGAAGACCGTCGCAGCAATAAAGCCCAGCCGGCTGGCTTTTGTTCAAGTTTAAGTCTAAAGTATTTTTTTCACTCCGATTCTGCCTCTTTTTGGTCTTCTGGCAGTGTTTTCTGGAACTGAAGGTAGGTGCAGGGAGGTAAAATGAAAAACTAGCAGGGTAAGAAAAAAGCTAACCCCCTCCTCTCCTTTTCCCCTCTTTTCGCTCTTGTCTTCTCACTTTCTTCAGATGTGGTATTCATTGGTCTCTGAAGGTTACCCGGTCCAAACAATGGCCAGCATCAGACCGCAACAAAGCCGAAGCAGCTTTCAAAAAGTCTAACGCGGCCTTCAAAGCTGAAAGACTGCCAACAGTTTCCTTTGTAGATCCTCAATCAGAAATGGAGAGCTAGCATGGACAGAGATAAACCTGATTCTGATTCTATATCAAATCTAAAACTGTAAGAAATCTAAAGTCAGCATTTTAAATTCATGAAATATCCAACTCTAGCCCACACATAATAATAATATTTACACTGATAGACCGATATATTGGCCATGACGATTAATTTATCTAATATTTTTAAAGATTTTTTTAACTTTTTCTTTTTACTTTTTAACTATTTGGAATGCATAATTGGCCAGTTTTCACCTTATTTCAGCTCCAAGTACGGATCCACTGATATTTAAATTCTGGTTGATACAGATAAACGATAATTATGTTATAGTAAATAAATTACTAATGAAACTCCAGAAATTAAAATCAATGATTTTAAAGAATCCAAGTAAAAATGTCATCACAAAATTATAATGTTCAGCATGGAAAATGGATATTTGTTTTGGGATTTGCCAAATATTACACTGAAAAGTGTTAAATTATTAGTTTTTTTTTAATAAACTAAGTGAGCATTAAATGATGGTAAAGGTCATGTATACATATCAGTAGGTGTAATGGGCACGAACAATTAAATATCCAATAAAGACTGATACCGATAAATAAAGAAAAACCTCAGCCGATAACCGATATATTGTGCATACCTGGTTCCATAGCCTACAAATGGCCTCTTAATATATTTTGACCAAATATTTTGTAAAGTAAGCTTTAATTGCATCTTATTTGTGGTATATTTAGGAATCATCTCATCTTTAGTAAATATTGATTTGGTGACTTTGGGGAAAAATATTCAGTGAACGAAGGATGAAGAGAGAATGAGAGCTGCGGTTCAAAAAACCCACTCTTGCATTCTCCATAAATTCAACTCCATTAAATTCAAACTCAACACATCTCTCTCATGGGGTTCACGTGCTAAAGTTGGTTAACACCTCACGTGTGAGAGCTGACACTAAAAATGCCACAAACTTTACGACTCCAGTGTCGGTGGTGATCGTAAAGGAGCTCTTGACAAGTTAGTGCTGGGCCAGTTTCTCCTGCAACATTTTTTGAAAGAATCTTCAAAATGTTTCCAGAACAAAAAGTGGGGCTCTCAATTGGTCGTATCATTTTAATGTGTTTTTAGTATTGTTGACTGATTGTCCCAGGGTCAATTTGTTAACTAAAGAGGCACAAAGAGACACAGTGAGAGTGACACCAAATTAGCATCAGAATAACTTGGGCTATGAGCCTTTACTTACTATTCTGCTGAGTAAGTCATCAGTAAAAGTGTGTCTAGTTTGTCTCAAAAGCTCCCGTTGGAGTCTCCAAAGCAAGTGTTGTAAAAGTAAACAAAATTGTAAAAAAAAAAAATAATAATAATAATTGGCCAGCCTAATACATGCAAAGCATCCACGTAGAGCTCGTTCTTACCCATCCTGCGGTTCCTGATGTCTTTTTAATTGCTGAGTGAACAGCCGAGCTCTTCTAGGGAGTGCTGACCAAAGGAGACAGTGAAGAACAACAGTTATGGGAGGATAAAGTATGACTGTGTACTGTATACCACATAAAACCCAACCCAACCCTGAAAGCCCTAAGCTGGGCCTCTGCAAGTGTGGGTCTCTCGTGGGATGTTAAAAATCAATATGCAACCAATTATTCATGTAGGAGGGAAAGCCTCCTGCGGTCCAAAAGCTGACAAGAAGCTGGAAGCTGCAAGCCACATTCTGCTAATGTATAGTTGAGAGTTACGCAACAGAAATTCTGCAATTTCTGAGGAGTTAAGGCTTCGGAATCAGAGTCAATGAGTGCAAGTTCCTGAATCTTCGAAAAATTAAGCCAGCTGCAATGTCTGGCACAGGTGCCCTCAGGCACAACAACCTAAAAACTGGAAACACACCACATATTGTACCTGCCTATATTGACTAAAGGATTTTGAACAACGGAAATGCACACGTCCTATGAAATGTGGGGCCCCAGAGTCCTTTGGGGCCCTACCATATCTTTTCACCAGAACAGATTAGAAGCAAAGCACAGAAACAAAATTTGGAGCCTCAGAGGCCCCTGGGTGTCCCTACCATATTTTTGCAACATAATACCATAGACCATATGAAGGTGGATTTTTGATTTGGGGCAAAGTAAAGAAACCAAATGTGGGGCCCCTGTCATATCAGTTCACCAGTATACCATAGACACATGGTGGTTCTTCCTTTTGATTTGAAACAGAATACAGAACCTAAATGTGCGGCTTCAAAGGCCCTTGGGGGCCCTAGCATATTTTTGCACAAGAAAACCTTATACATTTAAAGGGGGACTCTTGATTTGGGACAATGTAAAGAATCCAAATGTGGGGCCCCTGCCATATCATTTCACCAGTATAACACATCCATATGGAGGTAGGCTCTTTTGATTTGAAGCAGGTTACAGAACCTAAATGTAGTGCCTCAGAAGCCCTTGGGGGACCCTACCACTTTTTTGCACCAGAAAACTACTGACATCTTAAGGTCGGCTCTTTTGATTTTGGGCAGAGTACAGAATTTAAATCTGGGGCCCCAGAGGCCCTTGTCATTTCTTTGCACCAGAATATTATAGATAGAATATTACCGGTATATAGAAATCACAAGTGTGTCACATTTCAATTAAACAAACAATCACTGGTCCCCAAGGATGATGTTATATCATGATTTGAGCTCCAAAATCTAAATGTGTGATATTTTTTGTAAAATTTCGTGGCTGATTTGAAATATTTTACTGACATACAATCTTTTTTAAATTTTTCATGATTTTATTCATCCTTCATTCAAGTAAAACAGCAGCTATGTTGCTGTAAATTGCAAAGCTGCTTAGGGTGTCAGCAAGATGGCCACCGCATTTGCGTTAAAGCACGGATGTCAAACTCAGTTCCTGGATGGCCACAGCCAACTCCAAGTATAATTGAACAAACAAGAACCAGCTAATCAAGGTCTTCAGGATTACTTGAAAGAAGGTTGGCGTTAAACTGAAGGAATGGTGTCCTACAGGAGCGGAGTTTGACACTCCTGCCTTGAAGGTATTTGGCTGCTAGGCTTGCACCCACTTTAAAATGTGCATCTCCAAACAGATTTGTAGTTGTTTGTAACTCCATTCAACTCCCTTCCTCAAAAAAGTTTGACACTGTTTCACAAAGGTCAACATCCAGATGTGTGTATGAAAAAATTAGCCAGGAATAAGCAGCTCAGCAGAACTGAAAAAACTCTGTAGGGGGAAGTAAAATCTGTTAACATGAGAAATGGCCAGACTTAAAATGTTCTCCATGGGGATGAATAATAAATGAAAAACATTCACACATTATATATTGCAGCCATGCTGCAACCAAGAGTTAGCTAATAGCAGGTTGCGTCAATTTAAATATACAAAAGTTAACAGCCAAACAACTGATAGAAAGTGTCCTGTATATGGATTCAGATTTAATTTAATTACGTTTTTATTTGTGGGCTATGGCTACATCTTGCCCTCATTCTAAATGTCTTTATTAATTACAAAATATAGTGCTTTCTGACATATTGACTGGCCAGCATGTTAATGAGCTGTGAATGCCATATGAAAAGCAATCAGGCACCAAGCATGCATGACCTAAAGTGTACACTTCAATATGTACAGTGAGAAATCACAGATTGGCTGCCATCCAACAGGTGTACACTTTATGCTCCTTTCTAGACTGCATACAGAAAAGACAGTGCTAATTAAACTCAGGGGAAGCTCGTTTAACCCAATCAGATACTACAGAGTGGTGTACTACATTACTCAAGTATTATGATCAGGGTCTTTAGGGGTCTTGTAAAATACCACATGAAACAAAAAGACTGGATTTGGGCACCATTCAACTGCACTGACATTGATTAAACATTAAGAATTTGCAGCTGTACTTCACCACACAGACAGAAAAATGCTGTTCATCACCAAACTTAGCTTTAAGTATGTTCGGGATTCAAGCTGCATTAAAATGAGGGTTTACAGGCATTTAAAATCTACGACTGTGATGCCGCCTATACTTAATTTCCCTAGAAACAGTTACGAGACCTCTATTATTGGCAAGGAAAGTTCAAGTTTTTGAAATAGAAACATATTTACAAGGCTTTTCCTGTTTCTGTGCCAGATTTAGGGTTGATGTTAGATAAACAGTATTTTTGGACGGGGTCGATAAGTCTGAAACACTGAGGGTGATGAAAGGGGCTAGAACCCCTTGATAGTCATTCACGTTTCCTGTGCCAAGACACGGATAATGACAGAAAAACACTTTGTGATCTGAGGTGATTAATGTGCCACCTCGTGATTTGTGAAGGATGTTGCAAAACGCTCAAAGTATATATTTTCATTAAAAAAGAAATATTCCTCAATCTTCAGTGCTCAGAGGAATGGAATTCGGAATATGAAACTGAAAAATTGTCATAAAAACAACCTGCAGTTTTTGGAGATACAGCACAGTGATGCTTCTCGGGTGAAAAAAAATTAAATAAAAATAAAAACATAGTGAGTAATAAAAAAAGAAAAAGTTTAGCCTAATTCAAAAACTGAAAACCTAATCTCTCTTACAGAGCTACATGCCATATCTGAGCTGGGTCAAACAAGGCGACAGAAGTCGCTTCAGGGTGAATCTATTACAGCGAGATTAATTTACCATGGTTTTATATCAAAGAGCTTCTGGGGTCTTGGCAAGTTGGGAGCAGGTTGCTTTGACCTTCCTCTGGCAACCCCAAACAATCAAGAAAGTGTCTGAGAGAGAGAAAGCAGCAAAAAAAACCTGTCCTTTGAGCATCTCTCTGCCCTGCTTGCCCAGCCAGGGAAGCCAAATGCATCACTGCACAATAGCGCAGCCCAGCACAATGTGTCTGTTGATGGGGACACACAACGTATCAGATCAGGCCAGGAAGGGACGGCGTGAGACGGACCCATATGTAACTGAGAAAAACAACTCGAAGAAGAATACAGTAGCTCATTTCAACTGGTAAAGGCAAAAGTTCTCAAAAATCTCAAAAATTCACGAACTGCAGTATGATGAATCATCCCACAAGGTACCACTGAAATCACACCAAACGATCACAAAATTACATAGGCTATTTGTGCATTATTGTCATGCAGTTAATGTTTTCATGATCGATCACTGCTATCATTTCAGAGTACTTTTTCTGCAAATCACTTCCAGTAGGTGCGCAACAACCTTTGGTTTACTGCCACGAGGGCTCTTTGAAGTTGCCTTCGGTAAACACAGACACAGATGCAAACATACATTCAATTACATGCAACAGGGCAACGGTTCAGCGCAGTACCATGATCCATCATGTTTAGCTCAGCTGCTGCCAGTGAGGAAAACACCCAACTGGATAATCACACACAATAATCCCACCCTCAATACTGAGCGTCTGTGTTTTAACTGTGTTTTCGGCATTCTACAGCAGTGAAGTCACTCGACAGACTGTACTGAGTGGGAGTGAGTCCTTTTATGCAGTCAGGCTCTTATTACATTACAAGACCACAGAGCAGGGAAATCAACAGCTTTACAATCTCATCAGTCCATGTAAAACAAGGGCACTGTTCCAAATGCTAGATTGTATAGCTGTCTACATATAGGCAATTGGCGCCTTTACGCCCAAAGTATACTTCAGTTTTTACGTTTACTCTAGGGTATGTATACAGTGCGTTTGACGTATATTTCATCATGAGCACAATACATGCAAACTTTTGCACTAATTAGTTGGTCCATAAGGTGGCCAAACTGTCCCGTATGTTGTTTCACTGTTGAAAACAAACGGAAACAATTAGAGGAGAACAACTGCACACTCACTTAAGCATATTTATTAACCAACGTTTCGGCTAGTAGCCTTTTTCAAGGTAAATGTTGGTTAATAAATATGCTTAAGTGAGTGTGAATTTGCTCTCCTCTAATTGATTCATATTTTTTCCTTCAACTTGCACCTCATAAGGTGCGCGTTTGCCTTGCCTCACTTGCTCTATTAAAAAACAAACGGAAAAACAAGACATAACAACAATTGACACTTGCATTGTGTGAGGGGGATTAAAAGATAGACGCCACTCTAGTTTAAACATTGAGACATTGTATCGCTCCACTTCTGAAGATGTATAGCACAAACACTGGACAAAGAAAAGTTCTAGTGCGCGCGTTTCGATAGTCTGTGTTCGCACAAATTATCGAATGGAGAAAACTTTCAAAGGTTATATGTTTGTTATAAGAATAAGCTAAACATTTGCATCCTATCTGAAATTGCTGAATCATGATGCTAACCATCCTTGCTGAATAAAACGAAAAGCCTAAAACCCTGACTAAACTGATTGGCTGGTTTTAGCTGGTCTTAAAGGGATGCTCCACCCCAAAATGAAAATGGTCATTTTTCACTTACCCCCATGTCGTTCCAAACCCGTAAAATCTTCGTTAGTCTTCAGAACACAATTTAAGATATTTTGGATGAAAACCGGGAGGCTTGTGACTGTCCCATTGACTGCCTAGTAAATTGCACTGTCAAGGTCCATAAAAGTATGAAAAGCATCGCCAGGATACTCCATCTGCCATCAGTGATTCAATCGTAATGTTATGAAGCGATGAGAATACTTTTTGTACGGAAATAAAACAAAAATAACGACTTTATTCAACAATTAGGCGCAGTAATGTCTCCTCTGTGTCTCAGTCTTCTTTATCAGCCTCGACACAGGGTTGCGTCTTCTTCGTCGATTTATGCTCTGATTTGAATGCAAACAGCGCACCCTTGTGGCCCGGCTGATACAGAAGACAGTATGTATTTTGAGTCCAGAGGATAATCTCCAAAATGGCGCTATACGCTGACACAGAGGAGAAGTTACGGTGCCTAATTGTTGAATAAAGTCGTTATTTTTGTTTTATTTCCGTACAAAAAGTATTCTCATCGATTCATAACATTACGATTTCATACTCCTCCTTCAATACCACGACTGAGGTGTCCTTGAGCAAGGCAACGAAACCCCCAACTGCTCCCCGGGCGCCGTAACATGGCTGCCCACTGCTCCGGGTGTGTGTTCACTTAGGATGGGTTAAATGCAGAGAATACATTTCACTGCTGGTTATATACTCTCTATATAATAGTGTGTGAGACAAATAAAAAAATCTTTTTTTTTTTCCTCTTTTCATTCAGGATCCTGGGAACCACCATCTCTCAGGACCTGAAGTGGGACACTCACATCGACTCCATCGTGAAAGAAGGCCCAGCAGAGAATGTACTTTCTTCGTCAACTGAAAAAGTTCAACCTGCCACAGGCGCACATGACAGTTTTACTCTGCTGTTATTGAGTCGGTTCTGTGCTCTTCTATAACTGTATGGCTTGGGTCAGCCAGCAAATCAGATATAAGAAGACTGCAGCGGAATGTTAGGACAGCAGAAAGGATCATTGGTGTGCACCTGCCCAGCATTCAGGACTTGCAATACTCCAGAGTGAAGAAACGGGCAGGTAACATCATCACAGACCCCTCTCACAGACCCAGTAAATAAGGCACAAATCTGTACATAAATCTTCTGTTCCAGATTCATACACATTATTATTATTATTATTGTTGTTAAGTCTTATTTAAATGTTCTGTTCTCATGTCAGATATGTATGTATATATATGTATGTATGTATGTATGTATGTATGTATGCATGCATGCATGCATGCATGTATGTACCAAGAGCTTCTTAAAAACCACAACAAATTCCTCGTGTGTTTGCTCACACTTGGCGAATAAAGCTGATTCTGATTCTGAAAAGCTTATTGTGCTTACAGCCAATGTGCATGTGCAGTCATAAGCATGAGCTTAATCCTGCGAAGACCAGCCAATCAGCATAGGCTGTTTTTTTTGGTGTATTTTATTTTATTTATTTATTTTAGCAGGGCTGTCCCTACAATTTTTACATTTTTGTGTGTTTTAATTTTATTTTATTATTATTTACTTTTACAATCCCAGACATGAATGTCATGAACAAAGCAAGCTAAATATTGATACATAGCCTATATTTTTATTCAGTACCAAAAAAGATTTAGCATAATATAGTTGAATTAGCTCAAAATGTACTTTTACCCCCCGTGTACTTAATTTGACAAGCATTATTTTTTGTCACAAATACTGCTTCCTGCTTACAAAAAGTATTCTTGTCGCTTCATAAAATTCAGATTGAACCACTGATGGCAGATGGACTATTTTGATGATGTCTTTCATACTTTTCTGGGCCTTGACAGTGCAGTTTACTTGGCAGTCAATGGGACAGTCACAAGCCTCCCGGTTTTCATCCAAAATATCTTAAATTGTGTTCCGAAGACGAACAAAGCTTTTACGAGTTTGGAACGACATGGGGTAAGTGATTAATGACAGAACTTTCATTTTGGGGTGGAGTAACCCTTTAAAGAAATTTCTGAGTTTCCCTACTCGTGGTGCCGTTCATGTGTGTTCAACTCATAAATATAATCTATCCAACATTACTTGAACACACCATTTAGCTTGCTCAACTATACAAAAAGTCTACTGTATGTGCACATTCAGATAAGGTAAAGTCTTAATGCTGCCAAATATCTTAAAAATGTACTTTTACCTTAAAAATATTTCAAGGTCATCCTTATCTGTGTACATATAAGTTATGAGCTTTCTAAATACAAAAAATATGACTACAAAAGATTTATGCTCTAACTCAACTCAACAAAATGTGCATGGTAAAATACTCATACCCCGTGTCTGTTTAAACTCCCAAACTCTCGCACAAATGACATAATAACGGAGGTGGAGAGTGATAGTGCTCTGTGTGTGCAGTCAAAAAGAGCAAAAGAGACAGAAAAGAAGGGAGGAGAGGGGCTGGGGAGGAAAGTGTAGGCTTGAGGAGTCATGTGGGACGTTTTTTTGCAGTCCAGCCAGAGAATGAGGCAGCAGAGAATGGCTTGTGTTTCTGTTGTATTAAGTTAAAGGGGTTTGCAGACAGAAACCAGTGTTTGTTTGTCATTTAAAGACTGAAAAAAAACCTGTGAAATGCTGGACTGCTATCGAGACATTATTCACCTTTCATTAACATATAAAAAACACAAGCAATTGTGCCAGAGGCAGAGAGAGAAAGAGGTCTGGACTCAACAAACAATTGCTCACATGCGTCATTCCTTTAGAATCCGAGAAAAACGGTGAACGAATCATCCAAAAGCAGCTCACTAGAGTCCCGTAGTGCTTTTTCGGATCAAAAACCACATCGCTCACACTGAACTATGATTTATGGGATTACGATAGCAAAGCGTCCCAAATCCAGTTTAACAGTAACCCTGATTAGAGCTGTCGCATTAAGTGGGTTTAGCCAAAAATCACATACAGCAAGTAAAGCAAGACTAAGACCCTCAGCGACAGATTATTACGCCAATATCTAACCGCATTCCTGATGCGGAGTGTGGAAATGATCACAGATGACTTCACAACCGTAAACAGACCACAGGCCATCATAAAACAAAAAGAAAATTTAAAATTAGTTTTATGCAATGACTTCAGACTATCCAGAGCAAATAAAAGGAAAAACACTGAATATAGAAACAATGGAAATTCTGCATATATTCTGATTTAGGAAAGTGACAATGGAGGACATTTTACCAAATAAATAATATAAAATACTGATGTATGCATTTTTAATTTGTCCATTATAAATATATATATATATATTATATATATATATATATATATATATATATATAGTGCCCTCCACTAATATTGGCACCCTTGATAAATATGAGCAAAGGCGGCTGTGAAAATAAATCTTTATTGTTTATCCTTTTTATCTTTCATTCCAAAAATTCACAAAATTCCAACCTATCATTGAAGTAAAACAATTGAAAATGGGGGGAAATCTCATTGTGTAAGAAATACTTTCTCTAGTTCATGTTGGCCACAATTATTGGCACCCAATTATTGCAACGTCCTTTCCCCAGGGTAACAGCTCTGAGTTTTCTCCTATAATGCCTGAAGAGTTTGGAGAACACCTGATATGAGATCAGAGACCATTCCCTCATACAGAATCTCTCCAGATCCTTCAGATTCACAGCTCCATGTTGGTGCTTCTCCTCTTCAGTTCACCTCACTCATTTTCTACAGGGTTCAGGTCAGAGGACTGGAATGGCCATAGCAGAAGCTTGGTTTTGTGCTCAGTGACCCATTTTTGTGTTGTTTTTGAGGTTTGTGTTTGGATTGTTGTCTGGTTGGAAGATCCAAACATGGCCCATTATAAGATTTCTAACAGGGTCAGTCACTTATTGATTTTTTATATGTTGGTATTTGATAGAATCCATGATGTCATGTGTCTAAACCAATGTCCAGGACCTCCAGCAGAAAAATAGGCCCACAACATCAAAAATACAGCAGTATATTTAATTGTACACATGGGGTACTTTTTTATCCCTGTGCACCAAACCCATCTTGAGTGTTTTCTTCTAAAAAGCTCATTTTTTAGTTTCATCTGATCATAGAAGCCAGTCCCATTTGAAGTTACAGTCATGTCTGATAACTGAATATGCTGGAGTTTGTTTTTGGATGAGCTAGGAGATTTTTTCTTGAAACCTTCCCAAACAACATGTGGTGATGTAGGGACTGTTTGACAATATTTTTCTAATGTTTTCTGACCCCGAGACCCAGCTATATTCTGCAATTCTACAGCTGTGATCCTTGAAGAGTCTTTGGTCACTCAAACTCTCTTCCTCACCGTGCATTAGGACGATATAGACACACGTCCTCTTCCAGGCAGTTTCATAACATTTTCTGTTGATTGGAAATTCTTAATTATTGCCCTGATGGTGGAAATGGGAATTTTCACTGCTCTAGCTCTTTTCTTAAAGCCACTTCACTAATTTGTGAAGCTCAATTATCTTTTGCTGCACATCAGAAATATATTCTTTGGTTTTTCTCATTGTGATGGATTATTAAGGGAATTTGGTCTTTGTGTTCCTCATATTTATAATCCTGTGGAACAGGAAGTCGTGGCTGGACAATTTCTTGCTCCTAGTCACCCTGGTGTGCTAAAAAATTTAAATATGAATGGAATATACTTCAGAGATATTTTACTCACAAGAATTTCTAGGGATGCCAATAATTGTGGCCAACATCCATTGGAGAAAAACATTTATTTCATCATGAGATTTTCTCCCCACTTTCAATTGTTTTACTTCAATGATAGGTTAGCATTTTGTAATTTTTTTGAGGGAAAGATCAAAAGGATAAACAATGCCGATTTATTTTCACAGCTGCCTTTGCTCATATTTATCAAGGGTGCCAATAATAGTGGAGGGCACTGTATATATATATATTATTTATTTACCCCCCCGCCCCACTTCGCTTAATCTTAATAAATGCAAAATGCCAAAGAATAAATCTTAAAAAAGTTGATTAAATTGTTATTTCTGCTTTAGTCACATGTGAACGTAATATTGTATTTCATTTTTTATTAATTATTTCTAAATGCAAATCTGAACTATTTATCCACATTGATTTTTTTATTGATTTATTTCATTTTCTAATAATTATAAAAAATTTACAATAAATTATAATATTACATTAAATCATTAATCAGGAATTATTAGCGGTGATTAAAATAATTTGAAATGATAGAAAATCATTGAATTTAAAAAAAATATATATGCATTTATATTTATTATATTTTTTTGATAAGAGGTGTGCTATAACTTAGTGATCAAACTTATGATTTTGGCCTGGTAGATGATAAAACAGGTGTAAAAACATTTAATGTCATTTGTGAGCTGAACATGTACATCACAAATAAACATTTCTTACTTCGTAGTAAGAGTGGAGCTACTTTGAATAGAGCGACTCGCACACACACTGTTCTGTTTCCCAGCATTCCCTGCCTGTGTCCTCAAACGCCCCTGACTTGCACAATCATTGTAACAAGAGTCCAAGAATCAGAATGACTGATCAAGCAGACAAGAACCTCCTCTGTGTCTTCCCCAAAGCACAACA
The DNA here is from genome assembly GCA_027422415.1 of Schizothorax lantsangensis. Lineage (NCBI taxonomy): Eukaryota > Metazoa > Chordata > Actinopteri > Cypriniformes > Cyprinidae > Schizothorax > Schizothorax lantsangensis. Next base: position 27,072,852 of record CM049843.1, on the reverse strand, counting down.
AACCCAAAAACAGCACTTCACTTAAGCTATCGACTCCTAAGCAGAGACTCAAAAACAAAAACCAGCTTGTCTTCACCTCAAGTCAACTGTCTTCATTTATATTTATGCCACTAAAGCCCGACAAACCTAACTAGTAAATCTACAGGGTTTCAGTTGTGTTTCCCAGATGTCAGAAATCACTCAGGAAGTGTAATCCAAGCATTTAAAACGTCGTTTTTGAGGGCTCTCCCAACAGTCCCGTAAAGCACGCTAATGCTCAGGGACGTGCCGTCATCACTCTCTCTCAGCGGCCGAAAGAACGGGAAGAACTACAGCCATGTTAAATTAATCACAAGAGCTCAGAAAGACTGCGGCAGAGAGGGGAGGCTGTAAACTGCTGGTTTTGGGTTTGTGGTCATTACAACCGTCAGCGTTTCCTGCTCCAGGGCTGTAAAACGTCTTGCCAGGTCGTCGTGACTGCATCCATGTCATTTACTCAGAAAAAGGCCCAAACGCCACTTGACCAGCCATTCACACAAGTACAAATTTCCAGATAAATGGAATACATTGTACAGACAAATACATGGTTTAGGACTAAACACTTCAAACTGAAAGTCTCATCACTAGTGGTCAACCGATATGACGTGGTACCCTGATATGCAAACAAACATGTTTACCAAAGCTGACAATAGATTTTAAAACTGTAACAAGAAGAAATAATTCTATTAAATCGGCCAATTAAGGTCAAACGGGGTCTGAATTTCAATTTAGAAAATGGGGGAAATTACCCCCTTAGGTGAGGTGACCCATGAGGGAGGGATTTTTAATTTGAGTGCAATCATCACGCCTAAATGTTTTTTGTTTTTGTGATTTATAATTATGTGTCGATTCATTTTTATATTGTTACTTACAGAAATTAGAAAACATACGATTCTAGATGGTGCTATGGGGTGATTTTGTTGCGCAGTAGCTTATACCAGGGGTTTACTGCTGTCTCTTAAGACAGAATGCATGGATCCAATATACAGTTGCACATGCTTTATACTCAATTGTTTATGTTTACTTAAAACATAACATTGTGTTTACGTGGATACTATATGACTATTTGAGAGGTGGATTTATGTGTGAAAAAAAGAGTTGTTTGAGAGGTGGGTTTATGCGAGCTTGCTTTGGGTGTGAGCGCACAGAAACCGTCTCTTAGAAAAAGTGCGTGCGTACTCTTTTGCATCTTCTTGCACTTGAATGATTTAAAACTGTTTAAATTGGTAAGATTAAAAGCATGTGCAAATGATACACTGTCAGTTTTTATGAGTGTTTTGACGCTAAATTGTTTGCGGGAATTTCACACATTATTAGCGCGCAACCTGCGGGAATGAGTAAAATTATGAGCAATACCCGCAATCCTCCACCGAACATTCAAGCCCTGCTGAAATATTGGCCGATATGTCATCCTTACCACTAGCTTGTCGTACTAGTCTTCAACAAAAAGTCGCAGAATGAAGAAAGCTAATTTAGACATGTTTTGCATGATAATTTATTTTTGGGACTGTAGCTACATGATGCACATGATCTGAGATTAGATATACAAAATGAGCACAATAATGCAGACAACCAATCAAATAAAATCTGTTTAATGTAAACACAGCTTCCACAATACTTCTACCAAAAATGGCAGTTTTCTGCAAGATTTTGCAACTTTCAGAAATCATTTAAAATAAAAAAGAAACAATTTTTAATAGCCAATTTATTATTAATTTTATATCATTATTGATTAGGGTTGCACAGGGGTGTAAAATGTCTGGTAAATTTTCCAGAAGTTTTCCGCTTTTTTTGCAACTCTAATATCAGCAGACCAATATATTAGCCAATACTTTTTGAGATTATTGGCATGTCTCTGTTTGGCCAATTTGTCAGTTTACAAAATCTAGTGACATTTCATTTTTATTTATTTTTAAACCACCTCGTTCTCTAGATACTGGTATCGGCATTGGCCATTAAAAAAACGCATATTAGTTGACCACTACGTTTTATGTTGTAACATTTTCCAGATATCTATAATGCATATTTAATAAGCTGATGCAAATTCATATGCATATCAACTAATTTGCACACACAGAACTTAAATCAACATTTTAACACATTCACTTTGAGACTCTGAAGCATTCCGATCCAAAAGCATCTCCACACTCAACCGAAGGTCGTACCCTGAGGGCACGTCTCACTGTGCGCTGAATGAAAAGGTGTTGTGAGTCAAGGTTCAACTGAAGGACTCACTGTGGGAATAAGCTTTATATAGACTTACCTGCTGGGAGCCCAAGACCGCAATGACTGTTAGCGCTCACGCTGCTGGATCACCTGAAACAAACAAACAAAACACACAACCATCACCCAAAGTGATAAACGCTGCCAAACAGCTGGAAATAAGAAACGAAACATCAGCTACCAGTAGATTTTGCTCAGACGGCAGAGGTTTATCAAAGCTCTTCAAATAACTAGGTGTACTTCCTCCATGATCTGATGTAGCCTACTTTGTTATCTCTCCAAACACTTGGAATGCACACGAAAGCCAAAAGATAAAAAACGTAGACAGTAAACCCTCTAGTCAACCCCCTCAAGTCAATAAATGCCAAAATATAGTCAGGCCAAAAACCTTAAAATCGTAACTCCTGCAGATAAACCTCGAGGAATCATGCTAAACATTCTTAACGCACCTCTTCTGCATGCCACAATTCATAGTGTCAACACAGTTTTATTACCATGGAACAATAACACATTGACATTTTTTTTTGTTCTTGTAGTTTTTAACAACTCAATGTACAAGCTTACCACACCACTAACCAATTAGCCTGCTAACTTAAGGCCTTTTCAAACAAAGAACAATAACTATATTAGTGTCCACACTAAAGGTCTTTGCACACAGAGTCCGAAATTCTCGTCCGAAATATTCGCACGTTAAAAAATAAATACAACCTCACATTGTGTCAATCATGTTTACACACTGCCTCCGAAAGTTTCATTCGTCATAAAAAAATTCGGATCAGGTTCGATTTTCTGCATTTTCACATCTGTAGCATGCATTTTGATAGGAAAGGATGTCGAATACAGAAAAACGCATACGAAAATGTCAGACTCAGTGTGCAAGGACCTTAATGGACGATAACATTCTGTTTATTATAAGCGCATACTGTAGGTTTTTTTTTTTCTGTCTGCCAATTTCAACGCTCAAGCTCTTTATATCTAGGTGGATTCTGATTTGCTGTCAGAATTTTTATCGTTCATCAGCTAGAAAAAAATGCTCGAAATGTGAACCCAACGACATTGTTACAGACAGTTGTGGTGTGGACTTCTCCATTCTCTCCCTCCGCTATTATCACTATCATCCTTCGGGTGAATGGCCCTTTAGCCAAATATAGCTACTGTTCAGTTATACAGTTGTATATGCATATATATATATATATATATATATATATATCTTTGATGAGGCAATACAAACTGCTACCCTCAGTGGACAGACTCAACTCAATAGATGGACTAAATAGTTACAGCACTTTACTAACAAAAGCAGCATAATGATTTGTCTATGGTTGGGGTTTGGTCACATTAATTGTGATTTAGGAAATCGTTGTGGGCAAAATACAGTCATTTCAATAGAAATTTGCACAAATCAAGAATTTGCACAAAGAAAGATTTTCCCATGCAGATTTCCTATCAAGTTTAAGTTGGTCAAGTGAATTCACGATTTTAACACCAGAAAGCTTTGTTTAAAAGTAGCTTCTGTGTACACTATTGACAATGGACCTTTTGCCCGCAAAATTCCACCAAAATGTGACCACACCTTTACTTTAAAATTTGCCAACACCAAAAACAACAACATTAAACCAGTCATACCACACCAAAATGTTGGTTACATTTTATATTTGAGGAAGTAGAAGTGACAAACTTTATTTTGTTTACACAAAAGGGATTGACACCTGTGAATAAATGTGACATTTTTCCTGTTGCTCTCTTTCATACTAAGTATGAAAAGTATGTAAGAGCTCAACAGACCTCCATCAAAGAGATCAGCTGAGGGGAAAAACCCACCAAATTGACCCTGTCTAGAGCCCTCGGGGAGTTCCGCAGCATGTGATAACCATCTTTATCGTCTGTACCAACACATCTGTCTAAACACTGCTAGGTCAACCACACAGTGGGTAGTAAATGCAGCGAGTCTCTACGTTATTTCACTCGGTATGTCCGATTATGATACGCTCTATACAAATAAAGGATCCAAATGGGTTGGGAACCAAAGAAGATTTTGGGTTTGCAAAGAACTTCTCAAAAACAAGAGGTTCTTTTAAGAACTGTTCACTGTCTCGTCTTAATAATCTGAAGAAACCTTTTCACTCTCAAAAATAATAATTCCTAAGGGGACTTTTCACAACAATGCCATAGAACCATTTTTGGTCCCCAAAATAACCTTTTTAAAACTAGGCTATTTAAAAAAATGTAAAGAACCCTTTTCCACTCTAAAGAGCCTTATGTGCAATTGAAAGATTCCATGGATGTTAATGGTTCTTTATGGAACCACTGACACCAATAAAGGACCTTTATTTTTAAGAGTTTAGTTACACAGTTCTGAAATTCAATGTTCACTAAACTCAAATTTGTTTAATGCTGTTATGCTACATGCAGATAATTCGGTCACACTCCACTCACAGTGCTGATGGGGTTCAGGGTCACTTAGATAACATCAGCACTTACATAATTGTGTCTGGCCTGTGTTGTCCTACAGACAGCTGGTGGCCCCTGAGGTGAGGTGATTCCTGCTCTGCCACTTATGCAAGCTTGCTAGCCACATTTCAGTTGCAACCGAAACAATTAGCATCTGTTTTCACACTTCCAGACCTTTTTTGGCTGGGGAACCCATTCAATTTTGGGTTTTACTGCAGAGAGCTCTCAGTTATTTTAAAAAAACCGTGCCAATTGTGGGAAATGGGGATGCTTATGCAACACTGGATTGTCAGTGTGATTCTGTCAGACGGCTCTGAAATTCACAGACTCTCATTCTTGTGTTGGACTCTTTTCATCACCCTGAGCATTATAAGAGGGCTTATAAGAGGACTGTGCTGAGATTTTTTTGGCATACTTGGGTAGCCCAAACCATCATTACTCTAGTCTCAACCTCAGACGGCACACCCACTGTCCGTTCGCTGGACGCTTGCCTACAAAAATGGCTGAAATCACCAGTTCCAATCTGATTAGTGTTTGTCATGAATTCTGAACGATATTATTATATTAGTCTGGGAAATGCATGAGGTATACATGTGATACTGCCAGTCTGTGGTTGTCAGACATGGTCTGAACCCAACAGAGTGATCAAAGAGCTGAGAGGAAGTCCACTTTGAACGGCTACAAAGTATATTTGACAGACTTACGGGCAGATGAGTGTTCAGTAAACCATCTCAATATGTAAGTATCTCTCTATGCCAGAACAGATGGTGCTCGGGAATCCCTTCAATAAATGATAAAAGCCCCTCAGGACCACTGCAGTGGACTGACAAGCCTTGAGAATATGAATACATTCATGCCAGTGTTTGCAAGGGTACTTTTGAATGGAGATTGATCTGTGTGTCGTTACGTAGCGGCCAATGCAATCCTCTCTTCTAAAACCTACCTAGCTTACATGGCATGACATAATGGGTCTTAATTACAGTCTTAATCACTTTAGCAGAAAAATAGGAGGAGTGAAATATGCCTTCTAGACCAATAACAGCAAGTTTTCCTGCTACCAGGAGTTTCAATTGTATTCATGCTAGAGTCTATGGGCTGAAAATTCAACCCAAAATGTTTTATATTTTACATAAAATGTAGTATTTTTTGTATATAAAAATTGCGTATTGTTTAATAAACATGAATTATGTACTTTGGTTCTTCATCAAAGTCATTACGAATCATGATATGATTCAAATAAACTGGATTCATCATTCTCAAAGTTTATCAAGCTGTATAGGCATATAAATAAATTACTTAATGAGAAACAAATATAACTCTAGTAAATACTATTTGTTTGACTGTAAATTACCTTACCATATACAGTAAAAAAAAAAAGACTTAACCGTACAATACTTAAAATGTGCAGTATTTTACAGTAAAATTGTATAGGTTTTGGAAGTAAACGTATTAATTACTATATAATATGTGACCCTGGACCACAAAACCAGTCATAAGGGTACATTTTTTGAAATTGAGATTTATACATCATCTGGAAGCTGAATAAATAAGCTTTCCATTGATGTATGGTTTTTGTTAGTATAGGACAATATTTGGCCGAAAATCTGGAAACTGTGGGTGCAAAAAAAATCTAAATATTGAGAAAATCGCCTTTAAAGTTGTCCAAATGAAGCTCTTAGCAATGCATATTACTAATCAAAAATTACGTTTTGATATATTTACGGTAGGAAACTTACAAAATATCTTAATGGAACATGATCTTTACATAATATACTAATGATTTTTGGCATAAAAGAAAAATCGATCATTTTGATCCATACAATGTATTGTTGGTTATTGCTACAAATATACCTGTGCTACTTATGACTGCTTTTGTGGTCCAGGGTCACATATATGGTGAAAATCATTATAGATTTTACATAATCATTTTTTTTATATTATAAACAGTGTTAAAATGATTGTATTGCTTTTAAAAAAACACAAAAATGATCTTATTTATGATGAAATATGTTCTCATAAGTTCCTGCATGCATCAGTTTGAACATATTTGATCAAATGTGTGTTTTCTACTGTACCACCTGTATTTGTTATGCTCATTATCAGTACATTTTAAAAGTAAAGAGCAGATTTTGGTACTTCAAGTAAATAGGTAGCCTATAACAAGATTTTATCATTTAATGAACTATATCGTTATAAGTTGTAAAATACACAGGTATCTTGTAATACCGTAAACACTGTCGCAGTATAGTTTTTACAGTGAATTTCTGGCAACCAAAGCTGACATTTTTTTTTTTACAGTGTGATTGTTTTACTACCTGTATTATTATGCTGATAACTATATTTTAAGGCACAAAGCAGATTTTAGTAGTTCAGATATGATGGTATAGTAACATTATAACAATTAATGATCTATAGACTTATAGAACTATAAAACAAGCACCTAAATGCTTTCAGTAAAGCCTGAAACATTCAGTTTTTACCGTAACGTAAACTGGATTTTTAAATGAGGAAAACTATACATTTAAAAAAATAATAAAGAAATAATTATTGATTGGTTTACGTCAGCTACTATACTTTGTTTACTGACATTGCTTGGTAAACAGTGTTTTAATGGTCCATCACTTCCACAATGAAACACTGCCGGTGCACCGAAGAGGAAAACCTGCTTTTAACTCGTCTGACGGTTATCTGATGTAGTGACTCAGAATCCCCAGGGAACGAGCAGCTCAATGGTGACGAGAAACTCTCGTGTGTAGTGACCGTAGCCAAAGCACGAACACATACAAACACTCAGAGCGGAGATACGAGGTCGTTGCAATCTCACAGCTGGAGCAGATGGGCCGGCAACCTTTTGCTCCAATGAAAGGATGAGATTTTTAAACAAACAGCATGTGGTTTATGTAAAACAGCCTGTCACTGCATCAAAGGGTGCTTCCTAACTTTTAATACAGCCTAAGTAACTGATTTATCTTATAAATTTATGAAGTTCTAATGAAATACAGACTAATTTCAGAGATAAAAATGGGTGCGACCACTAAAAAAGCAGAAACTATGTTAGATCTATTCATCAAAAAAATGATAAACTTGTCATTATTTACTCATCCTAATGTTGTTCCAGACCCGTATGTTGTTATTTTTTCTGTACAATTCAAGAGGAGAAACTTTTTAAAGAATCGTTTCAGTACAATTATTTCAGTTGTTCCTTACACAAAACTATCTTATGAATTCACAAAGCATATGAATAAAATACATTTTTGTTGTTTTCTTTTGGTCCTGGTCACTATGAACCTCTGTTGTATGGCAACAGCTGTAACTATTGTTCAAAAATGAGGGTGAGTAAACGACAACAATTTTCATTTTTTGCTCAACTATCTCTTAAAACGTTAGTTGATGTATGTTTATATGCTGGTATGAATCACCAAATTGCTAATCGCATCAAAGATCTTCAGTCACACCCTTATGTTACATGATTTGTATCTTACGGACATGACTGTGGTGATGGGAGGGTTTCGGTTCATTGAGCACTGAAAGAGCAACTGATCTGATACACATAGATCTCCTGTGAGGCGTGAGGACTGCACACACCCAAACACACAGATGGACGAGAGAGAGAAACAACTGTGACCTTTTCATGCACTGTCAGGCTCATTTCTTCCTTCGTGTCAATCTTTTGTTTTAACAATGCAAATGAGGACAAAATATGCCAAATGTCATGTTGAACCACTCATGTGGATCCCAAACGTCCCTTACCACATAACCTTTCTTACCATAAAGACAAGCTCTCTTTAATCCAATAATGCTAGTACAGACAAAAACTAAGAGGGTCAATTATACAGAAATACTTTACTCGGGCATTTAAGAATGACCATAAGAATATTTCAGATACTGTGCAAGAAGATCGGTCCGCTGGTTAGTCAGGTTATGCCGTCCCATCTCACAAAGTCAGAAAGTTTGATGCGCATGGAGGAATTTATTTGGCAAATGTGTTTCCATCTCCCATTATTCGCATTAACCCTTTTTTGCACAAGTCAAAAAACACCTCAAGTGAGTGTAAAAACCTTTTTGCGAATAAATTGATTTTTTTTAAATTTGCCATTTCCATCACTCGTTTCTGATACGATACTTCAAAATGCACAACAGTGTGATGGAAACATAGCTACTGAGTTGCCTCTGATACAATCAAACATCTACTAGGTGGGAAAAAATATGCAAAATTTACTATTTAGCTTTCACAACTAGCCGTCTTAAGGAAGCCCTGCATAAATGCACTGGATTCCTAGTTTACCTAATAGACATTTGAAGCAATTTACGTAAGGGTGTTTTTAGACCTTTAGGTCAGTGGTTCTCAAACTTTTTATACCAAGTACCACCTCAGAAAATATTTGGCTCTCCAAGTACCACCATAATGACCAACATTAAAATACAGTAGCGTAGTAGGCCTAACTATTCAGCTACAGCTCTGCACAGTTCAAACACGAGGCAGTTTTATTCCTAAAAAGAATATTGTTGTCAGCCACTTTAACATTGTAAATACACAGTTTGAACATTAACACTGCACAGTGCTTACAAACAGGTAAATAAAAAAAACGTAATGTTTAAATTAAAATGTGTTGTACCAAGGGCCGTTTCTCAATACCAAGTAGAGCTGCACGATTAATCGTTAAAAGATCGCGATCTCGATTCAAATACCCTCACGATCTAATTTCTGAATGACAACGATTCGCCCGTGTCTATTAAAACTTTGAAAAAATCAAACCGGAACATTCAAATCTGCATTCGCGCTGCTGCTGATCCAGAGAGCAGACAGTTAACATGTTTAGGTAGCTTCACAAACAGTCTTTTCAACTACACAGTATGATTTCTGTCTTACAGTCCTAGAAATACTGGGATAAAAGTTTATAGTTCGGCTACAAACATTGATGTCTATGGTAGCGATCAGCCACTCATCTTTTGAAAGCAACTGGCGCTTCAAATAACGTTTGTGTCGTTGCATCATTTCGCCACTAGGTGGCGAGTGACATTTGTTATTGAATCATTCATTCGAGATTCTCAAAAAACTGATTCATCCATTAATGAAACAAGTGTATGAGTGAGTCATTGAATCATTAATACAAACCAATTTTTCATCATTTTAACTAAAAGTTGGTGTATTAAATACACTATATTTTAAATACATATATAGACAAAAATGTAAATCTGAGCTGTTTCAACTGAAAGAAACTCGCATTGACTGATCTTAAAATATATCACAAGATGCACACCAGAATGTTTTTTTCTAAGCACGTTTATAAAAATTGCTTAAATGTCTTAATTGAACTATGATCTAATCCTGGCTTAGTCTAAAAATACTGTATTATATATTAAAATGTTTAATAATTCATTTAAATTAAACACTCTTAAATAGACTGCAGTTGTCACACATTATTTTGTTTAGTTCAGAATCGTGGGAGAATCGTGATCTCTATTTGAGAAAAAAAATCGTGATTCTCAATTTATCCAGAATCGTGCAGCTCTAATACCAAGTTCGCAAAGTTCGGACTTGCGTCCTCGGTAGTTCGGACTTCACAAGTTCGACTCGGGAGTGCGAACTCCTGAGGACGGGAGAACACAAGTCCGGTAATTCTGCAAATGGAACAGCAGCGTACTTGATAACGTCAGTCAATATACGATGAAATACGATATCAAACACCACTGCCTCTTTTTGTTTTCATGTATACATATTAATAGCCGCAAAAATTTATTTCAGGGAACGTACATACATTACAGTGAAAATAAATATTACATCAAACAGCGTTGCCTCTTTTCTGTTTCATTTAAAATATGAATTGCCACAAAAATGTGGTTCATGCAAAGTGTACACCCATTACAATAAAACGAAATGATATCAAACACCACTGCCTTTTCATTTTCTTCAAAATATAAAACACAACCCTCTTTTCGTTTTCATTTTAAAAATATAAAACATTAATATGTGGTTTAGGTAATATGTGCACATATACTCAGATTCACTGTATAATAAAATGAAATATGACAAGCACAACTCTGCCTTTTTTGTTAAACGTCAGTTTTAATGAACAATAATAGCCATTATAAAAGTAAAGTATAAGAGACGTAATAGGAAATAAAGACAAAAGCAAACAAATCAGTCACGTTAACAAAGTAAGCACTGTATTACGATTAATAAATAAATAATTTATGAAAAATAACTTTGTGCTCAACCAAAACGACATGACCTGGAAGAAATAATAGATTCACGAGACCAAAGATTGCCTGTTAGATATACCCAAAACGAATTTTACCTCATGTTTAATCACTACAGAGACATCAGAGCCAGCGGCAGATGTCAGAAGGACGTTAGCCGAGGTGAGGCTGCTCTCGGCGGATACATGAGCACTGAGCGCCCGGTGATCGCCTGGAACTCACGTCTCTGAAATCGGCGAAACTAATTTTCAAATAGGCGCTATCTTTATAAATAAACCGCAGATTTGAGTTTTAAACAACTACATTCTCGCCTGAAATACTCTTAGAATGGCATTTCATGACACAATAACAGTAATATTTTGAAATTTTGCGGGTTTTCCCCTCTCTGCCATTAACGCTCGCTGATTGGTGCGAAATGCATTCTGGGATACCTGGCTGCCTCAAGTTCGCACAAGTCACCTCTGATGCATCCTTGATAAAAGGGGCGGAGCAAGAACACATCCGGGATTTTAACTGTACTTGGCTAGACGTGAACTTTGAATTGGAACAGTACTTGGGCGACGACTGATGACGTTTCACAAGTCCACAAGAACACAAGTACAGACAAGAACGCATATTGAGAAACGGCCAAGGTCTTCAGGATAACTTAGAAAAAAAAAAAAAAAAAAAAAAAAAATCACCAGCTGGGTGTTCTGAAGGAGGTTGGAATTCAAATTTGCAGGACAGTTGGTCCCCATGAACAGGATTGAAGAACTAGGGCCTAAACGAACCAAGCTAAGGAAAAAAATTATCAGATTACGAAATAAACATTCCAAACGAGCCAGGTTCAGTTAAGTAAATGCTAGTTTGTAGGTGAGGTGGGAGATGGGAATGCTCAAGTTAAATTGCCCACTTCTGATCTCAAAGCATTCCAAACAATTCTAGTCATACTGCATTCCCGATAATTTGGATAATAACCAATAGAATGATATTTTAGATGCCACCATTTTGGGAATAATGTCAAATGGCACTTCTCAATGCAGATCACTCTGCTCCAATTTAACAACTGGAATGTCCAACTCCTAGTACCATTCCCAAAAGTGGAGGTGGGAGATAGAGCAAGTTTAGATCCAACCCCCGATTAAACACACCTGAACCAAGGTAATCAAGGTCTTCAGGATTTCTAGAAACTTCCAGGCCGGACAAGCTGGAGCTGAATTCTGGAGGACTTCCAGGACCAGGATTGGACAATCCAGTCCTAGCTGAAGTTCCAAAACAGCTGGATGGAACACAACAGAATGGAACCGACTGATGGGGTCTCAAAGTGTTGTTACCATTTTTGATAATCTTAAAAATGGGGAATGTAAAAAAAAAAAAAAAAAAAAAAAAAAAAAAAAAAACTGCACAAGATACAATGTACTGGTCAAAGTTCTCCTAAAAAATTCCAAAATTGTCAAGGAACCATCAAAGATCTTCCTCTTTTTGTTTTTCCTACTTTTCTATCCGTAATCTTACTGGCCCACCACATACTCCTCAGATTCAGAGGTAGATGTGATCTTGCTTGTCAACTTGTTGCGAAATGTCACTCTTGGCTGATGATACACAAGCACCATGCAAGCACTACCTTCAAAAAACATCCAAATACTACAACTCCAACTCTCCCAAGATTGTTCCATTGGGGAAAACAGTAATTCTTATTGCAGCTAAATTGTTCTTTTCAAGGTTTGTGTGACACAGGCCATGGACCAGATCCATCCGGTGCACTGCCGTCATCACAGAGACCCATCTTGTGACATCACAGGGTCACTGGTTTCCCCTTCCTCCCTGAATAGAGCCATCACAATGACTGCTCCATGAGATCATATGGGGTGACCGACATACATCCACTGACAAAAGACAAATTCAAGGGAAGAAAGTGACACCATCAACATTGTCTTTCCTCAAAGCTTGTTGTGTCAGCTTTGTAACCCACGAGACCATCTGTCAAAAAGAACATGAGCACTTCCTGTCCACTTAATCGAGAAGAGGAAGAGGAAATGGAATGTTTTCCTGTCCCTGCAGTGGATTGCATCTCTGTCACTTGAACACACACACACAGCATAAACACAAAACAAACGCATAGGTTTGAAGCAACTAGCTAAAAGTAGCACCGTTGCTAACTACTACATTTCCCAGTAGAGTGACAATAGTTCAGCTGTTCACACAATATAGCTAGTAGCTAGCCAATAGCTGATTTAATACTTCTTCCATTAAGCAGTGTTGTACCACCACAACAAAATGCTAAAGGGCCATTCCACCGAAAAGGACATTATAGGTACAAACATGCACCATTTTATTATTAAGCAAAGTGACCTGCACATTAATCTAACTGTCTGAAAATATAGCATTTGTGCATGTCCCCAGTGTCTAACGCTACATTTGTAATGTTTAAAATCCTTCAGTGCAGTACCTCCATATCCCATCTGTGCTTTAAATACATTTATTTCCCATATTTTACAGGAGTCCTGACACATCTGTCAACAAACAAGAAGGCATGCAGCATATTGTAACGCTGGCTGGGTCCATTATAAATATACTGTCCTGTTACCTAAATTATTTCTTAGATGTTACTTGAATCTGTGGTGAATCACTATAATTTGCTGAGTATTCTCATAATATTAGCATGTACTCCAGCTAGATTATATGGCTAATTTTATCCTAAAATCTCAATCCTGTTACTTTCAGTCCTGTCCTATACCTGAGTGTAACAGTGTCATCTGATTTATTAATGTAAATATTAGGCTACATCCATACTAACAGATACATTTGAAAATGCATCTTTTTCTCTTGGCCTTCTATCCACACTGAGACAATGCTTTTGCCCAGAGAAAACCATGGTTGTTCCTGCATTGTTGTTTTATATTGCATTCCTGCAAGTATGACAGAAAATGTACTTGAAATTTCTGTCCTGTGGCAATTATGTATTAGACTCATTTATGGAATGGCATTTGTGGGCTGCGCTATAAGAAAACAATATTCAAAGAAAATCTAAAAATATATTATTTAAGCTTATCTTATAACCCGTCCTCTACCCCTAAACATAACCCTAACAAAAACCTCTGCAGACCACTAGATTTAAATAGAAACATTCACAAGTCAATGTTCAACACTTTCACTATATCAGTACATTAATCCTCATGTGTGTAGTCAAACCTGTATAGTAATATAATGGATACTCACTCCTGTTACCCATTTCATTCCTGTTACTAAATAGCTAAAGTTAAACCATTATTTTTTTAATTAAGTTTGATCCATAATTTATCCCATTATTTAATAAATTGCATCACAGAAAATTGATAAGCTTGAGGTTTGAGTCGCCATTAAAATGAAAAAAATGAGTTTGTGTACTTCAGCTGATTTTTTGAGCATGAAACCAACAATTTCTTTAAAATAAACACCTCTAAACATGCTTTTTAAAAGACATTAGAGTTTTTAACAGGACTGAGAAAAATACATCCATCTTCCACTTAAAAATTGTGTAAAAAATTAAATAAAGTTACCTGAGATGGACCAATATAGATTTAGAATAGTTAAATATGTGTATTACTAGATTCAGTCAGCAATGGCAAAATGCTAAACTGCTATTTAACATATCTTATCATCATCTAAACATTGGGAAATTTGATCCATTTTAGAGAATTAGTTCATTCAGAAGGTTGATTTAAATAGACTGGTTTAAAAAAAAAAATTAATAGTTTAGTGTTGCTAACTCATTTATGACTAGCTTGACTGCACTATTAGGATCAGCTAGCTTCTAGCAACTGTTAACTTGTATCTACTGTTGCTTCCCCAACCCTGCTATCTGTTTTCACGGCCACACATCCTCAGTGGAAACTCTGATATGAGTTTTTAGCTGTGCTTTGATATGCCTGAGACCTGCAGTGCTCTGTTATCTCACAGTGAACCTTGTGCTTCTCACCATCAGGAAAATGTTGTGACGTGAAAGCATAGTCCTGTATATGTGAGGATTTGTTTGCTATACTTTCTGAGGTAAAATGTTTCAAAATATCCACACGTTAAACCTATTCAAAATTGTGTCTTCACTAGCAAAGAACACAAATTAGCCATAAATGTCTTTTCATTTTTTTATATATATTTTTTAAAATAAAGTAATATCTAGCAATTATGATTAGCTTGCCAAACACCATAAAAGTTGTTGATATGACATATACATTTCAAATTTCACGTTTTCTTAAGCCACTGTAAGGAACATTCTGAAATTTAAGTTGTTACTCACTAAAAACATCTTCAAAAACACATTAGCTACATGATGCTTTAAACTCAAAGACGCAACAGGACTGTCCTAAACGCAACCACAAGGCCTTGATCTGAACTCTGGATTTTGAGCCAAGCCTCCAAAAAGCATTTTTCACAAGTTCTTAAGTGCAGGAGTCAAAAAGGTTTAAGTACTTAAGACAAACAACAGTAGGAGATTCCTCATACAATGATATCAGCTTTACTCAGGGAGGGGGTCAATGTGTGCTTGCTGTCAAAATACCAACTCTAAACTAGCACAGCGATTCATGACAGGGTTTGATTGATGCCGGTCGGTTCAAGAACTAAGAGCGTCACATAGAGATCATGGCTCGACACCAAAAGCCTTTGGGGTTTGTTGGCCGGCAATAATGGTCTTGAGAGAGAGTGAAACTAGAGTCATTTTTCCAGTGATTTGTTTTTCTAAGGTGATAACACATTACAAACTTGATGCTGGTGTTGCATTTTACAGAAGACTATGACTGCAAAAACAGCAGGGAAAAGGCTGCTAAATATCAAGAGGAACATCTACTACCATAAATGTCAAGAAAATACAATCTCAGGCAGATAGAACCTGCTGTGCCACGTACTTTCATGGTCATTTTTAAGAGTAAACCACTGCCTCGTCCTTGACTAAATTGCCACATCCAGGAAACGGCCTGTAAGTGGTAAAGAGCTGGTGGAAAAGAGTGTACATTTAAACCTCAGTCATTATGCAAGAACGCTGCCCTCCATTTGCTCTTTAAATCTTTCAGTGTTATGTCCAGTTTAGCAACACTATAGCAAAATTAGGACAGCATAACGCAAGTGTTAACCACAGATGAAGAGTGGGCCCTGCCCTGTAAACAGTGCTACGAGAACAAACTGCAATATCCTTCTCCAATAAACTAGCCTCACCCATAGCCCTTCTGATGGGTCAATAACATTTTCATTTTCATAGTCTTTTTAGTCTATCAGCATATTAAAAACATGCATAGAATTACGTAAATGCACCTATTATGAGTATGTTTTTAACTTCTGAATTAAAATTCATGTTTATAGTTATAAGAGGCACTAAAAAGTCTTTATAAAAGTTACAACTTAGTAGACTGGCGCAATCTTGGCCAGTAAAAAAAAAAAAAAAGTAATGTGGTGTGACAAAAAAACAGACTATCAAGGTTAATAAGTCTCTTAAATTTAAGATAATTTTACCCTTTAGACAAGACAAGTTTAGTTCAGTTTGTAAAATGCCACGTGGTGCAACTCAATATTTAGCTATACATTATTTTTATTTTTATAGTCATGTATGAAAGGTGTAAGGAAAATAAGTTTTTACATTTTACTTGATGGTTGCACTACATGACATTTTTAGAGAAATGCAAATTAAAAATATACTCCAGAAAATAATGATTAAGATACACTCACACATAACCTAATCAGAATGTGAGGAAAATGGTTTTGTTTTTTTTATTTTGTCACACCACATGACAGTTTTAGAGACATGTAATTATTTTTTCTTTATCTTTTCTTGAAGTTGACGTGTGATTTTTAACATGGACAAGCTCAAATGTGAACCAGACTTTATCAAGTGTCAAAAGTCTACCTCCGCCAGACTAGACTTCACCAGACATAATCTGTGAGAGATTGACGGACAGCGACACTGCCATAAATTTCACCAGATCAGACATACAAACTTGCATCAACCGCTGCAACGTGACCACAGGCCAAACTCTGCTGTTACTCTACTATTAACTTTATCCATTACGACAGGATGCAACGAGCTGGATAAAAATAGCCTCGCTTCTCCATGAACTTGGACACACAGCCTGGAACCAAAGGACTGTGGACAAATAGCAGTGCGTTTGTTTGTTGAGTTTGTGTTGCGTGCAGATCGTTTATATCATTTTATGCCAACTCAAAGCTGGTTGTGCTTATCAGATATCTGTACAGGGCAGCTAGTGTCTGTGAGGAACGTGATCCCTGATGTACACGGTGAAGCTCCAGTAATAGAAGGGAATTCCATGCATTTGGAACGAGCTTGGACCTCCATCCATAATTTGGCAGGAGCATCACTTTCAGAAGGCTTTAGTGCTCTTATTACAGCACGCAGTAGTAAACTCTATCCTATCGGTCATTAACACTTCCCTAAATACCCACTGTAACATACACAATCATTATCAGGTTGAGGAGAATGAACTTGTGAACCGCCATTCCTAGCTGTGACTCCCATCAACCAATAGGAATTTTAAAAGTTCGCATAGATTCAAATATGTATTCCTGATTAAATCATTGGGATTTTGTGGACCTTCATCAAATGCTAGATGTACTTGATGAGGGTCCACAAACTCCCAATGATTCATCTAGGTACATTTGCATGTTAACTATGATGGAAGATTTTATTCCAAAAAGTGACCTTCAATTAATTGTGAGGTATTTTTATTTTTGTACATGCACACCCAACAGATGTCAAGTCTTGTTTGGGTCAGTCATATGAACTCTACAGATGAAACACAAATACATTGTGAAAATTAATAGCCTACTTGTCAAATGCAAGTAAAAATGAAACATGTTTTGGAACAAATTTGATTCATATACTCAATATTCACTAGTCCCCACCTGCTGGTGTAATTTTGAAACCTTCAGATAAAGTCAGCGGTAGAAGCACTGAATAAATGTAAACAAATCATTTTTTTTATTTTTTTCAATGAAATGATTTGAGTCACCAGGATGAAATCAAAATCCCCACTACCAGTAAAAGCCAAAATCTTTAGGCTAAAAGTTGCTCCTAAGATAGAAATTTAGGACCAACTCTGAAAATGATAGTTGTGTCACTACTAATTTTAAGACTCATAAATATTTTATCCAAGAGCAATTCACCAAGCATTTTAACCCTACAAGTAACTCCTAAACCCAGGACAGCCTAGATGTCCTTCTAAGTCCTCAAAAGTGAAATCCATGTTGCTACCAAGAAAACCCATCTATAGAAAAGAGGTCAAACCCCTGCCTTACTCTTATATTAAGGTAGGGCTGGGCGATATGGCCAAAAAAATTATCACGATAATTTTTTTCATATCAGTCGATATCGATAATTATCACGATAAATGTCAAATCTTTATTTCTTTCAAGTTTAAAGCCAGAATTTTGCTCTAAAGTGAAAGTTGTAGAAACCAGACCATTAATTTTCCTTAAAATAAATATTCAACTAGAAAAATTTATTTCTTAGTTGCTGCTTGTTCTAATGAGTGATATTGTTTCAAATCAAGAAACCGGTTCGGGTTGCCTGATAATATTAAAAATAATATCACTTGTTTGTCTCTTAGAAATGCACATTTGATAATAGCTTGAGTTAGGATGCAGAGGTAAATTTTTGTTCATTATCAAAATCAGTAACATCTGTAAAAATTGTAGCAACCTCAGTTTTATATGGTTAAATTTATTATGACCAAGTTTTAGTTTTGTTATTAAGCATTGGTCTCCCATAGTAGCATACATTTAAATCATGATAAACAGTTAAAACCACACATATAACACCTCAATACCATGGTAAAAAATATAACTATATGGTTTTTAGGTAGCCTATTTGTATGAAAAACCGTAGTCTAAAAACATTCAGTATAAATGCACACATGCAGCTATATAGCTTAATCACAAATACATACTATAATTATACACCATTACTCCAGTAATAAAATTCAGTGTGAATATCCCACATTTCTGCCACAATACCATGGTGCAGTGAGTGTTACTACAGTAAATCCATGGTAAATGATGGCGATGTGTAGATTGAAAAGCCTTCTGACTGTCTCGTTGCACACAGTGTTTCTCCTGTTTGGCTCTAAACTAGTTTAAATCATGAATGCAAGCACTTCATACTGAATCTCACAGCGCTGTTTAGTGCTCGCGTGACTCGAAACAACGTGACTCATTTGAATCGCGCCACACAGACTTTTATCCGCTCGGATCAAAGTCAAACTGCCGCGCGGCGCGATTCAAATGAGTCAAGCTGTTTCGTTCCGCTTTTGGCGCATAAACATTATATCGAACATTTATCGAGCTCTTCATATCATTTTATCGAGGAAAATTATATTGAGATAATTATCGTTATCGAATTATCGCCCAGCCCTATATTAAGGTTTCCTTAGTAAAACAATATCCTAAGAGTATTGTAAATAGCTAAAACTCCTACACTGAAAAAATTTTGGAGTAGGATTTACTTGAAAAAAGTTAGGAAACTTTTTTCACTTAGAAAATGTGAGTAATTTCAATAGAATTCCCAAGTAAAAACTAAACACAAGGAACTGTAGCTTTAATTAGATAATCTCAATTAAAGTTTACTTGGAATTTCCCAGTATTGACTTTGTTTATATATTTTACTGCAAAATAATCCTAGTTATCTTATTTAAAATTACCAAAGAAAATAAGTAAATTTAACATTGCCAGTTAGAGTTTGATGAATACGTAATTATTTTAAGTTAAATCGGCAATTTTCAAGTACATTTCACTTAGTCACGGTTTATAAACTTTACTCACACAACATAGCACTAAATATAACCATGCTATTAAAGCATGTGGTTCACTTACACACATATAAATAAACAAGTAGACAGCTTATTATCCTTCTAAGATAATATGTCCACTCAATTTATTACCCTAATGAAGAGACATCAATACTTGGTACACCATACACAATGATGGTAACCATCAGTGGTTATTGTTTGAGTATGAATGGGTCATTTTGAGTAGAAAATGAACTCCATATGTCACAAAATAGTAAATAAACCTACCTCGCTACCATAAAACAGTGTAAATACAACTCAAAAACAGTGAAAAGTGTAACCTTTTTAATTATTCATGCCCCAGTGCATGATAACGGTATCATAACCTTAAAGAAGTAAACAAACAATATTCCAAGTAAAATATACTTATAAGTTCAAACTTTAATTTCTACAAGCTTAAATTGAGTACTAATAGAATTTACTTAAAAATTCTTGCCTGAACTAAATTATTTAATGTAGAAATTACATTTGTTTTTATAGTATTTACTTCACCCAAAAATCATTTTTATCAGTGTAGCTATGAACTAGCTCTAGTTAACTAAACAGGACTAACTAGATAAGGAGGACTCCTAGTGGCAAGATAAAACATTTTGTGAATAAGGCCCTTGGTGTTTGTAACAGTAACTAGAGTACTGAATCTGGCTTTAATCATCATCAAGAGTCGACTCCAAATGTTCGAATCAGGAGAGTCGACTTTCAATTCCCAGCACTTCAGAATCAAGTTCTTTTTGGCATCGATTTCCCACCGTATAGATTTTGCAACATCTCTTTCCCTCAATGGAAAAATCAGTCATTAGAAGGTTAACAAGGATGCCTAAAGTTGTATCTCCAGAACACCATTGGCATACTGAGCTGTTTATCACCACCACATAAGAAAAAAATATTAACATAATTAAATTGTCACGGCAACAAACATATTTTCAACTTTAAAAAAGCTCAAAATAAAGTTGTGTTATACTTTCTCAGTTCACTCACTATGGGCAGGTGTGGCAAAAAGTAACTGTTGGATGTTGTTTGTGACAATGTACTTGTTACATCGTAAAAAGATTGACATCTACGCTAATATTAGTCTGTTTCTTTCTTATTCCAAGGTCACTGCAGTCACCAGATCAGATGGTGGATCAGCACCTAGAGACGACCTCTACAGCCCTGAACGTCAGCGGAGACCAGGACACCTAGATGAGCCCCAAAGACAGACCCCCAGTGAGGACCCCGTCACCTAGACAGCCATCAGGACAAGACCTCGGGAAC
Organism: Schizothorax lantsangensis; assembly: GCA_027422415.1. NCBI lineage: Eukaryota > Metazoa > Chordata > Actinopteri > Cypriniformes > Cyprinidae > Schizothorax > Schizothorax lantsangensis. Next base: position 27,051,901 of record CM049843.1, on the reverse strand, counting down.
CAGTTGAGCTCTTACAATCTGACTTTGCAGCAGTTGGAATTGAACTGCTGTGTCGTCTGGCCAGAGGAGAAATGGCCCCCTGACTGAGCCTGGTTTCTCCCAAGGTATTTTTCTCCGTTCTGTCACCGATGGAGTTGTGGTTCCTTGCCGCTGTCGCCTCTGGCTTGCTTAGTTGGGGACACTTCATTTCCAGCAATATCGTCGACTTGATTGAACAGAAACTTTTTGAACTGAACTGAGCTGGACGATGCCATCACTGAATTCAATAATGAAATGCCTTTAACTGAAAATTGAGTGTTTAATCTTGTCATTTTACATTATTGACACTATTTTCCCATTTTGATATTGTGCAGTTGCTTTTACACAATTTGTATTGTTAAAAGCGCTATATAAATAAAGGTGACTTGACTTGTGAATATAAAGCCATAATTCGGTGCTTGACAACAGGAACCATGGGTAGGGTGTGTCCGCTCAGGCAGATGAGTCGTTATATTTAGGTTATTTTTTTTTTCTTTTTACGCAATCAGTGCAATAGAGCACATTTCCTTTGTGGGCGGGATGCCACACACCACCCTTAGAGCCACAGTCAGAGGGTCACACACGCATACACATTTTATTAAACAAGATTTTATGATCCGTTTTATACAAAAATACATTTTTTTCTTCGCATACATGCTGTGGAAAAGCTGGAATAAAATGCTGTTTTGCAACAAGTAATTATAAAAGTAACACTGATTCAGATTAGATATCCATGTGCATGCATACACAACATATACATGTGTATAACTTCAGGCTAGACCCGCACCTGAAGATGCTCTCTCTAAATTCCTGGGAAAGCTGAGCTGTTTTGGCTGCAGGGAGGGATGTACAGCTGCCAACACATATATATCTTCATTAGCACACATGTGCTCTGGTTTGTGTACTCAACCGTGAGAGAGGGCGAAAAAGTTGAAACAAAAACTCAAGCGCAAGAATTCCAAACGATTCAATGACAAATTGAGCCGAGACGAGGATTAGCTTGGCGATTCACACCTTCAATTAAGTTGTCAAAAGACGCGAGGCTTTAAGGAGGATGTCTTCAGAAAAGAGTTCGAATAAATGCTGCACATTTTAATCTGACCCCAAACCACACTGGGCTGTAAACCAACCTCACCCATGAGAGTTCAAGCCCACTTCCTCTAAAACCGACTGGGATTTAAAATCTCAGGATTTGTTGAGGAGATCCGAGGCTCTGTGTGATTTAAACCTTACGGAGAAGCGAAGTGCTAAGAATCTGACGTGTTGAATAAAACAAGCGCCTACGATCTATCAATGAAGAAAAGAGTGGTTGGATGTCTTTGTTTTCATGGCAGATTCACAAATGTGGAATGTTTTGAAGTCGGACAAACAGACACCCCCTGGGGATTTTATGGATGCAAAGTGTTGCTTTTAAACCACAACAAAGGCCCGTCGTCCATTGGAAGCAATGTAAAACAACTGTAAGGAGCTAGATTTAGTCTCGAGATGTTTATGTTTGTCTCTATATAAGAAAAAGATTACAACAATTTGACTTAAGGATGTGGAAAAGGACCTGTGTTTGACAGGGTCAGGGAGAATTTATAATATAACCAGTTCAAATGAATGTTCCTCACATGCTACTTTTGATGCAATACTCAGAAGTTATATAAATATAAGATTGGGGTTGCAGGGCTCGCAAAATCGCTAGCCCAACGTCCCGGGGCTATTGTGTTTTCCAGTCGGGCTACCAAAATGTATCACCGCCCTGCTCGACGGGCTACCTTAAATACAGGGCTCCCACGCAATGTTCCCTCTAAGCTGTGTGCGCACACTTCGACAACCGCGGCCGCGTAGAAGAAATAATGTGCCGCTCGCTCGTACGCAAAAGTTAGTTGGGAGAGTCATTTGATTGAATGCCAGTAAAAACGAAAGAATCGCAATACTCAGGCAAACCGCTATAGAGTTGATTTCGCTATAGAGTTAGAACCGGTGAATGCGGTTTACAGGTTTCATAGAAAGAGAATGATGTGCGCCAAACGAGTCGCTGTAGAAACCGAATACTTCAATGGTTGCGGTGCGCTGAACATGAGAACCAACGCAAATGCAATGACGTGAAATAAACGTCATCATGTATTAAAGAAGACTGGTTTGATTAAGTGCTGGAAATAGTGGAGGATGAGCACAGAACGGTAACAAAACTCAGAGACATTTAGCTACAGTCACACACAGGTGTATTGTGCATACTGTACTTCATAGGGATGTTTAGACAGCTATAGAAGAATTCATATGTTCACGTTTTTTTGTTTATATATATTTAACTTACAGATCTCAGCTTAAGTTTTGCTTCAGTTTGTTTTCTATTCTATTCAATTCTATTCTATTAGTTTAAATAGTTTGTTTTGATATATTATGTTAGGCCTATATTATAAACCTAATAAATAATTGACCTTGTTTTTTTAATGGAGTCTCTTGCTCATCAAGGCTGTATTTATTTCAAAAACACTGAAAAAACAGTATATTGCAATTTCTAATATTGGTCTCCTATTTTAATACCTATACTTTAAAATATAATTTATTCCTGTGATCAAAGCTGAATTTTCAGCATCATTACTCCAGTCTTCAGTGTCACATGATCCTTCAGAAATCATTCTGAAATGCTGAATTATTATCAGCGTTGCTGATCTAATATGCTGATTTACAGTGAAACTGTTGTGCTGCTTAATATTTTTTGGAACCTGTGTTACTGTTTTCTTTGATTCTTTGATTAATAAAAAGAAAGCATTTATTCAAAATAGAATAAATGTTTTCTGACAATATAAGTCTTTACTATCAATTGTATCCATGTAACACATCCTTGCAGAATAACGTTTCTTTAACTTTCTTTAAACTCTTTTAAAGTATCTTTAAAAAGAAAGAAAAACTATTCTGACCCCAAACTTTTGAATAGTGTATATTGTAACACACAATCTCTATTTTGAATAAACAGTCCTTTTTAACTTTTTATTTTTAAAAAATATCACAGGTCCCAAACAATATTAAGCAGTACAACTGTTTCCAACATGGATAATAAATCAGCATATTAGAATGATTTCTGAAGGATCATGTGACACTGAAGACTGGAGTAATGATGGTGCTGAAAATTCAGCTTTGATCACAGGAATTAATTTTATTTTAAAGTATATTAAAATAGAAAACATTTATTTAAAATTTTTAATCAAATAGATAGGCTACAGCCTTGATGAGCATAAGACACTTCTTTAAAAAAAACTTTACTGATCCCAAACTTTTAAACGGCAGTGTATTATACTGTGAAAAATGATTTCTCAGATAACCTAAAATGTACATCATTTAGTTACATCAAGGGTCAAATCAAATATAAATAGCACATTAAAGTTAAAAATTTCACACTTTTTTGTGTGCGCGCTGTACAGGTCTGGTATAAAGAATGTTTTTGCTCAGGTGCCCGAAATGTCCGCCCAATAGAGAAAAGTTTTGCTCAGCAAGAAAAAAAAACATTAGAGGGAACATTGCCTGTAAATAGTAAAATAAAACTATTTCCTTGATATTTGTGTATTGAAAATGTTTTTGATTGACATTTATGGTCTTTTTTTTTTATTTGGGCTAGTTAAATTAATTTCGGGCTACCAAAATCTGAAGAGTACCTGCCCGAAGGGCTACCAGGGATTTTGAAATTTTGCGAGCCCTGGGTTGGTAAGAATTTTTTTATGTTTTTGAAAGAAGTCTCTTATGGTCACCTAGGCTGCATTTATTTGATCAAAATACAATAAAAACAGCAATAATGTAAAATAATATTTTAGAAACATTATTATCAATGTTGAAAACAATAGCAATCAATTTGGTGTGGTGGAAATAACAAAATTAAAAATATATATTTTTATCAGTTTTCACACACCTGAGGCACTTTATTGATTTGATTTGATTTAATTTAAACTCTTAAATATACATAAGTGCCTGAATTTGAGGAAACACCCAAATATAATATTTGTCAACACAAAGGGAAAAAATTCTAAAGTTACTCCATGTTTAAGTTCACAAGGTCCTGGTGCAATAACAGCATTTTAGTCAACATTTTGAAGCAGAAAGTAAGACAGACGTGACATGCACATCTGGGAGTGATTGTGCCGCTTTCAGCAGATGTGAAATGACAGTGATTGGTCCCATTAAACTCCTGACCTGGAACATTTTTACTAATGTGTTCCCAACACAGACACGCGCCCCGCGGGTCAAGCCTCACCCTAAACACCACCAAACAGCATTATTACCCACACAAACCACATTTGAGCTGTTTGCACTATAGCAACTGTCAAACCACAGCTACATCCCTCCTGATACCACCAGCAAAGTCAAAGAGATACAAAACGTTGAAGGAAGACCACGGAAAAGCTCTTGTTTGGAAGCGCATACTATCTCTTTTTAATTAAAATGAAATTTTAATCACCATTACATTTATTTTATTTAGTCCGATTTGAATCTCTTGCGTAAGACGTCTGGCCTCTCAGACCCAGCATGCACAAAACTGGCTGGGACATCAAACGTTTTCAAGCTCAAACTCATTTGAGTCAGCTCTTGGCATCTCGCGCTGGTTTTTTTCTCTCCCTCGTGGTCAGGGTACGACCTTGTAACCATGGTGAAGGGCTGCTAATATCAATGCAAATGGATAATCTGCTTGCAGGAATTCAGCCGGACCGGAGGAATCCTGAGTGCCACTCCAGAGGAGGAATTTTTATTCCCACAGAAAACCAAAAAGTATCAAACATGACAAGAAAGAGCAGTTTATACGGCATCTATAATTGAAATATAGGTGAAATTTCAGAGAAAAACTTTAGCTCCCTTGTCAAAAATGCAGCATTTTCATTGTGACATCTTGTTTGTGTTAATCTAAATAGCTTTTCTTATTCACTTATTACTATGCTACGCTAGTAGGCTAGGCTGTTAGCTTGCTAACTTATGATTGCTAAAGGATAAAACAACAAAAGGGAAATGCTAAGTTCATAGAAACACTCTTTATTCTTGTTGGTTTTGAAAAATGTATACAACTTTTTTCAACAAAAGTTTACATTTGACTCTAAACTTGTCATGCGGTGTAACCAAGTAAAATAAATCCTTGCTGAATATAAGTATTAATTTCTTTCTTTCAAACAAAAATCTTACTGACTTTTTAACAGCAGTGCATGTAACCCATAAAAATAACAGAAATCAATTTGGTGTGGAAATTACACCACAATTTTAAATAGTCGTAATTTTACAAAAAAATAAATAAAAATAAATCACAATAAATATTGAAAATGTTTACAATTATTTTAACATGATCATTATGGTATTAAACATACTAACTAAATAAATAAAAATAAAAAAATAAGTAAAAAGTGCCTGAAGTTGAGGAAAAACTCTTATACTGTACATCTACAAACGCAGAAGAAGAAAGTAACTCAACTACTAGATCTAAAATTATTATTAAGTTCTATTCATGTTAGTTTTGGTTCATTGCATCTATATTTTTTCAAGTTATAAAGTATTTTTACAGATATGATGAATTATTCATTCATAAATATTACGTTTTGAGGGGTTGCACCACATGACATTTTACAACCTGAATTAAAGGTGCTGTATGTAAGTTTTTGACTCTACTAAAGCATAAAAATACCATAATATGTTTGCAGATATTTAAGAAACATGCTAACTTAACATACTTGTTTATCTGAAAAACAATGCTACAGTCAGTTATTCTCCTTTGAAAATGTGCGTTCCGGCCCGGAATGTCGGTCTCTGTTTTGGTTTGTGAAACCCGCCCACTGCCAGTTTACCCAATTTTATTTCGGCACCCCGGGTTGGCGGGAAACACAGCGTATTTCATTTCAGTCATCGCCATGTGTGCTCGTTCTGGTTGGTGTCATCAATCTGGCAACCTGTGTGTGCATCAAGTCTGAGGAGGAGGGGCCGGGTGAAAAAAACCCTCTCCAATATTTTGAATGTGGGCTGCAATATCTAGTTCAACCGCAAGGTGTCAATTCTACATACAGCACATTTAACCTTGTTTTGCCATAAAATGGAGACTTGTTGACTTTGACACAGTCACAAGGTCTTCAGGTGTTTTTTCATTTCATGTTTCTTTTTTTCACGTTTCTGCACATTGGTTGCACCACATGACTTTGATTCGGCAAATACAGCAAAATCTAATTTCTCCAAAATCATGCTCCACACAGCTGTAAATTAAACATCAAATATCTCCTAATGGGTTTCAAAGTCACGTTTTGCCTTCAGCGAGGACAGAAACATAAGTCGACTTTGGAAACTTGTCACATCTTCTCTGAACAGAAGGACGTTGAGTGTGTAAGAGAACATGGAAAAGATCTCTTAGTCAAGACATAAGCCCATTCAAAGTCTGTGAAAGGGGTCCTCAGTGTCACATCCAAAGCGGTCTCATGGGGTCTGTCCTCCTCTCACTTCCTGTGGTGGGATAGAGTTGTGTTAGGTCTGTGAGAACCATCTCTATGGGGCCTGTTTCCACCCACACATGTATAAAGAGATTATTCTGACCCTTATCCCACAAACACGCCATTCCCGACAATGATGCTGTCTTATGCCACACCAGCACATCCAATTATACTACAAGACTTGTTCATGCTGCTCTGTCATTTATCTTGTTCATCTATAATCAAATAACCCAGCAGAACAGTATGTGGACATGTCTAAGACCGCATTATGCTGCTGTGTACATGTCTTGTGGGTTTATAAATCTTGCATTTGACTGGTAGACGACAGGAATCTTGAATCTCAATGCAGATGTTTTTGTCTAATGGACTTCAGGTTGTAAAACTCTCGTTTAAGGGGTCGTCCAATGATAATAAGAGAAGTTCTTCTCTTAAAAGGCATTTACTGAGTAAAAGACATCAAGAGAAAGGACATTTCCATGTGTTGACAAAAACACAAAAAAATTGACAAAATGTCCTTGACCCTCACTTATTAACACACATTTACGAAAGCTTTTTAGTGTAGTATTTGTAGGGCCACACGATTATGACAAAAATCATAATTGTCGATTATTCCCTTAAAATTGTAATTGCGATTATTAATTTTCACTATTTAAATGTAATGATTTGTATACCATTGTTTGAAGCAACCACATACCATATTTTTAGATGAAAATAAACAAGCTGTAAACACTAACTGAAAAACTTATTGCTTTTCTAGTATTAAGCCTCAAATGCCAACTATACATTGGATTGGTTTCTTCTTTAAATAATAACAAAAAAAGTAAAAATAGGCATGGTAATATAATGTTATACTAAAACTAAAATTATAACAATGGAAAAATCCTTAAGATAACCTGTAGAAAGAAAAAAAAAACATCTTAAGCATGCAGAATTACGGAAGAGGAGGCCAAACAATAATAAAAAAAATTAAACCATCAAGATTAAAGTCGTTAAATTTTGAGAAAAAAGTCGAGATAAAATGTTGAGATTAAACTCGTTAAATTTCGAGAAAAAAGTCGAGATAAAATGTTGAGATTAAACTCGTTAAATTTCGAGAAAAAAGTCGAGATAAAATGTTGAGATTAAACTCGTTAAATTTCGAGAATAAAGTCGTTATGTTTCGAGAAAAAACAGTTGAGAAAAACACACTCGTGTCATGTTCATTTCATCTCGTTGGACAACGTTATTCAGCGTCTGCAGTGGAGGAGGTTGGAGAGTAATGCACTGGGGAGTAGCGTATGATACAATCGACGGGGTTTGAGTCCGTCTTTTGCCAAACTCGCTTTTCTTCCTTTTCTCATCACATATCACATCGGAAAAGTGGAAATCAATTGCTTAAGTGTTTAATAATGTATTAATTAGGGGTAGGCAGGCTATAGGGAAGGTGTGTTTTTCTTGACTTTTTTCCTCGAAATTATGATTTTTTTCTTGTAATTTAGGCCCTAATCCTCTTCCATACAGAATAACATAAGTGGACTTTGAACGATTAATTGCCACTTTGAATGATTACGTAATTGTGGCATCCGTAATTGTAATCGCGATTAGAAATGCAATTAATTGTACAGCCCTAAGTACTTGTATTTTAAGAATATTTCTAGAATATTCAAATATTTCCCCCCAAAAATGGCATTATTATGTAGTTAAGAACAAATAATTATTAAATGTTCTTATAGTTTTGCGCCACTTTCGCAAACTGTTTCGCCATACTTAAATTTTTCAGATTTTCTGACTCAATTTACAGTGGAACTTTAATTTGTAATAATAGATTTTAGCTGTTTTTACACAGAAACCCTCTCGGAAAAGTTGTGTTTCTTTTTTTTATTATTATTATTATTTCTTGGTGGAAATGAACTTAATCACTCAGATAAAACACAGCTAGTCAATTTTAAAACATGTAGTTAGTAAAATCCCTAATTTACACCAGTTTATTGGCAGCATAACACACATTTACATAAAAAGTGCTTAGCTACGGGTGCAACCTTTCAGTCCCTGCGCCACATGCAAACAGTGAAAAAGAAAACCAGGATAAAACAAACCTGAAATTAGACTCATATGGAGCGTCAAGACCAAAGAAAGCGAGAGAAAGTTGCACAATAAAAACACCACCACCAGCACTCACACACGCTCCACACATCCTCAAAACAAAATGAAAAGTTTCCATGGCAGAACGCAGTCAGCATGTGGAGCTCATATGTTTCTGATAAGCTTTAATGGGGAACTGTGAGGTAATGATGAAGTCATGCTTGTCCGCTGGACAGGTTCAAATAAAAGACTGCTGCTTTCCAAATGGTTTCATACTTACTCGAGCACTGACACACTGTTAGGGAAAGCACACACACAGAAATACGACTATAGTTTGCAGAGCTTGTCCGGGCAAGAGAAGATAAAATTACAGTTACAATTTGTGTTTATCTTTACACATGGCTAAATAGCAGATATTTCTATACGTATCTGAACTCAGAAAGCATATTGAGCCAGATGGAGCTGAGCCGAAGAAAGAAAAACTGAAAGAAGTTCACCCTGCCCTGATCATCTGCAATATTCATGCGCTCCTTATAAAAAATGCGTGAAGAGAGACAAGTGGACACACCCGCAGAGCGGGAAAATAATGGAGAAAGAACAAAAATGACTTAAAACCTCAAGTTTTAGTATTAAAGACTCAAATATGTGACACTGATTTAAAATCTTGCCAATGTTAGCAGAAAACTGTATCTACACAGTGACAGAACCGTAACGTCTGATTTGACTCATGAAGCGATTCTTTTTAATGAGTCAGTCAAAAAGACTCACAAAACAACACCGAATGCACTGGTGGGTTTAGAGTTTGGAATAAGACTCGATCAACCAGCGAATCATTCAGAGCCGAACAAATGACTCCCTCGCTAAACAGCGAGTCAGTTTCCTCTATGTTTGAAGTGAACTGAACCAGGAATCGTTACATACTGTATATCACATAATAACGTATCATTAAAGACACATATTCACAACAGAGTTCTGTTGTACAAAATAGGCCTAAAATTGTCATTTAAAGTTGAGTCTTGAATATTTGGTTACATCCTTACTAAATACACTACATTATTTTTGGCATAATAATCACAAAATATGCCTATAATGCCCAAAAATGCTCAGTAGGTAGACAGCTCACTACGTTTTAAGACAGAGCCAAACACTTAAACACTCAGATTAAGAGGTTAAAAAAAAAAAGATAAAATGTAATTTTAATAGTGCTGGGCAATGATTAATCGTGATTAATCGCATCCAAAATAAAAGTTTTTGTGTACAAAATATATGTGTGTGTACTGTGTATATTTATTATGTATATATAAAAGATACACGCATGCAGTACATTTAGAAAATATTTACATATATTTACATACAGTTATAGTAATATAATTTATATTACGGTATTTATAAATTAGTGCTGTCAAACGATTAATCGCATCCAAAATAAACATTTTAGTTTACATAATATGTGTGTGTACTGTGTATATTTATTATGTATATATAAATACACACACATACAATATATATTTTGAAAATATTTACATGTATATACATTTATATATTTATATTCTATATTATATATAAATATATTTAATATATAAACAACATTTTTCTTAAATATATACATGCATGTGTTTGTATTTATATATACTTAATAAATATACAGTGTACACACATATTATGTAAACTAAAACTTTTATTTTGGATGTGATTAATCGGGATTAATCGTTTGACAGCACTAATATAAATATATTTAATATATAAACATATCCTATTTTTCTTAAATATATACATGCATGTGTGTGTATTTATATATACATAATAAATATACACTGTACACACACATATATTATGTATATAAAAACTCTTATTTTTTGGATGTGATTAATCGCGATTAATCGTTGTCCAGCACTAAATTTTAAGAATTCATATAGGCTATTATATAAAAAAAATTAATGAAATGTTTCATTTAAATAAAATAAAATAAAGACAGATCTGAAAACATTGAAAGTTTTCGTGAGTGGCCTGAATATGAACAGAGAGCAAGTTCAGGCTTAAATTAAAATATTAAAAGCTCATAAAAGGCTTTATTGCCTTTTTATGGTACATACACCTTGCCCTGCAGACAAATTATTCTTCAACTTTTTGTATCTCAAGTACAAGCTTGACTAAATTAGGACAATTTATGAACCAGGATCTCTAATTAGAGTATGCTAGAATTATCAGAATGCAAGGACAGCTTTAAAAGCACCACATCAATACATGCGCCTTTGACTTTTGACTATGCATCAGCAGGTCTTAACAATAAGGACGGCCTGCGGGGCCAATGTGTGTGAGAGACTTTTGAGCCAGTTGACAAAACTGTCTATGAGCTATTATCTTCAAGTTATTATTTATTTATGTCTGTAAAGAAACTTTCACATTTAATAATATATACACACACAAAAAGTATTATACATATATACATATATATATATATATATATATATATATATATATATATATATAGTCAGGTTTGGGGGGGTTAACTTTCAGCGTCTTCGTTTGTCTACTGCTGCGGTAATCCGTTTGGACTCAAAAGAATGTATAGCAGCATGGTACTGTGCTCTCCATGAGGTCTTGTCTGTGACCATCTTTTCAAGGTCATTCGGGTCCATATTGCACAGTTTCAGATTGGATTTGAGGCCATCCTTGTAATGTTTGAATTGTCCTCCTTGGGAGCATGTACCACTCTGGAGCCTCCCATAGAAAACCTGCTTTGGCAAGCGCAGATCTCACATGCATACAACCTGTCCAGCCCAGTGGAACAGAGCAGCAACCAGGAAGACCTCAATGCCAGTAACGCCACAGGTCTGGAGAACCTCAGTAGTTGGGACTTTGTCATGCCATTTGACATGTGCAATACGACGAAGACAGCGCATGTGGAACTGATCAAGTTTGGCAATCTGCTGGCGATATATGGTCCAAGTCTCAGATCCATACAACAGAACTGTGAGGATGACTGCCTTATACACTGCCACCTTATTGTCCAACCATATAAAATTTGTACAGTTTATACTACAAATACTATTTAAAAATACATATATTAAAATATATTTATAAATCATTATTTTTCATTCTATTTAAACATTAAAATAATCTATTTATGTTTTAAATAATTTAAAATATACTTAATGTATTTTTAAAATAAAATAATATTTATATATATTTTTATATATCCATTTTTATATATTTTTTTATAAACACAATTATATATATATATATATATATATATTAGTTAAATTATATTAAATTATAAAAATGGCATCTTAATGCATTTTTTAATAAAAATAATACATACGTCTATATGCATATGTAACGTTTTTGTTATATTTATATAATTATATATTTAATGTATATATTTTTAAATTAAACTATATTTTTTATATTTGTAACTAAAAATACATAAAATGTATTCATAATCATATATTAAGACTGACAATAATATATATAATATTATCATTAAAATGTAAAAATGTTAGTAATGTCAAGCGATTAATCGCATCCAAAATAAAAGTTTTTTTTACATAATATATGTACGGTGTTTATTTATTATGTATATATAAATACACACATTCAGTACATATTTTCAAAATATTTACATGTATATACATACATACATACATACATACATACATACATACATATATATATATTTTTTTTATTTTATTTTTTTTAATATATAAACTTTTTTCTGAAATATATACATGCATGTGTTTGTATTTATATATAATAAATACACACAGTACACACTCATATATTATGTACACAAAAACTTTTATTTTGGATGCGATTAATCGTGATTAATCGCTTGACGGCACTAAAAAATTATTAAAATGTAAAAAATTATATATATATATATATATATTTCTTAAATTTATTTTCGTGTTTTCTTAAAAATACACTTATTTATAATTATATATACCAACAATGTATGCATCGATGTCTATTTCACCTGACTAACACTAACATCCCATATTCACTCCTCTGATTCATCTGCTGCATCAAACACACTGTTACTATGATTTAACACACCGCTGCCTAATCATGACAGTGCCTCTGTAGAGCCGCAGCAGCTTCATTGCAGCGCAGGGCGGGACGCGCTGGAACTTCAAACGAGCATCATAAACGCGTCCCTGCGCTGCATCTGAAGGCACGCGGGACGCGGCACAAATCCACTGAACACAGCAGTCACAGACAGCCCTGCGTAACCTAACAGAGGCCTGAATAACACATCCGCGCAAAGCGTATTAAATGCCGCTTACCTGTAACGCGTTTGGGAAGTTGCGCCCAATCTGGTACTTTCATTCAGTCCACGCGCACGAGCGTTTTGAACTGTACTTCAGGGCTGATGCAGTGAAGAGCGTGTGACTTCAGTAGCGCCGCGCGGATAACAGCAGCAGAGTGATTGTCTTCTCGCGCCGAGCTCCGCGGCTTCAGACGATCCGCGTCTGATAGAGATCTGCGGCAGACTGCGACGCGCACTATCTGGCAGGAAACCAGCGCAGCTCTCGTTCAAATGAGGAGCACAATATGGCAGCCGCGAAAAATGTCAGCTAGCGGTCTTGAAAGATTTTGGGGAATAAGTGTTTGAAAATAATAGTATTTCTATTATTTATGTAATTAATATATAATATATAGAAGCAAAGGTTCTGCTAAATGTTTCATTGATTCTTAAAAAACCGCTGAAAACTCTTTTTTATTTGTACATTTTATCAGCTGTGTTTTTTGATTTATAATTGAGAAATATATTAATCAATTATTTAGATTTATTTAATTTTAATTAAATAATTAATATTGAATATTGTAAATATCCTTTTTTTGTAAGTAAATAATAATAGGCTAAATTGGCTAATACAATATTTTGGTCCATGTAGCAATTAATAATATTGTTTCTTTATCTGCCGCACACAGTCATAGTGTATATCATTTCAATTCATTTTCAATTTTGGCACACATTTTGCGTATAGTTTTCTAAAATGAAATTGTTAATCTGGTTTTCATTTTCATTTTTAAATTTAATTGATTTATTTAAAAATGGCCTTCCATAATACTGACCATTAACTTGAGTAATGTTATAGCATTACCAAATTCTACTTGGGAAAATAAGGAGACATACTAAATAAATTTCAAATAGAATTCACTCAAGAGGTTTATCTAATGATGTGTATGTCTGCAGACTTTTACCAACCATTTATGAGCACATGCTTCTATCTAGTGGTCAAATTAGTATTACATCACAATACCGGAAGCGCGCTTGGTCATTTATCCAGAGAATTTACCAAAAGGTAAACTGTCTTTCTCATAAAAACTAGGCCTATCTAATGAAGAAATTATCTAATGAAGAAAACAGCAGGCGAAATATTGTGTGAGAGCTTTTAAATATTTAACTTTAATGATCGATACACTAAATATAGTCTGCGATTTACATTTGAATGAGGACACAACGGGTGGTTTTTAACAACTACTGTTATTAAAATGGATAAATGGGAAAACATATCTGAAAAACATCTGCTGTTATTGAATCATAATCATAAACAAGCAAAGAAAACATTAAGGAAAAATCTTCCCACAGTAGAAGCTTATACTGCCAGCGACAGAGCAACAATAACAAATAGTAGGCTACATTTCACAAACAACTACAAATAAACTGCAATTTTGTGAAATGTTTAGTTGAAAACTGTACTTGTGCTCTAAAATAAAGAGCACTTGTTTTGATATTATTAATTGTGTCTAAAGAATGCAAATATTTTTGGGGGCCACTGTAGATCCTGTAGTGAATTGAAATTACTCATACATCACAGAGAGACACTGAATTAGTATACAGCACAAATCCAGCAAAGAGGGGTTCAGTGAATGTGGTGTTGAATGTGTATAAATGTCTGAGTGTGTTTGTGTCAGAGATGCTGTAGAAGGACAGAATCCCAGCCGGCTCGTCCACATACACTCCTACTTTGTTTAGGGGAGGTGCTGGGGGAGGAATGTGTGTTCCCATATTATCATGCCAGGCAATCAGTTTTTCCCCGAAGCAGCTCAGAATCCAGGATTGGTCATTGGCTCCGAACCTGCTTTCACAACCTTCTCCTTTCCTGCCGATTCCTTCATATGACACGACCATATCACCCAACCCGCTCCATTCAGCCTCCCAGTAACAGCGTCCAGACAGACGCTCTTTACACAGAACCTGCGGAAGGCCGTCAAATCTCTCTGGATTATCAGGATATATCATTGGATCTGGATTACACACCAACTTTTTGTTGCCGTCTGCAACAGACAGGAGATTGTGTACTGTGTTTGGATCCAGTGTGAGATCACAGAAATCTGCACACAAGAAAAGAAAACACATTTAAGACCACAAAATGTCTTCAAGAATCATATTGGTCTTGGATCTACTTTTCACTTCTACATAAATATTTTTGACTGCATGTACACAGTAAACATTTTATACTTGAGACCTTATTCTGGTCTTCTGTAAAATAGTGTCCCATGAAAAAATGTATGTGTAGACCTACATTTTAGGAGTTCTTCTCTACTCATGTTCTCTCCGCTGTGCTCCATGATCCAGACTGTCGAAGAAAAAGAAAAGCATAATGTGTCATGGTGTATTCATTAGAATAGAACAGTAAATAATCTAATAAAGGGATAGTTCACCCAAAAATGAAAATTCTGTCATTAATTACTCTCCTTCATGTCGTTCCAAACCTATAGGACCTTCGTTCATCTTCGACGTCATTCAGGAGAGTACCATGCATGCGTCGTGATACTGTCGTGAACGCGCGTCGACTGACACGGAAGAGAAGAAATTGTTGAATAAAGTCATATTTTTGTTTTCTTTGCGCACAAAAAGTATTCTCGCAGCTTCATAAAATTAAGGTTGAACCACTGATGTCACATGGACTATTTTAACGATGTCCTTACTACCTTTCTGGGCCTTTAAGGTTTTAGTTGCATTGCTGTCTATGCAAGGTCAGAAAGCTCTCGGATTTCATTAAAAATATCTAAATTTGTGTCTTTCGGGTTTGAAACGACATGAGGGTGAGTAATTTTCATTTTTGGGTGAACTAACCCTTTAAATATAATAAATAGTATTTTGCTTTCCATGCTTTACAAGACCGTTTTTTGTAGTTTATTAGGAACCAAGCACCGAAGGTACCAAGGCATCTATTGTATCTGTTACAGGCTAACCAGTTTGCTAGATAAACATGGTCTTACAGACATACACCCATATCAATTGTACTGTGCATTGCTGGCAAACTAACATCTGGGTACCCAACAGACACTCAGTGGTGTACTCAGACCAAACTTGGTGTGTGTTATAACAACCATGACTTAAGAGTACACAAGCAGTTTTGGCACAGTGCCACCTGGTGGTCAAGAGATCTGAACAATTTTAAATTTTAAATTTTTTTAACTTATGAACAGTTTAGGGCCATAGACTGTACAAAAAAAAAGATGGACGACGCGTCTCCGCTTCCTTCCACTATAGAAAAGGCCAAATCATCTCAGTATGGCCGCTGCCATTGTGAGTAAATGACGTCATTTGGAGCCAGAGTCTGTGCAGTAGAGATTCGTTTGGAGCCAGAGTCTGCGCAGTAGTGTCGTGAGGTGGAGCCGCGGTATCAAACTCCCGCAGACCCAATCAACCATAACGACACTCCCCGTTTTTATAGCATCAAATTACTTGCTAAAATTAATCTTATCACAAAAACAAACAATTGAACATACAGTATCTCACGGAAGTGAGTACACCCCTCACATTTTTGTAAATATTTTATTATATCTTTTCATGTGACAACACTGAAGAAATGACACTTTGCTAAAATGTAAAGTAGTGAGTGTACAGCTTGTATAACAGTGTAAATTTGCTGTCCCCTCAAAATAACTCAACACACAGCCCTTAATGTCTAAACCGCTGGCCACAAAAGTGAGTACACCCCTAAGTGAAAATGTCCAAATTGGGCCCAAAGTGTCAATATTTTGTGTGGCCACCATTATTTTCCAGCACTGCCTTAACCCTCTTGGGCATGGAGTTCACCAGAGCTTCACAGGTTGCCACTGCAGTCACTGGAGGATGTTAGAGACCTTGCGCTCCTCCACCTTCCGTTTGAGGATGCCCCACAGATGCTCAATAGGGTTTAGGTCTGGAGACATGCTTGGCCAGTCCATCACCTTTACCCTCAGCTTCTTTAGCAAGACAGTGGTCGTCTTGGAGGTGTGTTTGGGGTCGTTATCATGTTGGAATACTGCCCTGCGTCCCAGTCTCCGAAGGGAGGGGATCATGCTCTGCTTCAGTATGTCACAGTACATGTTGGCATTCATGGTTCCCTCAATGAACTGTAGCTCCCCAGTGCCGGCAGCACTCATGCAGCCCCAGACCATGACACTCCCACCACCATGCTTGACTGTAGGCAAGACACACTTGTCTTTGTACTCCTCACCTGGTTGCCGCCACACACGCTTGACACCATCTGAACCAAATAAGTTTATCTTGGTCTCATCAGACCACAGGACATGGTTCCAGTAATCCATGTCCTTAGTCTACTTGTCTTCAGCAAACTGTTTGCGGGCTTTCTTGTGCATCATCTTTAGAAGAGGCTTCCTTCTGGGACGACAGCCATGCAGACCAATTTGATGCAGTGTGCGGCGTATGGTCTGAGCACTGACAGGCTGACCCTTCACCCCTTCAACCTCTGCAGCAATGCTGGCAGCACTCATACATCTATTTCCCAAACACAACCTCTGGATATGACGCTGAGCATGTGCACTCAACTTCTTTGGTCGACCATGGCGAGGCCTGTTCTGAGTGGAACCTGTCCTGTTAAACCGCTGTATGGTCTTGGCCACCGTGCTGCAGCTCAGTTTCAGGGTCTTGGCAATCTTCTTATAGCCTACGCCATCTTTATGTAGAGCAACTATTCTTTTTTTCAGATCCTCAGAGAGTTCTTTGCCATGAGGTGCCATGTTGAACTTCCAGTGACCAGTATAAGAGAGTGAGAGCGATAACACCAAATTTAACACACCTGCTCCCCATTCACACCTGAGACCTTGTAACACTAACGAGTCACATGACACCGGGGAGAGAAAATGGCTAATTTGGCCCAATTTGGACATTTTCACTTAGGGGTGTACTCACTTTTGTGGCCAGCGGTTTAGACATTAATGGCTGTGTGTTGAGTTATTTTGAGGGGACAGCAAATTTACACTGTTATACAAGCTGTACACTCACTACTTTACATTGTAGCAAAGTGTTATTTCTTCAGTGTTGTCACATGAAAAGATATAATAAAATATTTACAAAAATGTGAGGGGTGTACTCATTTCTGTGAGATACTGTATATCAGCGTGATAGCAACTACCTTAAATTATTTCGGAAAATTGTATTGGAAGTGTAATTTATTTTTTTATTTTGACTCAATTCCCATTCGTTTACATGGAGAGGGCGGGGTTTATGACCTGTACTGCAGCCAGCCACCAGGGGGCGATCAAAGAGCCCGCAGCTTCACTTTTCAGGACGTGTGCGGCACACTCGTTTGGGGCTAATTCATCAATGGTCTTTTTAGATTTGGTGTAGCATACAAAGTCAAACAATACCAAATTTTTCAATGCCACCCATCTCACCTCATTCTATTGCTTGGCTCCTACAGAATCCAATGGTGTATGTTTTTTGACAGTTGACTTACTTTTTTGACCTACTTATTTGAACATAGACCAGGGGTGTCAAACTCCATTCCTGGAGGGCCACAGCCCTGCCAAGTTTAGCTTCAACCTTAAATCAGTGCTCCTGATCAAGTTCATCAAGTCCTTCAGGCTTGTTTGAAAACCACAGGTATGTGTTGTAGCAGAGTTGTAGCTAAACTCTGTATAGGACTGTGTCCCTCCAGGAGCTGAGTCTGACAGCCATGTCCTGGACGGTTGGTCCGATCTTCAAATAATTTCACTTAGATCATCATGAGACCATCCTTGCAAAAAGTTAATAAGCATTTTTTGATGTCTCAGTCTGTTTTCTTGTAACTCATCATCAAAGTTGATATCAAGGCAAAGCCTAATATTTCATGCTATAGCCTACTGTACTTTTACAATACTTTCACTTTCTTACAATACTAATACAATACATTTGCATGGATCTTAATAAGCCGTTTTTAAATTTGTAAGCAACAACGTTCAAATTTGTAGCCACATAAAGCTGAATAAATGAAATTCCCTTCAGACTGAAATGTATAAACCTTTGATAATCTGTTTAATAGGAAAACATTAACCATGTAAATGTGATGGCTATATCTGTTATCGTTGTTGGGTGGAAACCTTCTTCATCTCCATATTTCTACATTGTTGTTTTTTTGTTTTGTTTTTTTAAGTCAGTGCTATTGGTCAGGCTTTATGTCTGTCTGTGGATTTAACAACTATTTAACCAATGAAAAGTATTAAAAAGGCCTTGTGACTGAACATTGTAACTCCATTGTATCCTCAAACTGCAAAACCTCATAGCTCCACCCCACCTCCCTGTCTCCATCTTGAATTAAGTACTGCACACAGTTTGGAAATGGCTTGTTTGTGTTGCAAGGGTAAATAAAGAACTGGTTGTTTGAATAAGTACAGTACTTTCTTTAATCAAAAAACACTATAAAGGCTAATGTTCTATGTATTTGAGGAGAGAAAAAGAGTGCCTTAGTAAAAGGCATTTGCTGTTTAGTCATAGCCAATACTGTCTTAATACTGCCTTTGTATCTTTTATAACATGAGTTTTAGGCCAAATGTATTCAACAACAGGAAAAACTGAGCCCTTATCTAGCTACAATAAACTTTGTAGCCTTTAAGTTGATGAAAACTGTAAAGCGCTGCACTTACTGCCTCAGATGCAGCTGTTCTGATGATGGACAAAACACAGATGTCCGACATTCACTGGTCAAAAACCTCATTAACTCCATTTGAGCTTGATTTTGGTGAAATGTCATTAAAATAATGACACATACCAAATATGATGACAGTGTTTAATTATTCAGAAACTATAGGGTTTTTCGCATTTCCTGAAAAGTAGAGCGTTTTAAGGTTTCCATTCAACAGCGACAAGATATATGATTTTAAAATTACCTCAGCTTCTCCGGATGGCAGCTTCTTAGAATGCAGCTTCACTCCTGAATCCTGAAGTTATTGTTACTCAGGTCCAGTTCCTTTACACAGGAGTTTGATGATTGTAGAGCTGAAACAACACAAATCAGTGAACTTTCAGGCGGACCGTCTAAATATACAACACTGAAAGATTACCTAATTGATCTGTATACACCACACCCCTTGGTTGCTTATGCTTTACAAAACATTGCTTTAGAATCAAACAGAGCTTTCAGTGAGCAGTGTAACTTTCAGTAAAATGTGCTCATAACGTGGTACAGATATATTGGATATTATTCTTACTTGGGCTAAAATCTGCTGTAACATGATTGAAAACTGTGAGACCTAAAAAACTGAGCAAACAGTCTCATGATCATAGGCAAATAACAGTAGTATCTTGAACATATGCAATTTCTCTCTGTATACTGTTTGCAAAAATGTAATGAAAATAAATATCAAAGGTATAACACCACAAATTAAATTAAAATTACCTCAGCCTTACCAGTTGGCAGTTTGGACACAATGAGTCCAAAGATCAGAGTTTGATGAATGACTGACCTTTATCACAGCTCCACACCCCTTAGTTACACATGCTTTACAAAACCTTGAATAAGAATCAAGCTGAGCTTCCAGTGAGCAGTGTGACTTTCAGTGAAACGGGTTCATTATTGAATCTGAATTTGCAAATCTTCATTCATGTGTAAATCACACTAGATGTGTGTGTGTATTTTGAGACTTTCCTGGCAGCCTCTACTCTTTAGCCAATCAGATGCCAGCTTATTGACATGTCTTTACTTCACTTCCTTCTGCTGTAGAGAAGTGAAGCCAAAATGTCACAAGATCCCAGCTATGGAAGGTGGATTGGGCCAAAACTGTTTAAATGGAACATGAGAAATTTGGCTGTGTCAACACGCACTGTTCATCTGCATCAACACAGCAATTTTGAGTGCTTTTTTTTTTTTTTTGGAGAAATGCACATTCTGGCCATGTTAAGGTATCAGTTTTTGCCACATTTCTTTAGTATGTGTAAAGACGCACAGTTGTACCATGTTAAGATGACAAATTTGAATGTGTCTCTCAATGCGCTCACATTCTGTCCATGTTTGAACATGTAATACTTATAATTATAAAGCAGATTTACCATTAGATTTACCCACATATTAATCCTTTCTTTAGTTTAGTGTGATATTGCTTTACTGATATCTACTGTGATAGAGTAAATTACTTTAACAGTGTGAATTAAGACTTTTCCAGCTGGGAAAGAATGTTAAACTAATTAACTAAAAAGGACATGACAAATCATGATCATATAGTCCTATAATGTCATTGTGCAATTCTGAGTGTGCTACACACAGGTGAGTGGGACAAACCACCTGTAGAAACACACTCTTTTTCTCTCTATATGCACCAGTCACTTTCTTATAAACACTCCATGTTACAAGGACTTAATAAGATAACACAAATGTTTACTTGTGAATGCACCACAAATCATATTGCACTACTTGCTTCTTAACCTTAAATACTTATTTTGCACACTATCATGTAAAGTACTTGTATAGTCTGTCTTAGGTTATGTTTATGTATAGTCAACTATTTGTATAGTTAGATTACCGCTTCAGAAAGTTAGCTGTGTAGGTCTAGAAAATTGTTCTTACGTCTAGTATTGTATGTTTATATTTATGTTTATTTGTGTATCACCGTGGTCCTGCGAGACACGACATTTCCTTCCACTGTATGTCCACACATGTAGCAGAATGACAATAAAGCTCGACTTGACTTGGCTTGATGTCTGATGTTTGCATAGCCTATGTAAATACCAACATACCATCACGTTAAATGCAGCAATTTCATTGGCTGATGTGCATGTTGTCGTGTTAACGAGGACAAACTGTGCATGTTGACACGCCAAACACTTTTGGCCCCATCCACTTTCCATAGGCCGCTGCTGATGACCAAATTTGGAGCAAGAGTCTGTGCAGTAGTGATCGTGAGGTGAAGCTGCGGTTTCCATTTGTTTTTATAGCATCAAATAACTAACTAAATCCAAACTTATAAGAAAAATCAACACTTGAACACATTAGAGTGATGAGAACTACCTAACCATTTTTGGGAGGTAAAAATATTTAAGGCTTTTCAGTTTGGCACGCATCCTATTTGTTTACATAGAGAGGGCGAGGTTTATGATCTTTACTGCAGCCGGCCACAAGGGGGTGAAATAAATGTTTTGGTTTACTTTTCAGGATGTGTGTAACACACCCGGTTATTAGCATCACAGTCTTATTTGATCCTGAGAAACTGCCTGCGTCCCAATGTGCATACTATCCATTCTATGTGATATTAGTAATTTTCAATATTATTTATGACAGATAGGGTGGATAGTATGCACATTGGGATGCAGGGACTGTGTATCATTACATCCAGCTTCAGTATTAGACTACTGTTTATAATAAAACTCTGCTACATTGACAGCATTCTCTTAATTTATGTCAGGAGTGCACAATCAGCATGCAAAATCAGTAGTTTTGGCATTTTCAATAGAATAACAAAACACATTTATATTCAGTCACGACTGCTCAGGTTTATTTACGTTCAAAGTAATCCGCTAAACAGCATCCATAGGGCTTATAGTCAAAAAGTGTCCATATTAGAAAAAATATTGATATACTTACATTTACTTAATATTTCTTAAGACAAAATCATAATTTCTATTCATTTTCCACTGAATTATTCCATCTGATGAGCATTAGCTGCTTCCAGTGCTGTCTGCCTGTGTTTTCTCTGCTGTGATCAATGTTATGACTCAGAGAAAGATCATTCACTGCACATGTTCTAGTCATCTCATATTGCATGCTCATAGCACACACCGTTTCTTCCTATGTTACTTTAACTTTCTGTCTTTGTACATAACTAAGGGCTAAAAGATTGCAAAAATACGCATTTATATACAAGCAAATACAACTTATAATTGACTGTTAAAGTCAGATGGTGTGTCCACCAATCACATAATATATCAAAAGTGATCACATATCAGGACATTTAGAGAATTAAATACATTGATAAAAGCATCCCAGTACCCCTTACAATAATGATTAAACATTTTGAAGTGTGCTTTAACACTGTGTCAGAATATAGACCACTTTGTATTGAAGATGTAAGTTTAAACCACACAAATCACAAACAAGTTTAGAAATGTGTCAACATTTACATTCATGCATTTGAAAGATGATTTTATCCAAAGCAACTTACACTGCATTCCAATGAATATATTTACATGATCAGTTCTTGCTTTACCTGGGAACTGAGCTAGTTATAAGCCAAGCATTAGTAACCAAGCAGTACTACCCTAGTCATCTGAGAAGAAAATATGTAAGAAGAGGCAAAGAAAATAAGGAGGCGGTATTTATCCTATCCAATTCTTCTTAAGGCCAGATAAGTGACATTTAAAGTTTTAAATGACATTTATTCATCCAATCACCTCTTACATGAAAGATTGAGGTGGGAAAACAATTCATGACTCTGTGAGAAAGACACTGAACTTGTAGAATGTGTTTTCTTCCAGACAATATGAACTTTGCCTAGCATTACAAAACTGTCTTCAATCTAAAATTGTACCAATACAACCTTTAAATATGACCACGATTAAATGTGATAACAGTGATTCTATTAGGTAAACACATTATTCATATATGTAGTCTGATGATACATGGGGCAACTTTTTGAGCAATATTGTTTGGGCACTTTCCCATTGAGAATGGGTTATAAATTTCTATCTGGATATATTAGATTGGGCCCTGTGTCTCATTTGGTTGCCTGTTGATGGCAACATTAACCAAAGTTGCTCGGCAACATTGCTCAAATAGTTTCCCCATGTATCATCAGCCTACGTCTTTAAATGTGAAGCCCCCTTTCAACAGATGGACGAAGAATGGACTGAAGCCATTTGAAGCAAAAGATGCTTGAGTCTTTCTCAACACTAACTTTTCAGAGACACATTTTCAAGCACTTGGTCTCAATGTACTTTTTCATGCTGTGTCCTAGCAGGACGATGTACTATATTATATTAATATAGGAACATGCTACACAGAGTTTGACAGCCGTAGATATTTTCTTCACGTTGAACAATACATATTATTTTTTTAATATTTAGAAACCTAACAAATCTCTTTTTGTGAAATGTTTTGGTTGAAAAGTGTATTTCCAAATGTTTCTTTTGAAGAATAAAGAATAAAAATGTTTTGACATTTTTAATTGCGTCTCATAAGACCAACTTTTTGGAGCCATCTTGTAATTATTTGTCCTGTTGTTTAACATTACACAGAGACACTGAATAGTTATAAAGCACAAATCCAGCATAGAGGGGTTCAGTGAATGTGGTGTTGAATGTGTGTAAGTGTCTGAGTGTGTTTGTGTCAGAGATGCTGTAGAAGGACAGAATCCCGGCAGGCTCGTCCACATACACTCCTACTTTGTTTAGGGGAGGTGCTGGGGGAGGTATATGTATTTGAACAGCATTATTCTGGGCAACCAGTTTCTCCCCGAAGCAGCCTAGAATCCAGGATTTTTCATCGCCTCCAAACCAACAGCCACAACTTTTATATGACACTGCCACGTCACCCTCCCCGCTCCATTCAGCCTCCCAGTAACAGCGTCCAGACAGATTCTCTTTACACAGAACCTGCTGATAGTGGTAAAATCTCTCTGGATGATCAGGATATGACATTGGCTTTGAATTATATAACAACTTTTTGTTGCCCTCTAAAAGAGAGAGCCGATTGTGTGCCGTGTTTGGATCCAGTGTGAGATCACAGAAATCTGCACACAAGAAAAGAGAAGAAATAAGAAATAAGAGCACAAAAATATTTACATTTACATTTAGTCATATAGCAGACGCTTTTATCCAAAGCGACTTACAAATGAGGACAATGGAAGCAATCAAAATCAACAAATGATATGCAAGAGCTATAACAAGTCTCAAAGTTAGATTAAGGCAGTACACGTAGCAAGGCTTTTTTTAAATTATATAACAAATAAAAAGAAGACAGATAGAAAAAGAATACAGCAAGCTAGTGTTAGAGGCCTTTTTTGCTTTTTGTTAATTGTATAATAAATAAAAAGAAAACAAATAGATAGAATACAAAAAGATTAGAAAAGCTAGTGTTAGTGTTTTTTATTTTGTTTTTATAAGAAAACAAGCAGTAAATGAATAAAGAGCAAGTCTAAAAGGGATACGTTTATATTTTTTTAAGAATAGAATTAGAATAGAGAGAGCTAGAGTTAGAGGGTCAAATAAAGACGGAAGAGATTCTTGAAGATGGCTATACTCAGCTGCTGGGATTGAGTTGGGCAGATCATTCCACCAGGAGGGAACATTTAATGTAAAAGTCAGTGAAAGTGATTTTGTGCGTCTTTGAGATGAACAATAAAGTGTCGTTCACTTGCAGAACGCAAGCTTCTAGAGGGCACATAAATCTGAAGTAATGAATTTAGGTAAAGGTGTGCAGAGTGGTTTTGTGGGCAAACATCAATGCCTTGAATTTTATGCGAGCAGCTATTGGTAGCCAGTGCAAACTGATAAACAGAGGTGTGACGTGCATTCTTTTTGGCTCATTAAAAATTAATCTTACTGCTGCGTTCTGGCAAATATGAAATAAATTAATATAAAATAAAATATAAAAATATATTCAAATATATTGAAGAAATCAAATTGGCCTTGGTTCTATTTTTTAAATAAATATTTTGGCCACATGTACACAGTAAACATTTTATACTCGAGACCTTATTCTGATCTTCTGTAAAATGCTGTCCTGTGAATAGAAAGTGTGTGTGTGTGTGTGTGGACCTACATTTGTATAGTCCTGCTTTAATCCTGTTCTCTCCCCCGTGATCCAGACTGTCAAAGAAAAAAAAAGCATGTGCCATGTTCTATTCATCTAACTTACCAAAAAATGAATAACAATAAATGAAAAATTAAAAAAATACAATACAATAAATAAAATAAAATAAAATAAATAATCAATAAAAAATGCTGTCCATTCTTTATTAATAATGTGACTTAATTAACACTAACAAAAATAATAAATACTGTTACAAATGTATTGTTCATTGTTAGTTCATGTTAGTTAATATTCACTAATGTTAATGTGAGGCAAGGGGCACCAGGTAAAATCTTGCCTAGGGCAGCAAATTGGCCAGGGCCGGCCCTGCACAGAATTACAGTATTTATGTATTCTCGCAAACATAATCTGTTATTTCTTGGGTGAACGTTCGGGGAACTGATGGGGAAAACATCTGATGTGTTACAACATTTAAGATCCATGCATTAGAGTAGGTCTTAATATATAGGCATCTGTCTCATTAATGTTAGTCTAACAATAAAAGAAAAGAGGGAATAAGTTGCTGCTCTTGACTGAACTGCTTTTGTAGATTTAATAATCAATTTATTTGTAATGAACACACTGAAGTGATTTTTACATTTGTTATTTGTTTTTCTTATTTGAATGCTTTTGTTTAGATGTAAAATGAAAAAAGTAATACACTATTTGTTTCTTATATTTGTTCTACTGTTGTTGTTTTTTTTTGCATCTGTTCTTATTTTTAATAGCAAAGATAAAATAAAAATAGTTATATTGTGATTATTAATATAGTAACTATTATTAATTGAGAAAAGAAGTGGAGGAAAGAATGCAATGTTGGTAGATGATTTTGCTTTGGAACCTTCAGAAAACTTTAACTTGATTTTTCACAGAACTGACTTTGCTGACACTATCGACCTCAAACAGGTGTAGCTCAGTCATTTTTTACCTGATTCCAACAAATAATACATCATTTTGAGGGTCATTTAATGGTGAATGTAAAACTAAAAATGACTCATTTTTGAAAATTTGCTCATTGTGACTCATTTTGCCAGCACAGGTGATACATGTTGGACCTTTTATTAAAAGTAGCCTACTTTTGTCGAGACATGCCTTTACTTCCATAGAGCAATAAGAGTTATATTTGTGATGTTCAAGTTGGGGGAGGCATGATGCGCAAAAGGGTCGTTTGCAAAGGTTGCAGGTAAACATGATTTATTTTTGTAGTTCCACTACAGTAGGTGACACTAGTAGCCCAAAAACTGCCTACCCTAGCTTTAACAGAAAAAAACACTGGCTATGTAAATGTTTAATTGGATCGTTTTCTGCTACTGGAGTCACATTCTCAGAAGATCTATTTTATCCATATTTTGCTTGTGGTTGGACACATCAACATAAACACATTAACTCATTCCCTTAATTTAGAGTTCATGAATGAAATCATATAAGACTACATTTGATTAAAAAGTGTCCATGTAAACATATCTAGATTCATCTTACCAGAGTTGTTCCAGTTTGCAGTTTGGATCCGTCTGTCTAGCTATGAGCACTGAATCTCCAGGGTGATTGTAGCTCAGATCCAGCTCTCTCAAAAAAAGGTTTGGATTCAGAGCTGAAGCCAGATGAGAGCAGCCTTCCTTTGTCACCATACAGCCAGATAATCTACAATGACAGACATTTTAGGAATGAATGAATGAATATTTATTTATTTAAATGACCTCAGCTTCTCCAGTTGACAGTTTGGACTCTTCAGTGCATCAGACAGCAGCTTCACTCCTGAATCTTTCAAGTCATTGTTACTCAGGTCCAGCTCCTTTAGACAGGACTTTGATGATTGTAGAGCAGAAGCCAGTCTTTCACAACACTGATCAGTTAAATTACAGATGGACAATCTAAACAGAAGATTACATGATTACATAATTGACCCTTATGTTCACACCACATTTACAATGCATTTGATGCTTTACAAAACATTGCAAAAGAATGAAGAAGAGTTTTAGTGAGCAGTGTGAGTTTCAGTAAAATATGCTCCTAAAGTGGTACAAATTTATTGGATATTATACTTGAACTGTGACATTGCAAAGGTTTTTATCTGGTTTTATACTGTTAAATGATGCTGTAATATTATTAGAAACTGTGGATGTGACTTTCCACTTTTATCCAACATACCCATATACCGTGTGAAAAAAAAGGTAATAAAAATAAATATACAAAAGAATCTGACAAACAAACCTCAATATTTTTAGTTGACAGTTTGGACTCTTCAGTGCATCAAAGAGCAGCTTCCCTCCTGAATCTTTTAGGACATTGTTACTCAGGTCAAGCTCTCTCAGAGAGGAATTTATTTGTAGCACTGTAGCCACACATTCACAACACTGATCAGTGAGTTTACAACCTGACAATCTAAAAATAACAATAAATAGTTAATTACCACTTTGCAGAATATCAAGATCTCAATGTTAACAACTGTCCTACACATTTCAAAGCACTATTTATCACAATCATTGTTGATCTCTCTAGGGCCCTGTTTACACCTGATATTAAGATGCATTTTGGTTGATCGAATCACAAGTTGACAAGGGAGACAGATTCCCGTTCACACCTGGTGTTTTAATCCGTCTCTTCTGTTCACTTTAGACCACTTCTGTCCTGATTTCTTTTGAAGGAAGGG
This sequence comes from Schizothorax lantsangensis, assembly GCA_027422415.1. Lineage (NCBI taxonomy): Eukaryota > Metazoa > Chordata > Actinopteri > Cypriniformes > Cyprinidae > Schizothorax > Schizothorax lantsangensis. The sequence continues at coordinate 27,023,738 of CM049843.1, read as the reverse complement.
TGTATGTGCCAGTGTATGAGGGCTTTTTTTTTCAAAGCTATTTTTTTAAATGTTTGCTGAATTGCTGAACACATATCAGTCAAAATTGTGTTGAGAGGAAAAAAAACATTAGTCACCTATAAATTGTGAGCAAATACTTTGAATTTTACCAGTGTTCAGAAAAGAATAAGATACAAATCAGAAAATTTAAGTATCTATAAAATTATAGTTCAAAATATATATACAATTATAAAATAAAACAGAAAGTGTATTTGCATTCCTTATAAACAACATAAACAATGTTATAAATTACTTGTTTGCACAAGAGGCTCCAGCTCGATCACAGATATTGTCCTTTTCACAACGGGGAAAAAAATCTTTTGGTTTACTAAAAGTTTACTTTCATTTATATATACAAGAACAAAACTGTGCCTTTGAAAAGTAAAGAAAACAAACAGGATGCACCTTCAGCCATCTCTGTTTCCTTAAACTTTTAGTGTGGCCATAAACAATGAAATGAAACAGTGTTTAGTTCATTTGTTAATTATGTAACTCTAACATATTTCATGTAGACCTGTTTATTTTATTCTTATCACATGTCATTTTATTCTGCTTTTCTAAATTTTCTCCTGCATGCATGCAAAACTAACCCTCTAAAAAGAAAAAAACATTTTAATAGGTCACATACACTCATCTATTCTATTTTAACCTCTTTAGACCCTGCGGCCTCATATGAGGACATTATATTTTATTGAATTTCTCTGAGACTATACATGCCACAGTTTTAAGTCTGGATGTCCTGTACAGAGCACATAAGGGCTTTTCAGAGATACCAAATGATTGGATGTTTCACCATGACCACTCCCTCTCCTTGGTCTTCAAAAATGTCTGAAATTAATTTAGTGACACTCTTATGGAAATATGATAATATTTTGTAATTATCATTTAAATCTGTCTAATTTTTTAATTGTGTGTCATAAATCAACATCTCAGGAAAATGTTATGGGGTTTCAAATCAAAATATGACTTTCTGTTACGAAACAGGATGTTGATTTCATACATGTCATCATATGAGGACACCGGGACTAAAAGCATGTTTATTATGCATTTTGGGAGACATAACAAATGAATAGGGAAAGAAATTATATTTCAATATTCTATTAAATATTATATATTATTATGAAAATCTTGTCAATTATTACTCCCATTATTACACTTCTTTTTTCATTACATGTTGCTCCAAAAACACATTAATATGCAAATTAGATTTAGTTTATAGATACATTGTATATAATGAGAAACCCCGTTTATGGCCATTTTACACACATTTTGCAGAAAGAAAAAAGGTATATCAAATCATTTTGTTGTAACATACACTCTTGAAAATAAAGGTGCTTCAAAAGGTTCTTCACAGCGATGCCATAGAAGAACCATTTTTGGTTCCACAAAGAACCATTCAGTCAAAAGTTATTTAAAGAACCTTCTCTTTCTTACCTTTTTATAATCTGAAGAACCTTCTTTTGCCACAAAGAACCTTTTGTGAAACAGAAAGGTTCTTCAGATGTTAAAGGTTCTTTATGGAACCATTTAGACAAAAAGGTTCTTCTATGGCATCGTGAAGCACCTTTATTTTTAAGAGTGTAGTTGAGAATCATCTTTATACAAAGTTTGGTAAAAAAAAAAAAAAAAAAAAAAAATCTTAACCTAAAAATGTAAAATCAATTGTTTTTGCCTATGCATGTTCATTCATGTCTTTTTATTTTTAAGAAATTGAGTCCCGATGTGCTCTACTGAGGACATAGCATAACTTATGAATGAAATATCTTTTTTTTTTTTTTTTTACATTATTCTAAATGCTCTAAACAATTTAAAGACATGAAAAAAAACAAATTTTTACCTAAAACTTTTTTCTCGGGTCTTAAGAGGTTAAATTTAATTTATAATTCTAATTTTGTCGGTTAATGGATAGGAAATGAACAAGATAATGTTTATGAATTAGCTCCGTCAGCGGAGAGTAGGTGAACTTTAGTGGCTGTTTGAACGCATTGGTTGAATATGTTTACAACTACCTCTGGAAGTGGACAAAAGTGGACAAGCTCAAAATGTTTTCGACCCCATTCACAGCTGTATTTAGTGTAGTCCATTTGTGATCAGATCAATGAAAAGACATCTTCATACCAAGTGTAAACAGGGCCAAGAAAGGATTAAAAGGCACGGGTGATAAACTGTGATTATATTGAGATTACAACTTATTGTTTACTTCTCTTCATACAAAATGGCAAATGCCAAAAAAATTACAGGGCTTTGCTGCAGTTCCTCACAGCTGGTATCAGTCTTCTTCTGCCTTCATCTGATGTGTTGAATTTCATGAGGTTCAGTTCATCCAGCACCTCATCTGACATCTGTAGCATGTAGGCTATGGCTGAGCAGTGAGGGAGAGAGAGTTTCTTCCATGAGAGTTTATCTGAATTCACAAATCCCTGAATCTCTTTGTAGAGAGTCTGATTATTCAGTTCCAGCAGACAGAGGAAGAGATTGATACATTTATCAGCTGAGAGTTGTTCATCACCAATAATTTTATCTGTAATATACGTTGTGACAAAATAACTGGCCCCTCCATTCCTCTCTGTGTATTTTAGTAGATCCTCTAAAAGTATCTGATTGGACTCCAGTGAGATGCCCAGCAGGAAGCGGAGGAAAAGATCAAAGCGTCCAGTCTGCAATGATTTATCAATTGCGCCTTTAAGCAGCATGTACAATGACATTTGCTCAGATTTGTAAAATGACTTCAGTACTTCCTTGTTGTTGTGAATGTGGCAGTAAAACACATAGAGAGCTGCCAGAAACTCCTGAAAGCTGAGATGAATGAAGCTGTAGACTTTCCTCTGATGAATTACAGATTCCTCCTTAAATATCTCTGAGCAAATCCCAGAATGCACTGATGCTTCAGTGACATCTATGCCACTCTCAATCAGGTCCTCCTCATAGAACATCACATTGACCTTCATCAGCTGATTGTAAGCCAATTTAGCAAGTTCCACAATCACTTCTCTGCTGGACTGCAGGATTTTCTCTGGATTGCTCTCTTCATACTTCTGATTCCTCATGTTGATCTGAATGAGTAGGAAGTGGATGTACATTTCAGTCAGAGTTTGAGGGATTTTTGCATTGATATCTTGTTTCAGGAGGTTTTGAAGCACAGTGGCTGAGACCCAGCAGAAGACAGGTATGTGGCACATGATGTGGAGGCTTCTTGCTTTTCTGATGTGTGAGATGATTCTGCTGGCTTGATGCTCATCACAGATTCTCTTCCTGAAATATTCCTCCTTCTGTGGGTCATTAAATCCCTGAATTTCTGTCAGACGGTTGATGTATTTTGAGGGTATCTCATTGGCTGCTGCTGGTCTGGAGGTGATCCAGATAAGGGCAGAGGGAAGCAGCTCTCCTCTGATGAGGTTTGACATCAACAGAGCCACTGATGAAGACTCATTTATATCAGAAACTTTCTCATCGTCTGAAAACATCAGTGTGATTCTGCTTTCATCCAGACCATCCAAGATGAACACAACTTTACATTCTTCATAAATCATAAATCTTCATGAGTCCAGATCTTGAAGTTCAGGATGAAAGTCCAGCAGAAGTTTATGAAGACTGTACTGATCATCTTTAATCAAGTTCAGCTCTCGAAATGGAAGCACAAACATGAAATCTACATCCTGATTGGCTTTTCCCTCGGCCCAGTCCAGAATGAACTTCTGCACAGAGACAGTTTTTCCAATTCCAGCGATGCCTTTAGTAAGAACAGTCTTGATTTTGTCTTCCTTCTCACATCCTGGTTTCGGTGAGGGTTTAAAGATGTCATTGCAGCAGATTGGAGTGTCTTGTGTTCTGGTTGTTTTCTCCATCTGTAGCACCTCATGTTCTTCATTCACCCCTTCTCTCTCTCCCTCTATAATGTAGAGCTGTGTGTAGATCCTGTTCAGGAGGGTTTCATTCTCTTGTATTTTGATTCCCTCAAATAAGCGCTCATACTTGTTCTTCATTCTGGTTTTGTGAGTGGTTTTGACTGTTTTAATGGCATCATCCACTACTTGGTAAGAATCCTGCTGGTCTCCAGTAACTTCATTTTTCCCACTGCAGAAACATCAACAAGGAAAGCAATTAGAACATTTCGTCTACACTTAACGTCAAACAGAACAGAGCTCTTTTAGGTACACTCTTAAAAATAAAGGTTGCTTAAAAGGTTCTTCACAGCGATGCCATAGAAGAACCATTTTTGGTTCCACAAAGAACCATTCAGTCAAAGGTTCTTTAAAGAACCATCTCTTTCTTACCTTTTTATAATCTGAAGAACCTTCTTTGTGAAACATAAAGGTTCTTCAGATGTTAAAGGTTCTTTATGGAACCATTTAGACAAAAAAAGGTTCTTCTATGGCATCGTGAAGCACCTTTATTTTTAAGAGTATACCATGCTTGCATGCCACATAAATATATACTACAAATTTTATCTCTAATGTGCATGTATTCTTTGTCCAATTCAGGCAAAAATCTCACATGGCTCCAGGGGTCACTTCTTGATCCACTGAATTTGTAGTCTTTCTAGACATGTAAAAAACAAACAAAAAAACAAGCACTCATAGCAATTAATATCTTGAATTTTGTGGTAATTTTTATTCATTTTGGTGGCATTTCCAACCTTATGTGAAGCTGTTTTACACCAGCTTGCTTGTTGTTATGCTTGATGGAGGACTATTGCCTAAGATAGACTGGCGGTTTTATTAATGATTTAATTTCATAGCAGTGACAAACACATTGCAATCTGGCTGTCACCAATGAAGACCGATCAGGAAGATGAGGATGCTGCTCGATTTGCGTGTGTTAAAGGGGTCATATGATGCGATTTCAAGTTTTCCTTTCTCTTTGGAGTGTTACAAGCTGATTGTGCATAGATAAGATCCCTGAAGTTGCAAAGACTAAAGTCTCAAAACCAAAGAGATATTCTTTATAAAAGTTAAGACTCGTCCACGCCCCCCTAAAACGCCTCATTAAAACACGCCCCCACATGTCTACGTCACGGTGTGGAAATATTTGCGTAATGCTGCCCAAATGTTCACGCAAAGAAAGAAGGCATGGTTTCAGTAACCGCAGTAGTGTTGATGCAGCCATGTCAGGGAGACACTGTGTGTTTCTAGGCGAAAGCAAAAGCACTTTATTTGGCCTTCCGAAAGTAGATGCATTTAGGAATCATTTGTTAAGATATGTTTACAACAGAACAGCACAACCCAAATGTTCGAATTTGTGCAATGGATTTTATGGACGACAGTTTCGTGAACCTAGTAGAGTAAAAGGCTGGCTGTGCATGAAGGCTAAAAAAAAGGGTCAATTCCAACTTTGCTATGACAATCTGGCGCTTCTGAATCAGTGACTGTAAGTACGTTTTGTTATTAGCCCATTTAAGCCCACCGGCAACTATAGTTGCCGCAGTTGATAGTTGTCATTTTCCTTTTCTAAGTATTTTTATAGATGTTATCCATGTTTGATGTCTCAATGACATGCAAGCTAACAACCAAATAAAGGATTTCAAGGGGGAAAAAAAGGTATTCACTTCCTTCCTGTCACATGAGGCTGTCAACTTCCTACTCCTATTTTCAGGAAGCATGGAAAAGGCAAAACCTCCCAAAGAAAGGTCATTTTCATGTTACTAATAAGTATTTTTTGTTGCCATATATACATCTACATAATCACGAAGGTCTCTAGGATCATCCAAACAAAACAAATCTTACAAGAGATCTATAGTTTTTTGTATACTTAGTCAAAAGTCCAAGCGGCAGGTGGGCAAATGACTTGTAAGTACATCTAACATATATCATGGGGAAATGGGGGTATACTGTTGCTAGCATCATGCTACTCATGTTACCTTTTGTTAAAAACAGCTTGTTAGCATCATGCTAGCAACATACTAATCATGCTAACTTAATGCTAACATGTTAATCATGTTAGTATGTTGCTAGCATCATGCAAATCTCATTAACAGATTGTTTAAAACATGTTAACATCATGCTAGCAACATGCTAATCATGCTAATTTTGGTTTAACATTTACTTGTGTTAACATGTTGTTAGCATAATGCTAACACAATTAACACGATTAGAGTTACTATTAGTGCCTAGTGCCGAGTTTTCCCATGGCAAGCACCACTCACATTTTCTTCAGAAAATGTACAGTGCCCTCCACTAATATTGGCATTTGGCACCCTTGGTAAATATGAGCAAAGGCGGCTGTGAAAATAAATCTACATCGTTTATGCTTTTGATCTTTCATTCAAAAAATTCACAAAAACAATTGAAGTAAAACAATTGAAAGTGGGGAGAAAATCTCATGATGAAATAAATGTTTTTTCTCCCATGCATGCTGGCCACAATTATTGGCACCCCTAGAAATATGAGGTCAGTCAGGTTTAGATTTTTTTTTTTTTTTTTTATCAGTTGGCATTTATAATCCTGGAAGTCATGGCTGGACAATGTCATGCTCCTAGTCACCCGGGTGTGCTAAAAAATACAAATATGAATGGGAATATACTTCAGAGATATTTTACTCAAGAAATCTTATAATGGGCCGTGGTTGGATCTTCCATCAGGACAATAATCCAAAACAAACATCAAAATCAACACAAAAATGTGTCACTGAGCACAAAAGGAAGCTTCTGCCATGGCCGTCCAAGTACTCTGACCTGAACCCTGTAGAAAATGAGTGGGGTGAACTGAAGAGAAGAAGCACCAACATGGAGCTGTGAATCTGAAGGATCTGGAGTGATTCTGTGTGAAGGAATGGTCTCTGATCTCTTATCAGGTGTTCTCCCAACTCATCAGGCATTACAGGAGAAAACTCAGAGCTGTTATCTTGGGAAAAAGACTTTGCAATAATTGGGTGCCAATAATTGTGGCCAACATGAACTAGAGAAAGCATTTATTTCACAATGACCCCCCCCACACACACACACTTTCAATTGTTTTACTTCAGTGATAGGTTAGAATTTTGTGAATTTTTTGAATGAAAGATCAAAAGGATAAACAATGCAGATTTATTTTCACCGCCGCCTTTGCTTATATTTACCAAGGGTGCCAATATTATTGGAGGGCACTGTACATATTTATTTATTTTTATTTATATATTTTCATTTAACTTTTTCAAGTTCAAGTTCAAGTTCAAGTTGAGCTTTATTGTCATTCCGCTACATGTGGGGACATACAGTGGAACGAAATGTCGTGCCTCACGGGTCCACGGTGCTACATAAATACAGACATACAACAATGAAGTAAAACACTATAAACCTATACACAACTAACCTACTGACAGATTTTGACTAAGTATACTATATATATATTGTTTTCCCTATACAACTAAAGATAAAGATAAAAAATACAAACTATACAAACTATGCGAATGCTTCACATAAATACTGTACATGTGCAGAGAGAAACATTGTGAGTCAAGCAGCTAGCTGAGGAACAGTACTAAATGATTTGTAGTAGTGCATGAGCATGTAAACCTACATATATTGCTGAGTCTTTTGTGGGATTGTGTAGGAAAAGTGTCTAGTGCATAGAAGAGAGTGTGCTGCTACAGGTGGTTTGTACAGGCCCACTCACCTGTGTGTAGCACACTTGAATTGCACAAAAAAGTTCACAGTTTTTTTCTTTGGTGTGGTAAGGTTGGGGGGTGTTTGGAGGGGGGGCGAGATGGTCCATGTTTCAGGAGGTAGGGGTTTGCATGGGGTTTCAGAGGGGGGCGGGGTGATCTGAGTTCAGGGCTCTCACAGCCTGGGGAAAAAAGCTGTTGAGCAGTCTGGTGGAGTGGGCTCTGATGCTCCGGTACCGTCTTCCTGATGGTAGGAGCTGGAAGAGACTGTGGGAGGGGTGGGTGGGGTCCTTCATGATGCTGTTGGTTTTGCTGGAGCATCGTGCAAGGAAAATGTCCAGGATGGATGGGAGAGGGGTACCGTGATCTTTGCAGCCGTGTTCACTGTCCGCTGGAGGGTCTTACGGTCAGCAGCAATGCAGTTCCCGTACCAGACAGTGATGCAGCTGGTCAGCACACTCTCAATGGTGCCCCTGTAGAATGTGGTGAGGATGGGTGGAGGGAGACTTGCTCTTTTCAGCCGGCGGAGAAAGTGTAGGCGCTGTTGTGCCTTCTTGGAGAGTGACATGGTGTTGGTGGTCCAGGTGAGATCCTCCGTGATGTGCACCCCCAGGAATTTAGTGCTGCTGACTCTCTCCACAGTCGAGCTGTCGATGGTCAGTGGGGGGTGGTCAGTGGAGTTCGTCCTCCTGAAGTCCACCACAACCTCCTTTGTCTTACTCACATTGAGGGACAGATTGTTAGCGCCACACCATTCAGCCAGCTGTGCCACTTTCTCTCTGTAGTGCGTTTCATCGTTGTTGCTGATGAGACCTACCACTGTTGTGTCATCAGCGAACTTGATGATGTGGTTGGAGCTGAACTTGGCAGTGCAGTCGTGGGTCAGCAGCGTGAAGAGCAGCGGGCTGAGCACACAGCCTTGTGGGGCACCTGTGTTCAGTGTGGTAGTGCTCGAGGTGTTGTGGCCGACACGGACTGACTGAGGTCTTCCGGTTAAAAAGTCCAGGATCCAATTACAGAGGGAATTGTTAAGGCCCAGCAGGTTTAGTTTGTTTATGAGCTGTTGTGGGATTATTGTGTTGAATGCCGAGCTGAAGTCAATGAACAGCATTCTAACATAGGAGTCTTTGTTTTCTAGGTGGGTGAGAGCCAGGTGGAGGGTGGTGGAAATTGCATCGTCCGTAGAGCGGTTTGGACGGTATGCAAACTGGAGCGGATCGAGTGTGTTGGGGAGGCTGGTTTTGATTTTTTGCATGACTAACCTCTCAAAACACTTCATTGTGATTGGAGTCAGTGCTATGGGACGGTAGTCGTTTAGGCAGGACACAGGTGATTTCTTTGGTACCGGTATGATCGTTGTGGATTTGAGACATGTGGGGACGACCGCCTGGCTCAGCGAGGTGTTGAAGATATCTGTTAGGACATCTGTCAGCTGTGCAGCACAGTCTTTCAGTACACGGCCAGGTATGTTGTCAGGACCTGCAGCCTTTCGTGGGTTAATCCTGGATAGGGTCTTCCTTACGTCGGCTGCAGACAGACAGAGCGCCTGGTCGTTGGGAGGTGTGGGCAGTTTTTGTGCAGGTGTGTCATTCTGCATTTCAAACCGTGAATAAAAGTGGTTGAGTGTATCGGGGAGGGATGGATCATCATCACAGGCCTATGGCGGGGACTTGTAGTCAGTGATGGTCTGAATGGCTTGCCACAGGCTCCGTGTGTCTCTGCTGTCTGTGAAGTGATTGTTGATTTTTTGAGCATATGACCGTTTTGCATTTTTGATGCCACAGGACAGATTGGCTCTTGCTGTTTTGAGGGCTGCTTTATCTCCTGATCTGAATGCTTCATCTCTGGTCTTTAGCAGCCCGCGAACCTCTGCTGTCATCCACGGCTTTTGGTTTGCACGTGTGGTGATGGTCTTGGTGACTGTCACATCATCCATGCACTTTTTGATGTAAGCAGTCACAGTTTCAGTGTACTCCTGCAGGTCTGTGTGGTTGTTGTAGGTGGCCGCCTCTTTAAACATGTTCCAGTCTGTGCACTGAAAGCAGTCCTGTAGTGTTGAGGTAGCATTCTCTGGCCAAATTGTGATGAGTTTTTGAACCGGTTTGGTGAGTTTCAGAAGTGGTCTATATGCTGGGATTAGCATAACAGAGATGTGGTCTGAGTACCCGAGGTGGGGGCGGGGTACAGCTTTGTAAGCGTTCTTTTCTGTTGTGTAAACAAAGTCCAGCGTATTATTTCCCCTTGTTGCAAAGTTTACATGTTGGTAGAACTTTGGCAAAACTGTCTTTAAATTTGCGTGGTTGAAGTCACCGGCTATGATGAAAAAGCCGTCGGGGTTTTTTGTTTGTTGTTCACTGATGGCGCTGTACAGTTCACGAAGCGCGTCCTTAGCGTTTGCACATGGTGGAATGTAAACTGCACCAATAACAATGGCCGTGAACTCCCGCGGCAGATAGAACGGTCGACACTTCACAAACATAAACTCCACTAACGGTGAACAGTGTTTTGATACTACCGCAGCATTGTTACACCATTCTTTGTTGATATACAAACACAAGCCACCACCGCGTGACTTACCAGAAAGTGTTGTATCTCGGTCTGCTCGGTAGCAGGTTAGCCTGTTCAACTGAATGGCGGAGTCCGGGATGTTGTTGTTTAGCCATGTTTCAGTGAAAACAAACACACAACAATCCCTTGCCTCATGCTGTGTAGACCGACTGAGTTGAATTAAGTCCAGTTTATTTTCCAGTTTATTTTGCAATGTCTTTTTTGATACACAATGCCCTGTTGGGGCAACTTAATGGCTGCACTTTGTTCTGCACTATGTTCCACCACTTTAAGACAAATGGATTTGTTGTTTGTTGTGTATTCATATTCAAGAGATTATAAGCTAGATGCAGTTTTTTTGGTTTGCATCGAATGTTCTTCGACTTTTATACATAATAAATTTGTTCGTGAATAAAGATTGATCTGTTGAAAGCAGTTATTTTGAGTTAGATGCCAAATGTTCTCCTCCTATTCAAATATGACATTGAAGGGGTACATACAACATATTTGCCCACATTCAAATATGATTTTCAAGAAAAAAAACAAAAACCTGTGGAAAATAAAAGCAGAACATATTCACATAGGACACTATTAACACGACTATATGCATGAAACCATTCAGAAAAATTTGGGCACAAATGGGTTAGTTTAAGTATTTGCTATTGACTGTTCAAATGCGGAGTTTTGCGCAGAACACGTCGTGTGTGTGTGAGTGTGTGTGTGTAAATAGTAAATAGTGTGTAAATGTGTAATCGCGTGACAGAAATAGTCTGTCACGCGATTCTGTTCCCCTTTCGGGCTTGAACCGATGCTAAAACTAACTTGAAAGCTGAAGCTCGCGATTATGGTAAGGGGCGTTACATTTCCGACGCGTGCTTGTGGTGTTCGGCCAATCACAATGCACTGTGCCAGGTGGCCAATCAGAGCAGACTGTGCTTGTCGGAAGGAGGGGCTTTGTAGAAACGACACGTTTGAGAGAGGCGGGGCATAGAGGACCTACAATAATGTACAGTATTTGAAAAATAATGTGTTTTTTGAAAATTAAAGCATGTCAACATATACATTACACCAAATACACCAAATAATGATCTTTAAAATAGCATCATATGACCCCTTTAAATGTGTTGGCTGTCATGGTGTCATTCATTGTGAAGGCTGTGCCATCTTATCTAGTCAAAGGCCAAACAGACAGGTGCTTGAGCAACACTTGGGGTCTATCTGTGCATGTGCACAGGCCTTAGCCAAAGCAGTAATTTAACAATTCAAATCTTTTATTGTAATAAATATGTTTACCTAATATTGAATGTTTGTAACAGACATCCACTCAATTGTGTCTTGGAATAAGAAAAACAAAAAAACAAATTGGCCTCCTTTCTTTCTCCTAGATGTACACAGATAAAGCAATAGTTTTGTTTCTTAGTCCTATCTGTTGTTTGGTGTTTTTGTCTCCAATACTGTAAAGTGTATCTCACATGGCTTCAGGATTCACAGCTTCATTTCTGAAATGAATGTGTCGATCCATTGAATTTGTAGACACACAGCTGGGACATGGTGCACCTCCCTCCTCTCTCCTGTCATAGCAGTGCTCTTTAGTAGGAGTGCTCTCCTCCATACTCTGATTTCAGACAAGTCTCTGGAAAAATAAATGAGACACAGAATCAGGAAGACTGGCTTCTTCCAATTAAGGGCTATTGTGACATTTAAATGCTGTCATTTCATGGTGTAGAGAAGTTATGCATATTTTTATTACATGTAGTATTACATATTAGATCCTGTACCTGCAGTCTCACTCATGACTGATAATCCTTATTTGTAGCATGATCAAGCTATTCAGCAAAATACACACAAATGACCAAATAAGGCCATTTCACACTTTCCCGTGTTCTTCACACAATAGGTTTTTGTGATACTGAAAGTATGAAGAATAAAGTAATTACTAAAATCAAATGTTTTTTTTTCAGAATAGATGTTAAAAAACTGTTTTACATAAAAATACTTAAGGATAAAGTGGTGTTTATACTGAATAACTCGCTAGATATATAAAAAAATTATATATTTTGAAAGAAAAAAAGATGGCTAAATAAGCAATAAACATAATAAAACAATAAAGAGATGTAAACAAACCTCTTCTTGTTTGTGTGAGTTAAATTATTCAACGCTACTTCATATATAAAACAATCATGTCAAACTTTGACAAAGAGCTATCAGAGAACAAATTAGACTGCAACACTTTTACATGTGTCAAAAGATTACATATCCTTGCTGAACCTGCAAAATGAGAATAATTTTAACAAAATAAGATGGAGCTTAAAAAATAAAATAAATACCTGTAAAGCTTTTTAAAAGCCGCTTTACCTCCTGTTGTCAGGCCAAGGTGTCACACACATTTTCACGGTTTTAGTTTCACTTGTGGAAGTGCATACCTGTGAGAGCTGGTTTCCCATTGGCTAGTGACTTTTGAAGAGACAGTTCCTGTTCCTGCAATTGGATATCCTGTGGAGTGAGTTCTAGGGAGAAAATAAGTTTTTTTCAGAGTTTGAAGCTTTAAAATATGGTAAACATTTTACATTACGTTTAAAAGCTGTGTTACAGTCACATTTTTGATGGTGTAGAGTTCATTTACATTAACATTTTCTTAGATTACATCAAATGTAATGTCAGCACAACATGTTCTTGTTTCAAATGTTATGAAATGAGTGAACTTATGAATTGGGTTTGTGTTAATGAACCATGTGTTTTTATAATTTACTAAAAAGACATTTGTCTGGAATGCATGAGTTCAAAATGTTTTTTTGGTTTATACCTTCCTGTAACTGAAGTTACAGCTGAAACTTAAAGTTAACAACGGTGGAAAAGCAAAGCAAAGCAAAGAAAAAAAAAAAATCTAATAGTTATTTACCTGCTTGCTTCTGCTTTGCAAAAAAATACTATATTCTCACCACTAGATGGCGGTCCAGCTCTATTAAATTGGATTGTTTACTAATCACCGAATAATATTTTGTAGCACAGTTGGTGTGCACCTACAGCCCAACAGATGCTGCTCTCAGTCTGAATGTGAGATATTCATATTTATATTACATGCATTCGACATTCTGCTTTCCTTGCCCTGTGTCACAGGCAGCAATTATAAACCGCAGGGATTGACTGACAGCTTTCCGCGTGACTTATCACTTTCCACAGAGCTCCAGTGTGACTCACAGTTCAATATTAAGTCGTGAGCAATAACTCTACATGCATATCAATAATGCACGCGTCCTGTGAGTCATATAGGCTACAGCGCACGTGCGTGTTTCTGGTCTAGATATGAGCTACTTTGAAGGACAAGACTGCTGATTGAAGACTCAGAAGGTAGCTAACTCTAAGTAAATAACAACAACAACAACAACAAAAAAACATATACTAGTGCTGTCAAACGATTAATCGCGATTGATCGCATCCCAACATTTTTTTTAACTGTTATTTAATATATTTACATATTACTCAGCTGTGCTATTTTAGGACACCATGAAAATGAACTAAAATGCACTTTTATCATACTATCTTTGTATTTAAAAAATGTGTTTAGCTACCACTTGTACACTTGAGTGTACTAGTGAATGAAAGATGGGTTCAAGATAGTATGTTTAAAGCGCATTTTAGTTCATATTCATGGTGTCTCAAAATAGCACAGTTGAGTACACTTAGATGTTCTTAAGTTTATCTTAAGAAGTACTAAAGGATCATTTTTAGTAAATGAAGTACAAAATTAGTGTGCGGAAATAAGTACATTATGGAAGTGCACTTGTTTTTCACCTGGGGATCTCCCTTTGTGTTCTAAGGAAAGGGCTGTCTATACCAGCTTTACAGTGATTGACAGATGAGGTCATGTGCTCATTCACACACACACACACACACACACACACACACACACACACACACACACACACACACACACACACACACACACACACACACACAAGTGTCCTGTTTGCTCTTGTTCTTTGAAGGAGTCATCTGTGATCAAGTAGACAGTTATTTTCTCAGTCCACAAGGAAGAATCAATAGCACTGATCCTGGATCAGCCATCAAGGCCAGCACTGACTCATCCAGCGGTGAGATGTGTGTGGTGATCACTGATCAGGCATCAAAGGTGAGGAGGCTCTGATGGAGCATTCGACGGATGAGTGAAATAAATGAAAAAGAGTCGGGTCAGAATGAAATCAATACAGTGAATTTCCAAAGCAGGACCCGTTTGTCTGAAATTTTCATTTGTCAGTGGATAGCTGTTCAGTTAAAATGTTCTCAATTAAAATATTCTTATTATAGAGTGCATTTTATTTGACAAAAATTGTATGATCCTGTGAACAAGTTAAGTCAGGAATATTTTGGTCTGTTTTTCTGCAGAATAATTTCAAATGCAAATATCTGTTTTATTTTGTCATAATAAGCTAATTAAAACATGTACAGGTTTCACCCTTAATAAATAATAATTACGTTTTGAATAAGGAAAGTTAATTATATTTTAAGCACCAGTCACCCCCCATTTTTGAACATATACGTGAGAGTGCACTATCCAAACTTAAACTCTTATAATTCATGAATACTTAGGAATACAGATATAAGTTTGGTCTCTTTTTTAAGAAGACAATCAGCAGATTACTGTAGAAGTGGAATTATTTTAAAATATGAAAGTAACAAAAAGTTATAGAAGTTTAAATTTACTGTAAAGAATATACACAGTATTGATTTTTTTATATTTTATATAAAATAAATATTTTACATAACAGGTTTTACTCTAAAATTGATATAAAATTAAAGCCTTATGTTTAAATAAGTTATGTTCCAAATTTGAAGTTGATATGAAAAAAATTGAGGTTCCTGTGAGATTTTATTTAGGGCGTCATACCACAAACAGCCACCGGGTGCCATCAAAACTGTTTAATTTAGTTTGATGCATTTTTCTGTCACAAATGTCTAAATTTCTCTGTCAATATTACTCCGATCACAAAAAGACCACCAAATATGGAATCCTGAGAGTCAGACCATTCCGGCGATATGTATTTTGTCAAGATTATAAAAAGTTTTGATTCTAAAAGACCGTAATGCATTGTGTAATATGACACTTGACACCGCCCACTAAGGAGGAGGAGACCGCCAAAAGATTTTAAAGTACCATTTCGATGGTAACGCAATATCCGATTTCAAAATGGTTTTCACAGGATGAATTTTGAGGTTTTAAGCTTTCAGATGATATATAATTTATGAAAAAAGACAACGAAAAAAAGAGCGCCAAGCATCCCACAGGTGGGACGGTGACAGTTAAGGGGTTAAGACTTTTTGCATTATGACATTGTTTTCATAATAATTAAGCAAATTCTACTTATATAACTACATTAATGTACATAATAAGTCTGGATGCTTTACTTTTAAAAATAATTTTTAGAAGAATTTTCATTATTATGAATATCGTAATACTGTATTTTTTATTTAAATGTACATAAAGACAGCACAACAAATATTATGATTTATAAATATTTTAGAGTTTAAGAAATATTCAACAATGATGCATTAAATTGTTCAATAGACTTTTACAAATTATTACAATTACAAATTGCTATTACCATTACAAATAATTTCTATTTAAATAAACACTGTTCTTTTGAACTCTCTATTCATCAAACAATTCTGAGTAAAAATATATTATCCACGAAAAAATATTAAGCAGCACAACTGATAATAATAAGAATTTCTTTTTAGCAAGTCAGCATATCAGAATGATTTCTGAAGGATCATGTGACACTGAAGACTGGAGTAATGATGCTGAAAATTCAGCTTTGCATCACAGGAATAAAATACATTTTAATATATATTAAAAAGTTAATCAGTTATTGTAAATTGTGTATTGTGTGTTTTAATTAAAAAAAATTCAGTTCAGTCGCATAGATTTTTTTAACCTCAAAACTAACAGACATGGACTAAAAGCCCCCAACATTTTTATATAGATTTAATGACGTCTCAAAAACAACATTTTGTTGAAGCACATGGTTTTCGGTGACAAAAAGTGCACAAATACCAGACTGTATCAGACTGCACACTGCTTTATGGAGGACTCAGAGGTGAGTAATGGCAGTTTGTGTGTATGTGTTTGTGAGTAACGATGAAGCAAACGGGTCACTTCCTGTGTGCTACGTAATGCGACAGATGAGTGACAATGACAAATCCCAATCTACGGATCCAAACAAACACATTCACACAAAACTAAAGGTGTTCCTCTCTCTTTCGGTCTAGCAACGGTGTGGCGAGACTGGGCGTAGTTTTCAGTCACACGGTTTCTTCACACATTGGCAAGATGTCCCTGATGAACTGGAAAAACAGCCAGAGAAGCTAACAAGGTGTTTTTTCTGTTTTTTAGAACAGGAATGTGCTGACTGCTGTCTCGGTTCGTGACGTCAGAGATGACACCTCCGTTCAAGTGTGAGGCTGGTTTGTGCACTGAATGCAAAAAGCTCACAGATACATTTCCTGTCCTTCGTATTTATCTGTGCATATGATGAGCCCGAGTGCGTTTGGTGAACATGACGTGTGGTGTTTGTGAAAAATAACCCTTTCTGGGATCCAATATCAGTGACAGACGCCATCCGTTGAAGGGACAAACAAGGATGTTCCTTACAATCAAAATGAGAAATCTTACAATGCAAACTCAAAAAGTTATTTGTGTTTGTTTTGGTAAAAACGTTGATGCCAATACTGTTGATTTTCATAAAAAATTTGAATTTAGTGACTCATGTAACCATCAAGCAAAAAGTTAGAAAATGACCTTACTCTGTCATGGGATTCACATGAAAACAAAATGGCTTCCTGTCAGTTACACCAAACTGTTAGGTAGTTTTCAATGTTTTAAAATATTACTAAGATATACAAAATTTTGTTTACAAACATTTTTTAGCATTTTCATAAGACCTTTTCATATTTAATGTATCCACCTTATTTTTCAACGTGGAAGTAAATCGTTTTCTGTGAATGTGCGAGACTCCCGGTTCATTAGCCGCTGTACGTAAATAACGAGAAGAATAACAAAGTGCAGTAAACGCTAAAACTGTTTTGCACTACAAACCAGTGTGTTCATAATTAAGATACATTAAAAATAATATGGTAAGACACACCAGTTTGCTATATCAAGCAGCAAAACAAGCTGTTTTGTACAGCTAAAAATAGCTGGAAGCGAATGACACCGGAAGCCATACACATTAAATTTACAAAATGGCCTCACCGGCTTTCATGGGAAAAATAATGTGGATAGAAAGTGTCAATAGATGACATAATCACTTGAAAACATTTTCCAGGTACAGTTAGACATGATTAATATTTACGTATTTCAGCAATATTTACTCACTCGTTGTATAACACTGAGTCCGAAATTTTCGCGTGCGTTTTTCCGTTTTTTTCGTATTCCTCATCCTTTCTTATCAAAATGCATGCTACGGATGCGAAAACGCAGAAAATCGAACCAGATCCGAATTTTTTTTTATGACGGACGAACGTTTCGGAGGCAGTGTGTAAACGTGATTGACACAACGTGAGGTCATATTTATTTTTTAACGTGCGAAGATTTCGGACGAAAATTTCAGACTCAGTGTGCAGAGACCTTAAGAGTCGTTGGAATCTTTCAAGGAGAAGAGACGTTATGAGTAACTTCCTCCTAAAGTTTACATGTAGT
The DNA here is from genome assembly GCA_027422415.1 of Schizothorax lantsangensis. NCBI lineage: Eukaryota > Metazoa > Chordata > Actinopteri > Cypriniformes > Cyprinidae > Schizothorax > Schizothorax lantsangensis. The sequence goes on along the minus strand of CM049843.1, from coordinate 27,005,878 downwards.
TACTACGTTCAGACTGTAATACGTGAAGTGACCCATATGTAATGCATATTAAACATCTAAAATACATACAATTTGAAATGTATGTAAGAAACTGTATAGATTTGAATACATTTTGTATATGGAAGCAAACAACCGTTTCAAACACTGCTTTACCAATTTAGCATGACTGCAACCTTTCCTGTAGCTCAACTGCTAGCAGATGGTGTTAGCAATAGCAAGATCATGGGTTTGATTCCCAGGGAACACATGAACTTATATAATATATGCTTTGAATGCACTGTACAGAAGCTGACTGGATGTAAGATAATTGTTTTTTAAATAGAAATAAACAAATACTTTTTAATATACTATTAAAGCCAGTCAGTTTGGCTATTATGAATGACAGATGATACATAAAGGAAAATACAATGTTTGCTGTGGAGCTCACATCAGTGCGCTGAGTAAATGTGATTCACGTCATTACAGTGCAACAGGATACAGACTCATCGAGCTCATCTCTCAAAACAGCATGTGTCTTATGATACTGCCAACGCACACACTCACACACACCTGAAATGCTTCAGGGAATCAGTGTGAGGTGTCAATCTTCAACACCAGTCAGAGGTACAGGCACCACAGGTGTCCTTTAAAAGAAAAGTTCCCTCATGAATGAAGGATACTCTCATCATTTACTGTATTAAATGATGCCATGTTATTAAAAGAAAACATGTTGATCATCATCAAAAGTAAAATTAATAAAAAAAAATTAAAAGTCAGATTTTTATACATCGTCCATCTTTTCAGCATCCCTTGCTGACTCATTTCCCAGCTTTATTCAGAATATATGCAAAATAACCGGAGTAACGGCCTGACAGCCGTGCGACAACTAGGTGAAACTCAACGTAAGCGGGGTGTTTTGCATAAATCATGCAAATTTCTGTGTAAGAATTGTGTTTTCTTCCTTTTTCTGTCTCATTTTGCTCATTTTCCCCTCAGTTCGGCCAGCAGGAAGTGCAGAGTGAGTCAGTGTGCGTCTTCTCCGACAATTTTATATCGCGTCTCCAGATATTTGCACAAATGATGATTTAATGAACTGACGTAATACTTATGTGTCAAAATGCCGATGACAAATATTTACTCACATTTCATTCAGTTCCGAGAGGTAAAATAGTTTGTTCTAACTAGAAACTGACAGATTTACCCAATAAGTGTGTACATGTGTGCTATGTATTTTTAAACGTATTATTACGCTGTTAGCTTAGCAACATGCTAACTCCAGACTCCACTTAATCAATTGAGAATTGAGCCTTAAATACAGTAGATATGACTTGTGAGCATTATGAATATAAACAGACTAGCTTTACTAGCCTAGCTTTGATAGCAAAGCAGCTTTGGATCAGTGATTATGTGTGTGTGTGTGTGTGTGTGTGTGTGTGTGTGTGTGTGCGGGTTTATGTGGTTTATGAGGACACAAATTTGTTTAATAACATGGGTATAACAGAGGTATTACAATTTGAAGGTGGTTTATGAGGACACTGCCTATGTCCCCGTAATTCAAAAGGCTTAAAAAACATACTAAATGGTGTTTTTTTGAAAATCTAAAAATGCACACAGTCTCCTGTGAGGGCTAAGTTTAGGTGTAGGGTAGGTGTAGGGCAATAGCACACACAGTTTGTTCAGTATAAAAACCATTACGCCTATGGAGAGTCCCCATAAACCACAAAAACCAACATGTGTGTGTGTGTGTTGTCGTTTAAGGCCTGCGTAATTGCTGTCGTCAAATCAATTCTCCTGTTGTCATCACACACACTTCAATTTCCATTTTCATTTCAGTGTAATCTTCTAGAAAGCGGGTTTTGTGTGTACAGTATATGTGTGTGTGGTATGTCTTTGTGAATCCCTCTTCTTGCATACATATATGTTTGTTATGTATCCGGAGAAAATAGCAATCTGACTGGAAAGTTTTTCTGTAGTTTTAACTAGGCCATTGGTCCAAATTTTGAAGTATGTCAGCGTTTAGCGCATTTCGACCGCTAGCCATCCCACGTTGCAGCTCTCTCTCACACACAGACACACTTTGTGAGATGACACAATGCTGTTTTGGGGTGTGTGTCATCATTTTTGAAAATTCACACGTCCACAACAAACGTAACTGTTTGATCGGCAAGCGGGACTGTGGAAATATAGCACCGTTCATTGATGTTTCTGTGTGAGTATATGTGTGTTTTGATTTTCTCCTCTATTCACCACACATCCAGGTACTGATGCTTTTGAAGCATTTTACCAGGTGAATATTTCAGTGTGACTCACAAACACACTGGCTTTGTTCCAGAAGCTGCCTACCTAGGCAGCATTTTAAGGTATCATGTGTGCTCTCGACACAGATATTTTCAGAAAGCAGACAGCATAATTATATAAGACCCAGCACTTTGACCAGAATTCAAAAGCAGCTTTGCATTATTGCATACCCAGAAAAGTATGAAAAGCATCGCCAGGATACTCCATCTGCCATCAGTGGTTCAATCGTAATGTTATGAAGTGACGAGAATACTTTTTGTACGGAAATAAAACAAAAATAATGACTTTATTCAACAATTAGGCACCGTAACGTCTCCTCTGTGTCAGCGTAGCGCCATTTTGGAGATTATCCCCTGGACGCAAAATGTGTACACTCCTCTGTGTCAGCCGCGCCACAAGGCTGTTGCCACTGTTTGCATTCAAATCAGAGCGTAAATCGACGTATAAGACGCATCCCTGTGTCGAGGCTGACACAGAAGTGTGTACGCATTTTGCGTCCAGGGGATAATCTCCAAAATGGCGCTACGCTGACGCAGAGGAGACGTTACGGTGCCTAATTGTTGAATAAAGTCGTTATTTTTGTTTTATTTCCGTACAAAAAGTATTCTCGTCACTTCATAACATTACGATTGAACCACTGATGGACAGATGGAGTATCCTGGCAATGTTTTTCATACTTTTCTGGGCCTTGACAGTTGCAATTTACTTGGCAGTCAATGGGACAGTCACAAGCCTCCCGGTTTTCATCCAAAATATCTTAAATTGTGTTCTGAAGACGAACAAAGCTTTTACGGGTTCGGGACGACATGGGGGTAAGTGATTAATGTCAAAATTTTCATTTTGGGGTGGAGTATCCCTTTAAATAGCAGTTATTTGCAGAAAAGTTGCAAAAATAATGAAAAATTGAAGAAAAAAAAAAGTGCATGTTTTTGCCAGTGTTCTGTATTTACTTATTCATTATTGTATATTGTAATTATTTATTATGTACCTCCTCGTTGCAGACACATCAGGGCCTTCTGTGACCATCAATATCGCCTGTAGGACGGGTTGGCCCTGATGTAGATTGTTCCATTTCAATATTCCAATTAGAATACTGCCTTAGAAGTCCGCTGCCTAGGTAGGTAGCAGACAGCACAAGCAGCTCACTAGGTTTCAGAGTCACTCATACAGTACAATGTGTTCGGATACATAAATAGTGGATGGTAGGAGAAACTCAGATGTCGCCAGAGTGCGAACGGAGCCACACACAATGGGTCAGAGTCCTTTGTAGCTCAGTGTAATAACAATGGACAGATGTCAAAATGAATCACCATGGCCTCCTTCTAAACATGTCAGTCTGCTGTGTGTCAGCAACAAAAATTCAGTTTGGGAGAAACATATTAACCTTAATGCCACTTTTATGAACAGTGATAGCAATTCACATGCGCTAACCACTAAGCTAGCCACTGCACTTTATTTTTGTTTTTCTTGCACTACACTGCAATTTATTTTTGTTTTTCTCCTTGATTTGTCTACTTTCTCTCACATCCATCTTTTCCATTTTGCTCTTTTTGTCTTTATCTGAGCAAATCTGAGTGCTTTGCGTAAGCGTGTATGTGTGGAGTGGAGTTGCGTCAGTGTGTGCAGTGATTATTCACTGCAACGCCTGTGTGTGGAGGTAGTGAGAGCGTTTTGTGTGTGATTATTCGTGTGCGTGTGTGCATGTTGTCGGAGGGTAGCGGGCCGATGGGCAGGATGCTGCTGCATAAACAGTGGGCTCCAGAGCCGAGCCGTCTCTCTTGCATTTCCTTCCCTGGCTGGGGGGCGTTAACGGGGGATACAGGGTGTAAAAACACCCCTGGCTGTTAGAGCCTCTATGATCAGCTGGAGATTAGCATCACATGGTCATTATTAGTAGTGATTGATAGGACAAGCAGCATTATTACTATAGACCTTAGTCAGGCTGGACGCCATATTGAATTTTATGTGGATGACAATGAGGCTCTTTACATTGCCATGCACTATATGAAGGTCCTAGATCACATGTAGGCCTACTTTTCAATCACATAACTTTCAAAACTGCTTTTGTAAAAGTTTTATCTATTGAAGGTTTTTTTTTCAGTATGATGCTTTGTCAGTAAAACAATTGGCTTGTTGTTAAATAACTGTAACATAGGGGTGTAACATTAGACAAAAATGATGGTTTTGAAGTAGCCCAGTACCTGCTTGGTTCATCATCAGAGCTGGGTAGTAACGGATTACATGTAATCTTGATTACGTAATCAGATTCCAAAAATGAAGTACTTGTAATTAAGATTAGATTCTATTAAATATATTTAAAATACTTGTAATTCAACTACGGTTTGATTATATGATTACATATTATTCACATGGTCACATATTTCAGATTTCTATGAAAATATGATTTTTTTTATGAAAATGTTCTTTTTTATTATTTTGATTGTTGTAATTAAAATATGTATTTTAATTAAAAAAATTATGATTTAGTTATTAGCTTTTTATTAAACTCACAAACCCCCTGCAGTTCTTTCACAAACCCCAATTTGGGAAACTTTGACGTAATATAATGTTTTAATGCACTTCATGTAACAACAAATGGAATATGCGATAAATACGTTAGGTCAAAAGTAATCTAAAAGTAATCAAATAGTAGTCTGATTACATTTCCTGAAAAGTGTAATGTAATTACAATGTTTGTCATGTAATTAGGAATCAGTGATGGACTACAATTTGGACTACAATTTCAAATACATGAACAGTGCTCCAGTTTTGTTTATTGTTTTCCTCAAAAACCTTCATTTCTTTTCGACTGAAGAAAGAAAGACACAAACATCTTGGATGAAATGGGGGTGAGTAAATCATCAGGAAGATTTTATTCTGGAAGTGAACTAATCCTTTAAGAAGCTCACAGTTGAACAGTTAGTAGTTGAATAGTTCATTGCGTATGAGTATGTGAATAATACTGCAGCTCTTTGACCTGAGCCAGTAGGTAACCAACAAATACACCCAAGAATTACCCAGAAAACCCTGACAACCATAGTAGAAACCCCCTTAGCATTGGCATGGGAACATCCTAAAACCCCTTATGAACGTCTGAGCAACAACATAGCCACAACCCAGCTGAAGTTGTGCTCTAAAACCAATTTGTTTTCCAAAGATGTGTTTATTTTGAACACAAAATATTTGAATGTCGAACGTTAGCATGAAGTTTAAAGCCAATTGGCTTATGACTGCAGTATGAGGAACATGTCCTAGCATGTCACAGCTTCGCCACAGGAACAGACAGCTGAGTAAAAGCTTGCCACATCACACACACTTGATCAGCAGATGAGAAGACATGTCTGTGGTTCATTAGTAATGACCCACTCACAGACACACCTCAGCCCCACCCTGCACACCCACTGGAGTGGAATGGGGTTTTTTTTTTACGCAGCTCTACAGTTTCATTCTCACTCTTAATGGAAAGTGTGGGTGGATTCCCTGCTTGTAATCACAAAACTATTTTTTTGTATGATATCCACAAAGTGTGACATGACCAGTCGATTGGGGTGAGCAATTAAAAATATATATTTTGTTTTTGTCGAGTCCTCGAGGTCTGGCACGGGCAAGCGCTGTTTACATGCCCTGAGGATGTGCATTGTTTCTGATGCCTGGTCGCGCATAGCAGGCCTTCACTGCCAGTCTAGATCTGCTCAGAGCTGTTCCCATTTCCTGCTGAACAGGAAGAGCCAGCCCCCACTGGTCTTTGTCACTCAGAGAGACAGGAAGAGGAAATGGCCCACAGGAAATAGCTCCCCCACTTGCTCCGAATCATCCCACTGTACGCTACATGAACTTACATGCACAAACTGTCCTCAGTCAGCTGCCTTATGGTAAAATACAGTGTGAAGGGGAACATGTGTGTATGAATGGTAATATATACTGTTTATACACACACTCACTGAAATTTTATGTAGAAAAACCACACAGAAATTGGGAGGTAATGTTAAATGTAAAATTTATACAGTAAATTAAGTTTATACTTAATATTGAAATATTAAGTCATAATAAAGTCATAAATGTCACCACAATTGTAGAGTAACCCTATGCCTGAAGAATATTGTTCCAAAGCTAAAACATATTACGCAATGAGATTTCAGGGCTCCCACTGACCGTATGTTGTAATGCTTCTGTAATTTTTATGCTGTCATACAGTCTTTTAAAGGGAAGTAATACAGGTGCAGTGTCGCCACAATCTAACCAGAAAGAAACCAGAAATTTACATGGGCACACATCTGTGACTCCCATCTGCCCACACAGCGTTCACAGCCCTCAGCTGCCGCCAGCCATTTTTGGACTGTGAAAGAGGGTGTTAGTGGTTAGCTTTGATATGCACATCCCTATTTTGATCCTGAAAGTGATACTGACGGGAAAACGCAGGTATGGAGTTTCAACCTCATCGTGTGTGAGGACAGAGCTTGTCATCGAAACTTTTCGAAACCAATTGCTAAAAATGTATCATTGGCCGAAAAGCACTGAAAAACACTGACATTTAAAAATGAGGAAGTGTTTTAAATATGATGGGAATTTACAGATACTACTAATGAAAATACAGTAATAAGTAACCGTGCTGGCAAAAATGTCACAGATTCATAGTAAACAATGCTATATAGGAAAACTTTCTAAATGTGTTTAGGTTGCCATTTTCAAAATATTATTAATAATAATAATGAGCTGAATAAATGCAGTCAACAATACACTTATACAATTTGATTTTTATTTTATTTTATTTTTTTCATTCATTTATTTATTATTGATATTCTGTTCAAACTATAACTGTGGGACAGCTAAATATTTTTGGTAATTAAAGATGAAATAATAATTAAAACTGTTTACAGTTAATTGAATATCAATTCAAAAGACTTTGAATATGACTTTAATCATTGGATACAGTCAAGAAGGTCATGACCTCTGTAGTAAAACAATGCAAAATTCACCATTTTAGTGAGAATACATACAGTATATTTGATGTGTTATGAGTGAAAAATAGTTAAAAATAAATAAATAAAAATCTGTGCCTCTAATGCTGTCTGAAAAATACTGCACATTGATCAATTAATCATTGAGCCATCCGAGATGTTCACTATGGTAAACTACAGTTCAAATACGGTTACTACTACAAACAAATTATGATAAATTATTGTAAGGCTTTAAATTGTTTGCTATTTTTATGACTTCGCCTTGGTTCTCGGCATTCATTTTCGAGATTTAAATACTTAAAGTGTTATCGTCATCACCGTTTATTTCAGAGAAATTAATCTTCAAATAGACTGTGGATGTGTTTTTTAAGTGTGTGTGTGTGTGTGTGTGTTTGGACAGTCACATGAGTCATCAGCATGGTACTTCTAGAAAACATATTTAAATGCTGAAAAACAATGTGGTCAAACACGCCAGGGTGCTGGAGCTAAAGAAATATACCAGTAAAATTGTGTGTGTGTGTTTATGTATATGACTATTGGATCTCAAACATCCAGCTTCATTGTTCCAGGGGTGTCGTTACTCATATAGCTTGTGTGACTCAGGTTTGGTATTTACTTTTAAGTGGTTGACTCATTCTAATCATTTTGCATACTTTTAATAAGATGGTGGATTTTAGCACTTCACCAGCAGTCCTCCCACTCAACAGGGCCGTCTGCAGCGAGACTGTTCAGCCTGCCACAGCGATGGACTGCGATATTAATAAAGCAATGGAGTAATTAGCACCAAAACAATGATACGATTATATAATGATACACAAACTCCACTAAAATGCCATTTCGAGTGGTTCCGTGTAACCCTTTTAATTAAGTTAAGCCATCGTTTGTTCATTAAAGGAAGAATTTAGTCAAACACTAATTGTATGATTAACATTGTGTGACACACTTACAGTATGTTGTTCTAAACCTGCCTGAATCAATGAATGGAGTTATTTAGCTGAATGTCCTGGCTGTTTTTTTTTTCTATACAATATGAATGAGGACTTAGCTGTTGAGTTCCTAAAAGCAAAATATATTTTTTGTGTTCCACAGAATATTTAACCTAAAATAATAGTAGTAGTAGTAGTAGTAGAATGAATTGAATTGAATTAATAAATGAAAAAATAAATATAATAATTTTCTCACCTCATGTTGTTCCAAACCTGCACTGAAAAAAAGGATTACTATGGATGCTTGTTTCCACCACAAAATAAAAAAAATATAATAAATAAACAGCTAATTGTTTTTTTTTTGTCAAAATTGTGGGGAAAAATTGAGTACTTTTTTTTTCCTGCCATGAAATACAAATTTTTTATCTCACAATTCTGACTTCTGTTCTTGGAATTGCAAGTTAATATCTCACAATTTGTTTGTGAGTTTACATCTCACAATTCTACTTTTCTTTTCTACTTTACAGAAACAAGCTTCCATAATTTTCACTCAGAAATTGCTAGTGAACGTACAAATAATTACTAAGCAGCACGTAACACATTGAAATAAACAGTAAAATTTGAAATAGAAAGACTGAAATAATACTTTCTTGTAAAATGCACTCCAATAATCTTCTTTCAGATGATGTCCCCATTCGTTATAACGCAAAATATAATGCAGTATTTAAAATAGTAATACACAGTTTTATTTAAAATCATAAAGCAAGCTTAATTCGTTCTACAGTAATGTCTAAGTATGTTAAATAGACAATAATGCTGTCGTTAAAACGGATTCAATTGCTAATTAAAATCAAAAAAGCACAAAAGTTGGTTTTCTTGTTGCGGAAAATGAATCTGTTATGTAATTTAATGCTACTTGCATGTGTATAAAAATAAAAATCTAAAATAAAAAATAATAATGTAAACAAGATCTACTACTGCAGTTATTCCATATTCTTCCCCATGGTTTGGAATTACACACACTGTGTAATTAATGTTTTTCTTCGTGACACACTTTCGTGAGTTTACAGTTAGTCAGAGCCACCAAACTCGTCTTGAAGTCATCTTCACCCAGAAACACATTCAGACACACTCGCGCAGAAACACACATGTGTGCGCCCACGTGCTTATCACCCGGTGAGTCATAGCAAGGACATGTAGCGTCTGCAGACGAAGACACACAACGGGTTTCTCTTCATCTCCCGGCCTTTAATTGGCTCGTGAGGAGTAGGTAATGGTCGATACGAGTTGTGTTTTGGTAAAGCTGTATTGTGCCTTGTGGGCGAAGAGTGTGTGTGTGGAGAGCTCTGTCTGGTCTAATGAAGGCTCTAGGTTACGATATTTTTAGATTCTGCCACAGAGGACGGGAGAAAACCTCCAGCTAAGAGATGTCACCCGTCTGTTGCCATGGCCTTTCTCCTCAACACCCCCTCCAGCCCTCCTTCCTTCGATTCTTCATCCCTCCTTCCCTCCCAAAGGGTCTGAGATCCAAGAATATAGAAAAATGAGTCATTCGCTTCATATCGCTCTCCAACGAATATATGGATGTGGGATGCCAACTGCAAATATGAAGCATACAATCCATATCAGGACTTGCTAAAAATACAGAGAAACTTGCACACAGGAATGTTCCTGGTTCGAAACAAGTTCAGAACAAATGCTATCATTGCATTGGCATCCGTGGCATCCTGTTCCTCGAGGTGTCAAAATAAATAAAAAACATGGTTACAGTAATGCACTTTCAATGGAAGTCTATGGTGTGAGACATTCTGAAGGCTTTAAAAGAATGTGATGTTAGTGGTTTGCTTAAATGATACTATAAATAATTCTTCTATACAAAAATTAGTGTTATTTGGGCTGTACAGATCTTTTTGGTGGGACTACTTTTCTGGGCGGATGAACACTTCGTTATTACATAACGACAGTATAGGGTGATGTATTCAGACAATTTAGCTAGTTAAGCTACAAACTACAATAAGAAAATTAGCTGAAAGTTAGCCTCAAGCAAAATTAGCTGGTTACACTACAAACATCACCCTTTTAATGGTGGGAACTACTTTTTTGGGGTGGATAAATGTTTGGTTATTCATTAGCAGTATCGAGCTAGCAAAGCTACAAACTTTACTATTAAAATGACCTAAGATAATCTGAAAGTTACCCTTTAGAAAAAAATAGCTTGTTAAACTAGCTAAATTGTCCTTTTAGTGGTGGGACTACTTTAATGGGCGGATTAATGTTTTTTTTTATTCATTAACAACAGTATCAGGCAAGCTATTTGGAAAACTGGCATAGCTAAGGTACTAACTGGTTATATAAATTATCCAAGCTAAGCTGTAAGCTACACTTTAGCAAAATTAAACTGCAAGCTACAATGGGGTGCAGATGAAACTTGGGTTATTCATTACATAACAATAGTAGGGCAAGCTACTCTGAAAATTTAGTAGCTAAGCTACAATCTTTTACATTACAAAATTAGCTATAAGCTCAAAATTAGCTGGTTACACTTCAAGATACATCATCCTTTCAGTTGTTGGACTACTTTTCTATTATTCATTAACTGAAAACTGTATAGGTCAAGCTAGTCTACTAATTTAGCTAGCTGAACTACAAACTATGTTACAAACATATCTAATCTAATCAAAAACTCTTAATAGTAAAAAAGTAGTAAAAGTAGCTAGTCAAGTCAAGTCACTGTTTGTATTGCGCCTTTAGCTTGCATAGTAGCTACTTCATAATATTTTTTTATATGATACAGTAAAAATAGTAAGCAGGTTGTTGAAATGCCTGTTTTGTAGGAAAACATCCCCAGAAGAAGTAAAAAAAAAAAAATTTGTTGGGGACATGAAGTAAAACGTCCTCAACCATGCTAATGCTAACATGCTAATGCTACCACCTCGCTACTGTTAAATGTAACTGCATTATTTTATGTCACAAATACTTCTGGTATCATTTTGTGCATCGTACCAGGTTTACTGGCCACACAGTCGTTACATGTGTTGAAAAGTGGATATAAATTTGTACAGACAGAGATGGTAGTCTCATGCTAACCTGTAAAATTGTCGCTATACACTTTCAAAACATTGTATTTCAAAAGTCATCCGAGTGCAATGTTGTGCCCCATAGATTTCCATTGTACATGAACTACTGTAAACGCCTTTTAAAATGAGAGTGACACGATTAAATGTTTTTTTTTTTTGTGGTAATATGACTCAGACGCTGTTAATAAAGCTAACCTGCACTGAACCTGGAACATTCTTTTAGGATGCATCCTTCCCTGTGAAAACATTTCATGTTGCAATCAATGTAAACGGTTGTCATAATAAGGGTCTTCCAGGGTGGAGAAAGGAGGAGGGCCGTTCAGCCCTGGCCTGCAGCTATATCCCGCCACATGGGGTGAGATCCGAATTCCCTCTGTCCGTCATCCAAATCCAAATCCACTCAGCTAGAATTAAAGGCAGTGACCTGCAGTGAAGGACAAGGAGGAAATCAAAGCCTGGATCACTTGCTTCATCTGTGCCAGGATCACCACAATCATCCAGCACTGCACGTCATATTGCACCCTCAGGTAGTAAAGTGATGGGTTACTGAGGAAATAAAGGATTTAATCAGACACATGATTGATTAAATTCAATGATTGAACAAGGATTTTGTTTTAAGCGACATTAGCAAAGCGACATTTGTTTTCTAGACAAGTGAATGTAAACATGACAGTCCAAGTGTCTGAGGTAATTATGTCTGTAATGAGAATGATTGTCATTACATTTAAACCAGCCAATAAGTTCATAGCAGGTCGAACAATAGGGTGTGTTATAAAACATCTGTTTACATCTAGAGATTAGCTCTGGGAAACCCCTGGAAGCCTCGAAACTTTCCAGCTGAATGTCAACACTTCTGAAATAGAAGATTATCTCACATGCACATACATTTAAGAGAAGTCATGAGAATGTGCTTCCGTAAACAAAACAATGCACTTGAGTGGCATTTTAGAGTGAGGGAACACAACACAAACAGCAATGAGGAAACGAACGTCTTGTTTTAAAACTCGTAATGCTTTTTGGCATCGAATATAATTGTATCATTTCCTTCAACTCAATGCCGGTTATTCAAAGTCAGCAGATCTGCGCTCCACACAAACACAAACAACTGTGTCCAGTGGAGGATGGTGTTAGCATGTTGCTAGCCAAACAATGCAGTCAGGTTGTTAAAGAGTTAGTTCACCCAAAAATGAAAATTCTGTCATTAATTATTTACCCTCATGCTGTTCCAAACCTTAGTCCATGTGTTATGTTAGTCTTAGTAATGTTATGAAGCTACGAGAATACTTTTTGTGCACAAAGAAAACTAAAATAATGACTTTATTCAACAATTTATTCTCTTCCGTATCAATCTTTGACGTGCCTTCACGAGAGCACCACAATGTGTGTGTGTGTGTGTGTGTGATGCTGCTGACACAGGAAGCACTGCTGTCACATGGACTATTTTAACAATGTCCTTACTATCTTTCTGGGCCTTGAACGTGTCAGTCGTGTTGCTGTCTGTGCAGGGTCAGAAAGCTCTCGCAGTTCATCAAAAATATCTTAATTTGTGTTCTGAACCTGAACGAAGGTCTTACGGGTTTAGAACGACATGAAGGTGATTAATTAATGACAGAATTTTTGGGTGAACTATCCCTTTAAATTGTACGTAATGGATCCCTGTTTCGGGGTCCAAATGCTCCTTCAGATCCCAAAAGCAAACAACAAACTGTGCTAATATACTCTCATGGTGTGCTGTAGTACAGCCGAAAAATCATGAACTCATGATACTGTTTATTTATTTATTAATATTGTTGTCCATGATTCTGAAAAATTCCAAGTATTCTGAAGCCATATGAAACCATTGTTTGATGATCGGACCAAAATTTACGTCATTATTACCTCAAAAACTTCCCCTTTGCTGTAGCTCAAAATTGTTGTATTTTGTTGTAGTCATGAAGTGCCACACCAGATTTGCCATCAACAATATCATCTATTATATATTTTATGTGTTTTAAATGTCATTTATATATATATGACACTTAAAACACACAGGGATAGAGAATTCATTCATGAAACCTCTTAAACTTTCACATTTAATTGACTTTTTACTTTAAAATAGTCTTAAATGACGTGAGGGTGACTAAATGATGACATAATTTTCATTTCGAGTTAAAGTTAGGCGAAAACAAAAAACATTGCTTTACTGTAGACACATTTGACCCATTGTCTAGTACACTCAACATGATTTGATTATTTGTAATTCTCTGGGCATTAAGCTCTGCTGGCTGACTCATGTTTCATTCTTAAATCATATGATTATCTGCTTGTGCATGTAAAAATAAACAACTGGAGCTGTTATTCTGGCTTATTTGATCCAGCTCTAGAAATATTTGTGAAGAATCTTGCGAAGAATTGACTGCATCTTCTCTTGACTTGAAATTGTGCCACTTACTCATCTTGCTGTTAATAATTTCTACATCAGTCAGTCGCTTTCCACCCTCGCTCACTCAGACACCGAAAGAGAGAATAATGTTGTTGCCAAGTTTTTGCAAAATCCTTGCGTCAGGATGTTACCTAAAAATGCTGTCTAGCTAGGTTTTAAAACAGAGCTACTGTGAATGCCTTAACAATCAGAAAATAACAAGCAACTGTCCACCTGAATCCAAGTGAGAAGACACAGCTTTCGAAATCTGTGTGTAAGCTGAATATTTTCCACATATGTGACAGAAAATAGATGCACGCCGAGGCGAGGACCCCGATGTGGTTTCTCGTTCAATCAGACAGCGTCTGCGAGCACCTGGAGTCTGTGCTATTTTTACTGCTCCTGACTAGAGTCACTTTGTTCTTCTGAATAGAGAAGGCGAGGTACATTTATATCTCTCTCTCTCTTTCCGTGCCCTGTAGCATTGTGACATTAGAATGATCAGTAATACAGTCAGAGGGGTGTGTAGTGTGACTCAGGCCTGTGTGTGTGCTTTTAGGAATGAACTCTACTTCAAAAAACAAAAGCAAACATGATTGTTTGGCAATGAACATTGCCCTGTAAATTTATAGTAATAGTTCACACCAAACTGACAATTGGCTGAAAATTTACTCATCCTCAGGCCATCCAAGATGTAGATGAGTTTGTTTCTTCATCCGATTTGGAGAAATGTAGCATTACTTCACTTGTTCACTAATGGATCCTCTGCAGTGAATGGGTGCCATCAGAATGAGAGATCAAACAGCTGCTAAAAACATCCCAGTAATCCACAAGTAATCCACACCACTCCAGTCCATCAATTAATGTCTTGTGAAGCAGAAATCTGTGTGTTTGTAAGAAACAAATCCACGATTTATATAAATTTTTAACTTCAAACCATTGCTTCCAGCTAAAATACAAGTCTGTTATACATAATATTGTTTTGTCACGTAAAAAAAGTTGTCTTGTCTGAATCAGGAGTGAAATATGCACAGATCAAGCACCATTACAAGCAGAAACAGTTTTGATGTGAGAGGAAAACAAGGGACAGATTTATTATGGATTATAGTGTTTTGATCCGAAACAGTGGTTTAAGTTAAAATGCCTGAATGATGGATTTGTTTCTTACAAAAAAAACACAGCTTTTCACTTTACAAGACATTAATCGATGGACTGGAGTGGTGTGGATTACTTGTGGATTATTGTGATGTTTTTATCAGCTGTTTGGACTCTCATTCTGACGGCACCCATTCACTGCAGAGGATCCAATGCTGAGCAAGTGATGTAATGCTAAATTTCTCCAAATCTGTTTAGATGACGAAACAAACTCATCTACATGTTGGACTACCTTAGTGTGAATACATTTTTAGCAGTTTTTTTTTTTGGGGTTAACTTTTCCATTAAAAGCTTTGTTTTTTGACGTGACGCAATGAGCGAGATTTCAAACATATGAGGCGTTAAAGCAAACAGACGATTTATTCGAAGTGCATTACGTTCTGTTCCTGGAACACTTGTTCACTCCTGGAACACTTCCATGTTCGGAAAGTATTTTAAAGCCTCCGCTTTTTCATCTCCTACTATTCTTGAGTGTCTGTTATTGATCAGCTGAGATGGTTTACTGCATGTGTCATGATGTGACCCACTATATTACCGGCACACAGCTGTGAGTCTAGGAATTCTGACATTTACCACCGTCATCTGCATCACCATCATCATCTGTGAGGGGGCGGGGCTTACCAGGTGCCCACAGTGCACATATAATAGATCAGTGTCAAGGCTCTTTATGTGAAAGAGCCTGTGTCATAAGTGTGTGTGTGTGTGTGCTGGTGTTTGCGGTATATATTAAGAAATGCGTTGGTCAGCAAGGAATTTCTGTCAGCAATCCAGGAAGCACCTGCATCTGTGACTAGAGCAAAAAACTCATGTGGGTTCCATTGTGATTTTTTTTTTAATCCTATAACACACATACATCAGGAAGGTATTATACACACACACACACACACACTCGCTGTGGATAGAATAGAGAAGAAAGGGTATGACTCACACAGGGAGAAGCAAATCAGGGGTTCTAAAATGAGACAAACATGGTACAAAACCTTACCATGGTATTTTGAAATATACCACAATATTTGAATCACTATCATATGTGACCCTGGACCACAAATCCAATCATAAGGGTTTAAAACATCTGTAAATCAGTAAATAAATCAGTATTTTCAAAAACTATTTGAAAATCTGAAATCTGAGGGTGCAAAAAATTCAAAATATTAGAAAATCGCCTTTAAAATTGTCAAAATGAAGCTCTTAGCAATGCATATTACTAATAAAAAATTAAGTTTTGATATATTTATGGTAGGAAATTTACTAAATATATTCATGGAACATGATCTTTACTTAATATCCTAATGATTTTTGGTATAAAAGAAAAAAGTATCATTTTGACCCATACAATGTATTGTTGGCTATTGCTACAAACAGACCCATGTTACTTAAGACTGGTTTTGTGCTCCAGGGTCACATATTATAATACCAATTGCTCCAATGTATTTCAAAAATACCACAGAATAAATAACTGTACCATTTGTTGTATTGTTTAGTATAATTGATTATGTTTACATTATTTATACATACATAAATATTACTAAAAGTAGTAAAAAAAAAATGTGTTTGAATTATATTAAAATATGTAAAATATAATCTGTATCCTAAGTGATTTTTGATGAATCGCTTGTTGTATTCCTCAATTGTAAGTCACTTTGGATAAAATTTATTTTTTATTCATCTACTATATGAATAAATATAAATGTAAATATAAATATTTTATATAATAAAAAATAATACAATTTTAATTGTATTTAATAATTTTAATGAAACAATAATAACATTTTATATAATATGTAAAAAATAAACAAATAATTGAATATTACATTTTAAATTATTTTAAATATTTGAATATATTTTGTTGTTATTGTTAACTATAACTATTAAAACTTTTATTTTCATTAAAATATATACTCAAATAAAATTATTACCTGTAAATATTAGATTAAGAACTTAAGAACTTAAAAAATAGAAATGTTACCTGAACTTACTAAAACAAAAACTAAAATAAACATAAATTAAAATCTGAATAGAAATGTTAAAAAAACTAATAAACTAATAAAAATTACATTTTTTTTTAAATTAACAAAATTAACTAAATTATTAACAAACATAAAAAATTAACTAAATTATTCTCTCTTCCAGTGTATATTTTGTTTTATTTTATCAATTTATTATATGATGCCTTGATTGTATTTTTTTTTTTTTTTTTTTTAGCAGACTTCCAGATTTTTTTTTTTTTTTTTTTTTTCATGATGCCTTCACAATCCTGTTACAGGGAAGTCATACAGACATTCAATTGATCCTCCTCATTCAAGCACTCACTCCTGTGGGCCGCGTGCACATAGTAACATACAATTACACACAATCTTCACCTCCCATTCATTTTGCCAATGCTAGGTTGGAGTGTGAGGGCGAGCGGGCTGTGTGTGTCACCCCAACACACTGTGATGTCATCAGCCCAGAGATTACACAGGGCCATATGGGTGACGGCCTGCCACAGTAATCCTCCATCAGCCTGCTCTTCCTGTCACACACAAACACACAGACACTCACTCTCTCCTCACCACGGGGTGCATTCTGGGAAACATTGGGCCCTTACCAGTGAAAACCATTGCTCATATAAGCTAATAAGACAATATTTTGATTATATTCCACAGTTTACGTGTACGGTGAGCAAAAACAAAGTCTGTTGTGTATTTCCATAGCCGGTGACGTATAATCGCATTAGAGGTCCTGGGATTATGAAGAATGGATATAGGGCAGGTGGATAGAGAGAAGCAGAAGTTTATTACGTGTTACCATTCACTATAATGCTGCCAAGACAATGTTATTCACTGTTTCGTTGTCTAAATTCAACATAGCACACGTACACTGTAAAAAATGACTGTGAATTTAACGGTAAAAGACTGTAAAAATACTACAGTAAAAACCTATTAATTGGTTTACGGTAAGTTCCCCTACTATATACAGTGAAAAACTGTATTGGACATTACATGTAATTTTACGGTAGTATACCATATTTGGAAGTGGAAAAATAACGTATAATTTACAGTGAATAACTGTAAATTGACATTCCATTTCAAACTTGATGTTTTTTTGTTGTTGTTGTTGAAATAACAGTTTCTTCTTAATATTTTCCTATCAGTTTTGTACATTAGGGTTGTATGTTACACCTAATGTTGTTAAATTAATGTTTATTGCATTATTTCAGTTTCATGTGTGTTGCCATGATGGTGTTTAGTGTTTGTGTGAATGACACTGCGCACCTTCTATATATGTTAATATTTAAAAGCTGCTTGTGATTGGCTTTGGTTCATCATGTGACTTTCTCATCACCACCTGCTTTTGGTGGTTATCAGTGTATTACAAAAGTACAAAACAGATTTCAGTACTTCCATAGGTTGGTATAGTAACATTATATCAGTTAATGAAATTACGGTATTTATATGTAAATTTAAGTTAAATCGCAAAATCTAAAATTTTGCTACCGTATTTTTTACGGTAAAATTCTGGCAACCACAGCTGCCATTTTTTACCGGATTTTTTTTTTTTACAGTGTACAGAGACATCTAGCCTATTTGATGTCTGCATTTACATCTGCAAGACATATTTTTTAGAGTGTTTTTTTTTAGAGTGATCATCTGCAATACCTCTATATGACATTTCCTATAAGATGTCAAATAGACGTTTATTAGAAGATGTTTATGATTTAGAACGTATGTAAAACTGACATCTTAAAGACGTCTGTCAGATGTTTGTTCACAGCAGATGCTTTCCAGATCAAGCGATCTTTAACAGACATCTTGCAGACGTACCTGTGTAGTGGGTATATGTATCCTATTCCTTCTTTTCAGAATTGCTACAAGTACTAGCCCGAATAACCCCACATACCTCTAAATATATTCCATGTTATTTCCAGGAAAAAGGATCTGAATGAGAAGAAAATGACACAATATGTGCAGCGCGGTGATGAGCTGGTGATTTAATGTTAAGTATTCGCTTCTATCGCCGCTTCAGAGGCGGACTCAGTCAACAGAATGGAGGCGCGCTCCCGTGTCGACATGTCCATATATGGTTCGTGACGTCGAGCTCCGGAGGTGCCATTCATATAAAAGCGATCCGACGGAATCCCCTCGGAGGAAATGTAGACTCAGGCTCAGCACACAGGGCAACCTACACCCCTGAAACATCCACATCTCTGCTACAAGCATTTCACTGTCACTCCAACATGAAGGTCTCCAGCATAGACTGTCGACGCCTGAGGAAGATCATACGGAAGGAGTGTGGAAGTTGTCTGATTGTGGACTGTAGACCGTATTTCTCGTTCTCCAGCTCCAGTATCAGAGGCTCCGTCAATGTCAACTTGAATTCAGTGGTGGTCCGGAGGTCCCGCGGCGGTCCGGTGCCTCTACAGTTTATCATCCCGGACGAGAAAGCGCTGTTTCGGCTCCGCGAGGGCAGCATCTCCGCGGTCGTGGCTCTGGATGACCGCACACCTCATTTACAAAAACTGAAAAAAGACAGTATTGCTCAGATTGTCATTAACAGTTTGTCGCACTTGGCGAGTAGCGCGAGCATCTGCTTCCTGAAAGGTGAGCAGATTGCTCGGTCTTTTTTTCTTTGAAAGTTCTCTCAAGAGGAAGTGTTTAAGGTCTAATAGGCTTTTAAAAAAATGTAAGGTCTAATTTAAGTTTTGTTTACGAGTAGAATGAGGATTCCAGGACAAACCAAACAAAGAATTTGATGTCTGACATAGTTTGAATGTTTAGACGTATAACAATTCATTTTAAAAATTCTATCTATTTTAGAATTATTTACAAGTGTCTCAATTAATCATTAATTAGAAGAATTCTATGGAAGAATTACATTTTAATGAATACACTGATATACTAATAAAGTGAAGAATAAATAAATGTGTATATTAAAATTAAATTTAAACTGTTTCGACTACTAGACTTCTAAAAGTAAATAAAGAAGTCTATTGTATATATATATATATATGCATTTTACAATGTAGCGATTTGTATTTTATTATAAAAATAATAAAATAAAATAATAAGAATGAACAAACTAAAATGTAAAACTATATGTGTGTGTGTATATTCACACACACACACACACACACACACACACACATACAAACAGGTATACACAGTATATGTATATATATATATATACATATATATACATACATACACACACACACACACACACACACACATATATATATATATATACATACACACACACACACATATATATATATATATATATATATATACACACACACACACACACACGTTAATTTAATGCATTTTACAATGTAATAGCTATTTGTATTTTATTATAATAAAGAATATATATAGTGAAATAGCTTTATTTAGTTTGATGGAGCAGATCAGGGCTTTGTCTGTTTTTCAAGAGGTAAATTCTCTTTGTGTGTCAAAGGACGGATGAGTCAGAGAGAGAAGTATGAGAATCAGCACAGTAATATTTATAGCCTTATATCAATTTTTACTCCTTTCAGTGATAACATTGCATTCAAATATACAGGGATTTTTAAATGAAGTTATTCAGTTTGTTATAAATGACATGTTGAGTTGAACTAGAAGATTTTGATGAATGAAAGTCAAGCTGTTGAGCTCATGAACTCTCCCTCTGGTGGGATTGTCTTCTTGCCTCTCACTCTCTGAACTGCAAGCTCTTGATAAGGTGAACGACTCAACAATCCTTGACGACTCATAATAACGGCGCATTTCTCATTCCAGGAGGCTACGAGAACTTCCATTCCCATTACCCCGAGCTTTGCACTGAAAGCAAGTCTGTGGATCTGAGTGAAGACAAAAGTGAAAGAGGCGTCAGCAGTCACTGTGACAAACTGGGTTCTCACCACAAACCAGACTATGATCAGGTAAGAGAGAAGAAAGCGAGCTGTTGTTTCCTCATTTCAACCCACTTCCACCGAAACCATTTCCTCTTAACTGTAGGAGTTTCTGCAACAACTCCCCTTCAAATATGAGTCGAAATACGCAAAAACGACAGATACTACTCCATATATACTGTATATAACCCAACCATCCATCTATCTAAACCAAAGAGCCCCCTTACAAACCTTCAAAGACATCCAACGGACATCTGAGGTCCTTTTATGTCTGACCTTTGGTCTGCTGTTCAGTTTTTGTGATAAGGTCAAACGGTGCCTTTACACCACCTGTTTGTCTTCGGGTGGTGAATCAGTCTTGAGAGTTTCAGTTTTGATATCTGTTTATTGTTGTTATTTTTCAGGGACGGCCGGTGGAGATCTTGCCTTTCCTATACCTGGGCAGTGCCTATCACGCCTGTAGACAGGACTATCTCAGTGACCTCCGCATTACAGCGCTGCTGAACGTCTCACGCAAGGACTCGCGGCCCGCCAAAGGACAGTATGACTACAAATGGATCCCGGTGGAGGACAGTCACAGGGCAGATATCAGCTCACACTTCCAGGAGGCCATAGATTTTATTGGTAAATATTGTACATGCTGTAGTTTGTGTGTGTGTGTAATTTATGTTTTAATTATTTATTTTAATTCCTTTGTTATTTTTTTTATTTAACACAGTTTTGAATTATTTATTTTAATTATTTTTTTATTATTCATTTTCAATATCATTTACTTTTAGTTATTATTGTTTTTTTTTACTAAAATAGATTTTCTATTATTTAATTAATTATTTAACACAGTTTACCAGTCTGAGAAATATATATATACACACACACACACACACACACACACACACACACATATAGATAGATAGATAGATAGATAGATAGATAGATAGATAGATTAAAGTAGTTTTTAATTATTTCATCATTTAATTATTTTCTTTATTTTTGGATTATTTAAAACAGTTTTATTTTATTTAACATGGTTTACCAGTCTGAGCACCTCAAAGGCTCACTTTTGGTTGTAGTTGAAATTAATATGAATTTAACGTGCATTATTTTAGTGCATTATTAATAAGAAAAATAAGTTTTAACTGTCAACATCTTTAGTGTTATGTAAACTTCATCTGATGGGCCTAAAACCTTTCCCAGAACTGAGCACAGACCTATAGATAGTGGAGCTAATTTTAGGCCGTTTAAAAATAAGACTTCCTCTGCTTTACTAACACATAATTTAATCTGAATGGACTGTACCTTTAAATACACCTACAAATCCCCTGTTACTCGTACTCTGGGAAGTGCAATTAATACCAACTCCTACTGAAACTAAAAAATTAGATGGAACATATTACATATAGATAAAGAGAGATAAAAGGACATGCCGCTGTGACTCACGGGTTAGACTGATCCAGGATCTTGGGTATCACAGGCGTGGCCAGTGTGTCAGTGGATGAGTCAGTGATTAGTGGCGTTAGGTGTGTTTGTCATGTGTTTTGTAGGTTGTTTGAGGCTTCTTTATCAGGAGAATATGTTTACATAATAATCTGACAGCGTTTAAAACTGATTATGGGTGATTTGAAAAAAGCTCGTCAAAAACAAGTTCAGGTTTAGGCCATATTTCACCCCCAAAAAATCAAATTGAAACTGAAACTGAAAGGTTCTTTAGTGAACTAAAAATGGTTCTTCTATGACAGCACTACATAAAAAACCTTAAGAGTGTACAGTAGACGTTGTTTAGATAGACTTCACATATGGTCAAAACTCACTATTCATATTTCAGTTCCTCTGGTGAGGCTTTAACTATGTCATCCTGTCATTCAAGGTCTTGTGTATCCCACATTTTATTCGATTATACCCAAGTTTCATTTACATTTACCTCAATTTAGACAATATTACACTCCCGCGGGAAAGCGATAGCAGTGAAAGAATAATCCATTGAAAGCTTCGGCTAATGAGTGTGTGGTAATATTTAGAGAGGGTGATAGTCATTATGACGCCCACAGCTCGGCCCCGCTCCGCTCCAGATGGGCTTCAGGCGTGATTCACACCAGCAGGTTTTGTTTTAAAGAGACCAGCAGTGAGGGATGAACAAGCACTTTACTTCTCGTGTTTGTGTCGTTCAGAGATATGAGGCTGGAATCTGTTTAGCTGTATTTAATTAGACAGGAATATGCAATCGGAGCTTTCCATAATGGTGAGAGTGTGTGAGTTTATGGATTTGTGTGTCAGAACTTTCTGGGGTGGAAATGAAATTGATATGACATTACGATAAAACAGGGTCAGGGAGGAAATGAATTAGCCGAGCGATAATGGACAGAGGATATCAGAAGAACTGTGAAAAATAACCATGATTACGTTTCACTTGTTCCCTCTCACAGCTAAAACTCAAAGCCATTTTATGGCATTTATACACATTGTAATGTTATGTAAAATATTTTATATACCAAAATTAACTATAAGTTATTCGTACACTGTAAAAAAGATTTTTTGAGTTGTAAATAAAACAAAGTTTATTAAGTACGTTTTAAAAAGAAAATTTCAGTCTTTCTTTTTGAGAATTTCACATACAATTCAATGTTTTTTTATAATTATTGGTGAAACTTAAAAGCAATTTCTGTGAAATCGTAAATCCGTCATCAATTTTCTTTTCAGTGTAGGATCATTTCCCTTAAAAGTCTGAACTTTGTCTCTGTGGTGTTTTCAAAACATTGCTTTGTTTGAAGATTTGACCAGTCCTGCATAGCAACACTGGCTCAGCCAATGGTGTGAATTTGGGGCGGGGCTATTTGTTTTACTGACCAATGGTAGATGAGGGACGTGTTTGGGGAAACTTGTTTGAAAACAGTCATTATTATTTTGTCTGGTGCCGCTACCTCACCTTTTATTATTATTTTTTATTTCTTTGTTTGTTTCCATAAGTTTAAAAGCACACAGTGCTTCTTCTGTTGTTTTAAAATGTGCTTTATAAATAACGTCTGGCTTGAAGTTTGACTTAAAAGACAGTCTGTGTTTTTGGTGACTCATGCTGTTATTTCGAGAGCTATACTGAATTCATTATCGTTTCTCTCCACAGAACGTGTGAAAGCACAGGGAGGTAAAGTGCTGGTCCACTGCGAGGCTGGAATCTCTCGTTCTCCCACCATCTGCATGGCGTACATCATGAAAACCCAACGGTTGCGCTTGGAGCAGGCCTTTGACGTCATCCGACAGCAGCGTGCCATCATCTCGCCCAATTTTAGCTTCATGGGTCAACTACTGCAGTTCGAGTCAGAGGTGGTTTCTTCCACGCCTCCGTCCGTCACTCCTGCCGCTCAGGAGACACGCCCACCTTCTTTAGTGGTGACTTCACGATCGAAACCGGGAACTTTGAGTCCTCGGTTTTCACCTTCCCTACCTCCTTCCTGACACCAATGCCCATCCATCCGGCGGTTCACCAGTTCAAACTGAGTCCAATAACTGCGCTGCCTTAAAATGGCTGCCTGACTCATCGCAGTCTCAGCGTACTTGAAAAATAATGGACGGGCGAACTGAACAAAGCAATGAACTATCACAGGGAATAAAAAATGTTTATGTTTTCATATAAAAAAAAATCAAAAAAAAATCATGGAAGACAGTGTTTGCTTTTTGATTTTGTTTGCCTTAGAGAAAACCACTGCACAATGATTACACTGCAATACCTGCCTTAGCTCGATGATGTTCTGCCTATCAACAGCGCCTAGCTGGGCAAATTAAATTATTAATTTTTTTTAAACAGTTTCTTTTTTATGAATTGTGGATCTGTTAATAAACATTTTTACAGAAGTGTAAAATTTGTTCATAGTGTCACTTTATTATCAGTGTGTTGGATTTACTCTGCACTTGTTTTGACAATTTTAAAACAAATTCTGCAGATATTCCTCTAAAAACAGAGAGAAAATATACTTCAGTCAACAATAATTACCAAGAACACACTTTTGTCATGAAAGGAACATGTTATTATAGTGACAGACTATAAATGTTTGCCCTCACGTAACATCAGTCATCATAAAGACTAAAAAGATACACAGTAAAAAGATACAACAGTGACCTCTGCTGTGACAAATACTGCAGAAGTATATAGTATACTTTTGAGTTGAACATAAGTAAGCCTTTTTTTTTACACCACATGCAAAAGCAACACATTTATTTTAATGCCCATTTGGGATGCTCATAGAAAGTAGAGACACATTGAGAGCTTTGGTGCGCAAAACATGTTGAATGTGCATTATGAACATATCCATCAACAAAATGATTAGCCATAATAAAAACTTTTGTGATGCAATATTAAAATAACATAGCAAAATACCATTCTTATAGGGAAAAAAGAGCGTGTGTTGAACTTCATTAATGTTCTGCATGCAGACACACAAACAGCAATTCACAGAATCTGACTGAATCCATAAGAAATCAGTTTGTGTTTCGTTTTGCATATATTAATTACATTTGGATATGAATTTAATTCCCTCCTTCAGGTTTGTGATCATTCTAAAATAATGATCACCATTTTATAATTTATGGAAATAATCCGTAGTCTAGTAGTAACCAATGTTGGGCGTAATGCATTACCATTACTTTTACTTGAAAAAGTAAGGGGTTACTTTTAATTTTGTCATTTAATCACAGTTACTTCTGATGAACTTACATAAATACTACTGTACAATTCTATATAAGACAATAGGGAATTTAACATAATGTTCTTAATCTAACCTTGTTCTCATACTTTGGTCAGTTCAAGAATATTTTATGCAGTTTTTTATTATTTATTTGAAAGAATTAAAAGAGCAGTTTCATGTCTTGTATGTTCATCTGGTCAAGGTTGATATAGGATTTAGAAATAAATCCTATATTAGTAATATTTAGTAATAAGTAATGCAATAGTATCCTAATTGTTGAACATTTTGAACATGAAATTAGTAGATGTTCATTATTTTTTTTAGAGTAACTTACACAACACTGTTCGGTTATGCAGAAGGTTTAAATGTGAAAGAAAATGTGCTATTGAATGAGTATCCATATACTCTATTTGTGACTCTGGAGCACAAAAGCAGTCATAAGTAGCACGGGTATATTTGTAGCAAAAGCCAACAATACATTGGATGGGTCAAAATGATACATTTTTCTTTTATGCCAAAAATCATTAAAATATTAAGTAAAGATCATGTTCCATGAAGATATTTTGTAAATTTCCTACCGTAAATATATCAAAACTTAATTTTTGATTAATAATATGCGTTGCTAAGAACTTCATTTGGACAACTTTAAAGGCGATTTTCTCCATTTTTATTTTTTTTTTCAGATTCCAGATTTTCAAATAGTTGTATCTCAGCCAAATATCCCAACAAACCATACATCAATGGAAAGCCTATTTATTCAGCTTTCAGATGATGTACAATATACAGGTGCATCTCAATAAATTAGAATGTCTTGAAAATTTAAATTTTTTCTTGTAACTTATTTCAAAAAGTGAAACTTTCATATATTTTAGATTCATTGCATGTAAAGTAAAACATTTCAAAAGTTTTTTTGTTTTAATTTTGATGATTAGAATTTACAGCTCATGAAAGTCAAAAATCAGTATCTCAAAATATTAGAATATTTACATTTGAGTTTCAATTAATGACCATCCCTACAGTATAAATTCCAGGTATCTCTTGTTCTTTGAAACCACAATAATGGAGAATACTGCTGACTTGGCAATGATCCAGAAGACGAACATTGACACCCTCCACAAAGAGGGTAAGTCACAGAGGGTCATTACTGAAAGGTGTGGCTGTTTACAGAGTGCTGTATCAAAGCATATTAAATGCAAAGTTGACTGGAAGGAAGAATTTGGGTAGGAAAAGGTGCACAAGCAACAGGGATGACCACAAGCTTGAGAATACAGTCAAGCAAAGCTGATTCAAACACTTGTGAGAGCTTCACAAGGAGTGAACTGAAGCTGGAGTCAGTGCATCAAGAGTCACCACGATCAGACGTCTTCAGGAAAAGGGCTACCAAGCCACTTCTGAACCAGAGACAATGTCAGAAGCATCTTACCTGGGCTGTGGAGAAAAGTAACTGGACTGTTGCCCAGTGGTCCACAGTCCTCTTTTCAGATGAAAGTAAATTTTGCATTTCATTTGGAAATCATGGCCCCAGAGTCTGGAGGAAGAGTGGAGAGGCACAGAATCCATGTTGCTTGAAGTCCAGTGTGAAGTTTCCACAGTCAGTGATGATTTGGGCTGCCATGTCATCTGCTGGTGTTGGTCCATTGTGTTTTCTGAAGTCCACAGTCAACGCAGCCATCTACCAGGAAATTTTAGAGCACTTCATGCTTCCTTCTGCTGACAAGCTTTATGGAGATGCTGATTTCATTTTCCAGCAGGACTTGGCACCTGCCCACACTGCCAAAGGTACCAATAGCTGGTTCAATGACCATGGTGTTACTGTGCTTGATTGGCCAGCAAACTCGCCTGACCTGAACCCCTTAGAGAATCTATGGGGTATTGTCAAGAGGAAGATGAGAGACACCAGACCCAACAATGCAGATGACCTGAAGGCCACTGTCAAAGAAACCTGGGCTTCCATACCACCTCAGCAGTGCCACAAACTGATCACCTCCATGCCACGCCGAACTGAGGCAGTAATTAAAGCAAAAGGAGCCCCTACCAAGTATTGAGTACATATACAGTAAATGAACATACTTTCCAGAAGGACAACAATTCACTAAAAATGTTTTTTTTATTGGTCTTATGAAGTATTCTAATTTGTTAAGATAGTGAATTGGTGGGTTTTTGTTAAATGTGAGCCTAAATCATCACAATTAAAATAACCAAAGACTTAAACTACTTCAGTCTGTGTGCATTGAATTTATTTAATACACGAGTTTTTACAATTTGAGTTGAATTACTGAAATAAATGAACTTTTCCACGACATTCTAATTTATTGAGATGCACCTGTAAATCTCAATTTAAAAAAATTGACCCTTAAGACTTGGTTTGCGGTCCAGGCAATACTATGGTAGTTTTCTGTTGGTGAAATAAATTAAATGAATAAAAAAAATAAAAAATAAGAAACGTGAAAGGAGGTACAATGATGAATGGGCATAACATGCTTTACTCAAGTGTTTATTCTACAGAGCTCTCTTGGCGCCCAATCTCTGCCTAGATGGACTAAACTAAATTTACAGAAATAGGGGTAGCGTTACAGACAAAATGGATATGAAACTAATGAAAAAGCAATTAGCTCATTAAAAATTATTAACATATATTATTACGTTTTCTTGAAATATGAAGTTTCTGCCCCTCATTACTATTCATTTAAAGATTTATAATAAACAATAATTATAAGTCCCCCTAAAAAGTTAAGTAGACTCGTCCGTTCGTCCCGCCTCTGTCGCCATTTTGACTGTTATGTCTGTTTCGTGAGGGGAGGGAAAATAAAATTTGGTAGTCCAGAGGAGTAAATATCGGACAAATTTATCCGGTGTGCAGGCATATTTATCTTCTCGTAAACCCTTCTTCTCTCTGAGGAGGAGGGTGTTTAATTCGGCTTTTTTTGGCTGGTTTCTGAGGAGAGTTTTGTGCATAAGCCGCCGCCATGTACATTAAACAGGTAACTTAACGTTAAGTGACTGAGATGCGACTCACGCGCTGCGTGTGAAATTATGATTTATATGTTGAAATATGCGATTCAGCTACTTATTTACATATTTTTACTGTCAGATGTGCACAAAAACGCATTTTTCTTAATCTTGAGCATGCTGGGTTGTAAGTTTTGGCGAGTACATGGCCTTCAATGAAGTTAGCATTAGCTTTAGCATTATCTGTCAAAACATTGCAATCAAATTTATTATGCAACATTTATATTAAACAGTTACTGCTGAAATTAACTTTTATTTGCTGCTGTTGTTCAGATGTGAGTAAACTGCTAGTAGAAAAGTAAATTATAGCTGGTTCATATGTAAATACTAAATACGGCGTGTTGTATTATGTAAATTATAATACACAAAGTGCTGTTTTATATACACAGACATAACGTATATCTGTAAGTTTTGTTTGTTTTTGTTTTCTTTTTTAGCATATTTGGATGAAACGCATTCTGATAACATAATTGTATTATGTAGTTAGTATTATATGTATTATGTACATAGTTGTATAACATAATATTAACGTTGTATGTAATATTTTGTGAAATGTGTTTTTTAGGTTATTATTCAGGGGTTTCGCAGCTACAGAGATCAGACTGTGGTTGATCCCTTCAGCTCCAAACACAATGTTATAGGTAAGACTGTCCTAATCTTGGCATGTGACATTTTCATCATAGTAGAAATATGTAAAATAGGTAAATCAATCAATCAATAAAAACAGTAAAATATTATATAAAATGTAATATATTTTTAATATGTATTTAAAATATATTTAAAATCAGACGATAAATCAAGATATTTTATGTTTGATAAGGTGTGTATAAATATGTATATACATTTACATTTTATGTTACATGCATAACCATATATGACACATGCAGTGAAATGATTTTTACAACCAATCTGTTACATAAAAATCAGAAATTTAGAATTTTAAGAATAAAATTGTAATGTACTAAAATAATATAATATTTAAAAATAAGTTTTAATTACAATTTTTTTTTTAACATTTCATTTTTCACAGTTGGAAGAAATGGATCAGGAAAAAGTAACTTCTTTTATGGTAAGTAAAATATACCTTTTTTAAAAAAAGACGTCTTATACATTTTAACACAGTAATTAATTTAATACATCAAAACACTGATGGTGTGAGTGAATAGTTTGTGATGAGCAATTTTCTTTTATTCCCCATCAGCTATACAGTTTGTACTCAGTGATGAGTTCAGTCATCTTCGTCCAGAGCAGCGTCTGGCTCTGCTTCACGTGAGTTACTTTATTATTATTTTTATTTTATTTTACGTCAATAATTTATTAAAAGAAAAAAAAACATTTATTTATAGATTTATTTTTTTACCCAACATTTATTTGGTTTCCTTGATTATTTCTTATTTTGAATTTTATTTGTTAGTTTTGTATATAAAATAATTTTCACTAACCCTGTACTTTCATGTAATTTTCAGGAAGGCACTGGTCCTCGAGTCATTTCAGCCTTTGTGGAAATTATATTCGACAACTCTGACAACAGGCTGCCGGTAAGAAATTTATCCTACATTTTGAGAAGCGCACTAAAGTAAAGGCAGGCGAGTAACAAGACCTCATTGCCCTCAGATTGATAAAGAGGAGGTGTCTCTGCGCCGTGTCATCGGAGCAAAGAAAGACCAGTACTTCTTGGACAAAAAGATGGTCACGTAAGTTTAGTTCTTGTAACACTGAATATCAGAAGAGCTTTGACCGCTTAGAGCTGTAGCCAAATGAGTTGTGTTCTGTGTGCTTCAGTAAGAACGACGTGATGAACCTGTTAGAGAGCGCTGGTTTCTCCCGCAGCAACCCTTACTACATCGTCAAGCAGGGAAAGGTACATGGGACAAGTTATTAATGGGTGTTTACAATTATTCATGATTTTATTTAAAACCTGTTATCACTTAAAGGGATAGTTCATCTAAAAATATATTTTTTGGTCATTTACTCACCTTCACGTTATTCCAGACCTGTATGAGTTTATTTCTTCTGTTGAGCACAAAAGAAGATATTTTAAAGAATGTTGGTCACCCAACAGTTGACGGTGGCCATTGACTTCCATTATATGGAAAAAAAATACTGTGGAAGTCAATGGCTACTGTCAGCTGTTTGGTTATCTACATTCTTTAAAATATCTTCTTTTGTGTTCAACAAAAGAAAGAAACTCGTACAGGTTTGGAACAAGTGGATGGTGAGTAAATGATAACAGAATTTTCATTTCTGGATGAACTACCCCTTTAAACTGCAGCTAAAACAGTGTTTTCCAGCCCTTGGGGACTGTACCAAACCACAGCATCTCTTT
The DNA here is from genome assembly GCA_027422415.1 of Schizothorax lantsangensis. Taxonomy (NCBI): domain Eukaryota; kingdom Metazoa; phylum Chordata; class Actinopteri; order Cypriniformes; family Cyprinidae; genus Schizothorax; species Schizothorax lantsangensis. The sequence continues at coordinate 26,975,207 of CM049843.1, read as the reverse complement.
CATTAACATTAATGCTCGTTTACTAACAAGAACATGGCTCTTGGCAGTAAAGTGGTGCTAATTTTGTAGCTACACATTCTAAATGAGTTTGCTCACTTTGTTACACTCATTTTACTCTCTGAAACTTGAAAACAGATCAATCAGATGGCAACAGCGCCTGACTCTCAGCGTCTGAAGCTGCTCAGAGAGGTGGCCGGCACCAGAGTCTACGATGAGCGCAAAGAGGAGAGCATCTCGCTCATGAAGGAAACAGGTAGACCCTTCACTGATGTGTTTCTGTTCAAATGTGTCATCATTAAAATGAAAATGCCATTTATCATTTCCAATCTGCCTATCAAATAAGAAAACTGGTTGTGCTTGTATTATTTTGTGAAACCAAATCATTTCAATGAATCGCTAATGCAAGTGCTGGCAACACTGCAGTAGATGCTTTACTGCTGTTTTTTTTATTTTTATGGTCAAAGGTTTGTGACGTGCAGTTTGTTCTTGTGTGTATGTGTACAGAGGGAAAGCGAGAGAAGATTAATGAGCTGCTAAAGTACATCGAGGAGCGCCTGCACACTCTGGAGGATGAGAAAGAGGAACTGGCTCAGTACCAGAAGTGGGACAAAATGAGAAGAGCTCTAGAGTACACCATCTACAACCAAGAGCTCAATGAGACCCGGGCCAAACTGGACGAGGTACACACATCAATACACCAAACAGTAATTACATTTGCATTCTAATGCTTTGTTGCTGATAATTTAAAGATGGTGTGATTCCATCCTCTAGTTGTCCAGTAAGAGGGAGACCTGTGGAGACAAATCTAGACAACTGCGAGATGCCCAACAAGATGCTCGAGACAAAGTGGAGGTAAACTGAACTCTTCAGTGTGTTCTTGTTCTGGAAAAGTGCTAAAAACACTCTGAACAACGTCATGGCGAAACGTTTTGCATGGGAATTTGTCACATTTTCTTCTGAAAATGTAAAAAAATGTAGTGCATTATACTTTATTTTTTAACCAGCTTGTGCATTCACATGTCGGCAAATAACAAAAACCTAAAGACGTAGGGGTGGGTGATATACTTGTAGGCATGATTAACCGCTAGAAATTTGTCAACCGGTAGAGATTTTAGACTATCATCTCGCAGTTACATGGTCACCTGATGTTACGTGGTCACGAAAACGTAATGTTTGCACGCGTTTTTAATAGGGCTGGACCAGAATATTCAAATATTCGTTCGGTGGGGTGGGATTTGATTTTCAATTTTGAGATTCGAATATCCTTTTTTTTTTTTTTTTTTTTTAACACCTGGCATCCCCCACGAAATGGTTCTCAACTTGTCCGCCTGGCTGAACATCTGCACCAGCAACAGACCGTTCGCCAATGAAAGACGTTCGTGCTGACCTATATATAGCATGCATATATTTCATGAAAAATCTTCTATTATAAGCGTGCTTGCCGCACATTTGAAATAATGAACTTTCGCGACGCAACATGTGAACGGACCCTGCTACCACAAAACCGAATGCGATGAATGCATTTCTTTCTGTCAACTGTCCCGAGATGCGAGCGAAAGTCTTGGATCAGCGTGCAGCAGCTCGTTGTATTGCAGATGAGATGCGCTGATGTGAAGCCGCTTTGAGAGAGTGAAAGAGAGAAGACGCGGTACAGCTGAATCACTCATGCTGTTTTCAAATAACTGATTTAATCTGCTAGTTTGTGTGGATTTATTTACTCATCTAACATACATGCTATATTCAATATAAATGTTTGCAGGAATTTCCCTCATTATAAACTCGAAAGCTGCGGGAATGAGTAAAACTATGCGATATACACATACATTCAGGACCTGATTAAATATAACTCTATTATACAGAAATAAATATAACTCTATTATACAGAAATTTGTGAAATAAAATTCCATGACTTTTACAAAACTTTTCCAGGCCTGGAAATTGCCGTTTTAAAATTTCATAGCTTTTCCAGGTTTTTCATGACCGTTCGAACCCTATAAAAGCAACTGATGCATGCTTTCAATCACTAAAGATTAGTCCTCTCCCTCCTCTAATCACAGGTGATCTGTTGCCCCGCTTTATTCCGGCACCTCTCAATTTACAAATTAAGCACTTTTACCTTATTAAAAGTATTGCTCTTACCAGACCTGTGTGTTTTGTATCACTAGTGCAGTGTCCGTTCTCGGAGCATTTAAGCCCTGCCCGTGTGAAGCGCGCCGCTTACGGCTTGCGCTGTTCTGTAGTTTATTAAAAGTGTATTAATTTTGAGATGCGTGTCCATATTGCACCATAATGCGACACTGCACTCCCTTGGGTCCGCAGCAACACACCCGCCACGCGTGAAGTCGATTGGATGAACGGTTCTCAACATAATAAAAATGCAAACAGACAGACAGACGCACAGAGATTCCTGTCTTTATTAGAGAGAAAAATATGTTCAGGCCCCTCCCTCCGAAGCTTCGAATATTCGATGTTGATTACTACCGAAGCTTCGAAGCTCAAAAAATGGTAGTCGGACCAGCCCTAGTTTTTAAGCATTAAAAACAAGTGATTTTAAGCCATTGAAACACAATCAGCATTGAAAGAGAACTTGTTTCGTTTTGTCGTGTCATGTTTAGGGGCATGGAAATGTCCCCATAATAACAGACCAGTGTGTAAATGTTTTGGACATATTTTAAAGATTCTATGGTGCGAACTTTAAATATTTAAGGTACTTTTGAAAATCCAGCGTTTAGTTGATCCTGATAAGCGCTTGTCGTCACAGTTGTAAACACTGCTTTCTTCTTTCGTGAGGGGGTTTGGCGTCACTGCATCTTTGTTTCCAGGTGGAACGTTAAAGAACGCGACACATGTCTCCCGGAAATCCTGTATAATTCAACCAATCCGATGACGACTTCGAAACTCCTGAAGTGTTTCTATTATTGTGTGCGATATGCATCAGACGTTCAGCCAACGGTTTGTGGGCGTGACTTCTGAGGCCGAGACTAACGTGTAACAGTATACTGGATCCGGGCAGCTCTTAAAGTGACAGCAGTCTAATATTCCTGCTGTCTGTCATTCATGTTAACAACAAAAGAGAGAAAATCTCTCTCTGCTCTTGACTAAATCACTTTTGCAACTTTAATAAGAAGAAATATGTATTTAAGTTAACAGTGAAGAATATGCAGTGTTTTTATTTTATACAATGTATAGCATGTTATTTATTTGTTCTTTTGTAGTTTTTTTTTTTTTTTGTGCTATTGCTTGTAATTAGTTTCTTATTCTTATTTAATCACTCACTGTTTACTTGTCTTCAGTGAGTTTTTAGTTGTTTTTTTGGCTAGTATTATTTTTTTGTGATATTGACACTGGTGACAAGAATGATGACATTTCTGTGGTATAACATATCATAAAAACTCCATTAAAAGCAAAAATAGCTATATTGTGATATATATCATTACCATGGAATAAAATTACTCGTATCGTAAAATAAAATTTTGGTCATATCGCCCACCTCTACAAAGAAGAATTATGAGAAGGGAAACTTTTTCTTTTAGATTAACATGCACTGATGAATCAAGCTCAATCAGACCAGGATTATTTATTGTGAAAGAGATTAGTTTTGATTTCAAATTCACATTTCATCCAGTCTGTCTAAGAAATTGACTCTACAAACTGAAAGTAAAGTATTAAAATATGAAGATTTCGCACGTCATAAAACAGCTTATATTGTGTAATCTTATCTAACCTCAGTGTCTGTCTCTCTGTAGGAGACTGAGCGTGTGGTGAGGGAGCTGAAGTCTCGAATCTCCGCCATGAAGGAGGAGAAGGAACAGCTGAGCGCCGAGCGACAGGAGCAGATCAAACAGAGGACCAAACTGGAGCTCAAAGCCAAAGATCTGCAGGATGAGCTGGCAGGAAACAGCGAACAGAGGGTACGACTAGCAGACGCACACACAAACACATGCACACGCTACAGGCACACATATGCACTCAACACACACATTTCGAAGAAGTACCATCTTGGAAAAGAGAAAGTTACTATTTGGAAAAAAATTACTTTGGTTTTTGTTGAAGTTTAAAGTGATTTTACACCACCGCTTTATAAGATTTATTTTTTATATTCACCCAGATCAGATTAGATTGAAATATAGTAAGAATAATAATATTTTAACAAATAATAACTATTGTGTGTTTAGATGTGTTAAAATGTAATTTATTCCTGTGATGCAAAGCTGAATTTTCAGCATCATTACTCCAGTCTTCAGTGTCATGTGATCCTTCAGAAATCATAATACGCTGATTTTCTGCTCAAGAAACATTTCTTGTGATTATCAATGGTGAAATCAGTGTTGCTTCATATTTTTGTGGAAACTGATGCATTTTTTGTCAGGATTCTTTGAAAGTGTAAAAGAACAGTGTTTTTTAATGAAATCAATTTAATTTTTTTTCCCAAATTCCGTTTTTTCCATTTTAAATTATTCTTCATTCCATTTTAACTTTCTGGACTCCTTTTTAATGGTTAAATTGAATTTTATTAATCAAAAAACATGTCTAATTAATTAAGATCATGATCATTTAGGGCCCTATGAAATGTTTTATTTATTTACACCTTATGTTTTATTGTTACCAAATTCTGTTTTAGCATGTCTAGTTATTTGAATGCATTAAAACAACTTTTATTTATTCTTACAATAGCCTTATGAAATTCTGTGTTGTGTATTTAAATTTTCTGGCTATCAAATGAAGGCATAAAACATTAATTTAATTTATCTTTTAATTAATGAACATTTTAATGTATTTTTTGGCAAGTAAAGGGTATTTACTATTAAAATTTAAACATGGAAGAAATATTGTGACTTTAAAATTAAGTTTTATTAATTTGACATTCTACTGAATGATAGTAATATATTTCTGGCACAACGTCTTTAAGTTAAACCGAACCTTTTTTTTTTACAGGTTGCCATGAATACCTTTAAATTTATGTGTGTATATATGATGCTTGTTTTACTCAAATGAAACTGAAACTGAAATGCTTATGAAGTGCTAAATTCTATAACGTGCAATTTTTTTATGTTGTACAAGATGGCATATAAGTATAAACCCCATTTCCTCAAAGAAATACTCACCTGCTTGCTTTTCTCCATTGCTGTTGCTAAATTGGTCACTGCAAAAACAAAGCGGTGACCGAATTCACACAAGCAAACATGCGAGTTTGATACACATGCTCACTAATGCAAACACACTCATAAATGCACACTAACAGCCAGAGAGCTGCAGGAAATGCTGGCAGGCACTAGTGAACAGAGGGTCCGCAGTGTCTCCGTCTGCGTCACTATCTACACACGATCACTCCAGCCCGGGCTCGTAGCCAGACGCAAACACACATATATCTTGTGTATCCCTGTATGTGTGAAATACACACTTTCAGTCGGCCCTCCTGCATCCCGGCTTGGCTTAGAGAGGGATTAGCCCCACCTGGCCAAGTGTGTGTATGCTTTCCTTTGGAGGAGAGGCAGAAGTGCGTCATTTGCCCTTTGATTGGTGAATGTAGGTTTGCTCAGATGGAGATCCCCTTTGTTCTGCTCATGACGCTGAATCTACACAGCTGTTTGTGTGCAGTTTATTCTTCTCCATTTAAATATGAACACCTCCTAACGCATTTATGCAAAATTTATTTAGGCTTTCTATAAAAAGAGGCGAGACTCAAGAATTGATGTCGTTATTTGTGATTCAATACTCTGTCCCCTCTCGCTTCCTGTCCAACAGAAACGGCTGCTTAAAGAGCGTCAGAAGCTTCTGGAGAAGATAGAAGAAAAACAGAAGGAGCTGCAGGAAACAGAACCCAAATTTAACGCCGTGAAAGAGAGAGAGGAACGAGGAATTTCCCGGTAAACTCTTTGAAGTGTTGAAAGGGCCCATGAAGTGGGGAGCATGGACTTCTTTTTTGTGTTGACGTATTTACTATTGAAACAGGAAGCTGGGGTGGGACATATTTTTTTTTCTTATAAATAACTAATATTTTTTACATCACAGTCCTCCAAAACCAGAATTTGCTTATTGCTACCCCTACTATGTTATAAAATTATAGACTTTTGATTTTGTAAGAGTTTATCACAATGGCGGTATTTATTTTTAAACAGTTGACTCTCATATCCGTGTGTATAAAATCAAGTCCCGTCCCTTTCATGATTCCACAAATTATTTCAACTGTTCACAAGATGTAATTTTAAGGAGGATATGTGCTTTTCAAATGCTTTTGGTGTCTTTTAAGTAATGCTTGAAGTATGTTTTGTTCCGGAGTCATTTGTTTTGTGTTTGTTTGTGAATTTATCAGACTGGCTCAAGCCACACAGGAGCGAACAGACCTGTATGCCAAACAGGGCCGAGGCAGTCAGTTCACCTCTAAAGAAGAGAGGGACAAATGGATCAAGAAAGAGCTGAAGTCTCTGGATCAAGCCATCAGCGACAAGAAACGGCAGATCGCTGCCATCCACAAAGATCTGGAGGACACTGAGGCCAATAAAGAGAGAAACCTGGAACAGTATAGTGTAAGATTTGGCTATGTTAATAGTCATCTTGGTATTAAATAGTAGATGCGTAACTTTTGCCAGTTTTATGGGAAGCATTTATTCTTTAAAGGAATAGTTTTAAAGAAACTCAAAAATGAGAAATTTATATAAAAATGTACTCATCCTCAGGCCATAGAAGATGAGTTTGTTTCTTCATCAGATTTGGAGAAATTTAGCATTCCATCACTTGCTCACCAATGTAACCTCTGCAGTGAATGGGTGCCGTCAGAATGAGTCCAAACAGCTGATAAAAACATCACAATAATCCACAACACTCCAGTCCATCAATTAATGTCTTGAAAAGTGAAAATTTAAGTTTTAAGAAACAAATCCATCAAGATTCTTGTAACTTCAAACCGTTTCTGTTGATAAAAAAAATTAGTCTATAATCCAAAAAAATGTGCTTTCTCAAGTCTTTTCGTCTGAATCAGGAGAGAAATATGCCCAAATAAACACTGTTTACAAGGAAAAACAGTCCAATTGGTTCTAAAAAGTGTATGGGTGTTTTTTGATGCGAGACAACAGGGGATCAAGACTTCTTCACTGGAGGAAGCATTATTATGAATTATGACTTTCAATTTTGATCAGAAGTGACATTTTAAAGTTAAAACACCTCGATAGATTTGTTTCTTACAGTCATACAGCTTTTCACTTCACAAGATGTTAACTGATGGAGTGAAGTGGTGTGGATTACTTGTGGATTATTGTGATGTTTTTATCAGCTGTTTAGACTCTCATTCTGACGGCACCCGTTCACTGAAGAGGATCCATTGGTGAGCAAGTTAAGTAATTCTTAACTTCTCTAAATCTCTGTGAGAAGAAACAAACTCATCTACATCTTGGATTACCTGAGGATGAGTTAAACTTATCAAAAAATTTACTTTGGGTGAACTATTCCTTTAAGATGTTTTTGAACCTTCAACATTTCTTCCCAACTTTGATTTCGGCCGCAGAAACTGGACCAGGACTTAAGTGAAGTGAAGACTCGAGTGGAAGAGCTGGACAAGAAGTACTACGAGGTGAAGAACCGAAAAGATGAACTTCAGAGCGAGAGAAAGTAAGATCCTCCTGTTCCTATTCCCAACGCATCATGGGAAAATATCTGGCTTTGGTTCATTTTTCCAACATCCCACCCTTTCTTATTACCTGTACGAACTGTTCCCCTCCTCACCTGGCATTTTAGTTATTAATAATCCACGAGCCATAGGTTTCCCAGCATGAGGAGGCTTGACGGATGGGCTATAGAATAGGGTCTCCTGCTGAACCCAGGCATAGCGTTTGTGAGCCAGGGCTCATGGGTGTGTTCGTGTCCCTCATCCTGCAGCTACCTGTGGAGAGAGGAGAACGCAGAACAGCAGGCGCTGACAGCCAAACGAGAAGAGCTGGAGAAGAAACAACAGCTACTGCGAGCAGCCACCGGAAAGGTTAGAAACCAAAACAGACCTGTGTGTTTTGAACACAGTGAATGTTGCTGATCTTATTGTGTACAAATCATTTGTGTATTATTTTGTATAATATTTGTTTATAATTGTTACATAAATGTAATGCCTTTCTACACACTTGAAACATATTTTCTGTTACTTCAGAATAGGGCTACATTTTATTTAGTTAGTTCACTTTTTTTTCTTTTTTTTTTGGCACCAAAACGTTTGAGACTACATATAAATATGACAATAATAATAGTAGTAATAGGTAATGTTGCCTTTAAGCTGCCGCGCAGAAGAAATGTGCCGTGCTAAATTATGTAAGGCCTATATTATAAACCTAATCAATTATTGACCTTGTTTTTTTAATGGAGTCTCTTGCTCAAGGCTGTATTTATTAATATTGGTTTCCTATTTTAATACCTATATTTTAAAATATAATTTATTCCTGTGACGCAAAGCTGAATTTTCAGCATCATTACTCCCGTCTTCAGTGTCACGGGATTCTTCAGAAATCATTCTGATATGTTGATTTAATATCAGTGTTGCTGATCTAATATGCTGTTTTACAACAGTGTTTTAAAACTGTTTTACAACACGGGCCGGGCTAGGGCATGAGCGTCTTGGGCCGGGCTAGGGCCTAGATTTGAGGCCCGTGTAGGGCTCTAATTTGTCTGTCTTCATTTCTTCCATTTCAAATGTTTAACACCAAGCTTTTCTATTGGTGAAAAAACACAGGAAGCCTTTCAAGTGTCTATTTTGTTGACAAAAGCTGCTTCATACAAACTTCTCATTAAAAATTTGCGAATATTGTTGGCGCTTGGTTTTGCTCCCAGAAAATGCACGTTATCAACAACCCAGTGTTAATTTCGTCGACGACGATGAAAAATATTTGGCAACAAACCTTTTTTCTGTGACTAAGACGAGACGTTGACGAGCTAAAACTAATATCTGATGATAAAAACTATGACAAAATGTATGCCGCGTCTTCGTTAACAAGACGAGATGGGACTAAAATGTTATTTGAGGACTACCGGACATTCAAAATACATCCTATAGGCTAAATTAACTGTCTTGTCTTTCAAAATGTGCGTCTCTGTCATTGGATAAGGGGCGTTTGCATATCTAGTCTCAGTATGGCAGCAGTGGACGGATAGGAAAAGGGAAAGGGGAAAGGGAGTGTGGCCAAGTATGGTAACCCATACTCGGAATTTGTCCTCTGCATTTAACCCATCCAAGTGCACACTCACAGCAGTGAACACACACCCGGAGCAGTGGGCAGCCATATTGCGGCGCCCGGGGAGCAGTTGGGGGATCGGTGCCTTGCTCAAGGGTCTCACCTCAGTCGTGGTATTGAAGGTGGAGAGAGCACTTGTTATTTACTCCCCCCACCGACAATCCCTGCCGGACCTGGGAATCGAACCTGCAACCTTTGGGTTACAAGTCCAACTCTCTAACCATTAGGCCACGGCTGCCCCTAGGCTACCAAAACATGAACTAGCGATCTGAAACAATGGCCTCAGCACCTGAAGGGTTAGGGATAGGGTGACCAGACGTCCCGTTTTTCCCGGGAGTCACAATTCGTTGTCGATTAACTTAAAGTTAGTGAAGGCGGGATAGGCGGAATCACGCTGATAGAAGTGCTCTCTCTCACGCGCACGCTCCACTTCTTCAGTTCTCATACAGTGCGTGATCAGTTCTCAGTGCTCAAATACACACACAGCAGTCCAAATGTCTATCGTGTAGACTAGAGTATCTCACGTAAAGTCTCAGTCGGTTATGGCTTAAGTGAGCGTATAACAGGTGGGTGAAAACTGAATGTGTGTCAGTATTACATGCATACCTTCTGTCTTAAATGGACAGCATTCCTAATTATCTGTGTCAATGTTAACCAACAAAATGTTAAATAAATGTATACTTATTAAGTAAACCTACTGTATCTGAAAAATGAGTTTAATTTGTATATCTACCAAAAAATTAAAATTTATTCCAGTTTTTCCAAATTCAATCCTTGATTCAAATTTATCATAAGCTTAATTGATTTGGACTAAAGAGAGAAGAATGGATGACTATTTTTGTTTGAATACTACATATAAAATTGCTACCAAAATAAATGTTGGTAACTGCAGTTTGACTAAAAGTAATGACTAAAAGTTGACTAAAATGCAATGACTTTTCGTCGACTAAAACTATGAAAGACTCAACAGGGCTCTAGACTAACTGGTTGCACTGGTGCGCCTAATTTTGTTTTCTTAGGTGCACCAGCACAAATGTTAGGTGCACCCAAATTTTCATATAGGCAATATTGACTTGTAAATGATTAACTAACAATCTGGTCAACATAAAGTTCTTTATTTTAAGCACAATTCTACAAGAAAGGTAACTTACTGAAAAAGTGTTGGTGCTTAAAGTGCTTCACTGAGCTGCATGTATTGTATTACATGCAAGGGCGTAGTTTTGGTTTGAACATTGGGGGGTTGAAGTGGACATGCTCCCTCTTAAGGTTTATTTATTTGTTTGTCTGCTTAAATGTTTATGTAAAATGGTCTTTTGTGCTATCCACCACACATGCAAAGTTGGTTGATTGTGTAACTGCAATAAAGTAATAGGCTAATAAACAATTACTTGTTTACATAGGATATAATGTATTATATATTATTTAGACACTTGGGCTATAGTTTGACAGAATGTTCTAATTCAACAGACCATGGGAAGTCAATCTAACTTAATTTTTTTATCTTGATATCGTTTATTTCTTACTCCTTAACAGTTCATCAGGCTCTTATTGATTTAATCTATGCCATCGTTGGAATATCTGAAGGCCAGGTTTTTTAGAACCCAGCTCTAGATTCTGACTTGTACTTGCTCTTATGAAAAAGTACCATAGTTCTTAACTGTAGCATTTGTTATAAGGCTAGCCTATTAATCATTACCATGCCAATAATGACTTTTTTATTAATCTATATTGCATTTGTTATGAAAAACAACAGCCTTTAGAAACAATAGCTACAACATGCCACAGTTGTAATATAAATCTTTAGGGAAAAATCTATTCCCTTAACAGATTATCTATTAAAGTTAGACAAAATTTACCACAATAAATAAGCCTACAGTAAAACGTGACAAATTATAGTAAAGGTGGTCATGAGTAGTTTAAAAACATTTTAATAGCCTATTATGTTAGTGCTGGTAAAAGATTTCTCCTCTTTTCATCGGTCTTTTTAGTTTGTGCCTTTTTTTAATAATGTTCGACTTTCTCCATAGCATTTTAAAGTGGCAGTTTCTCAATAGAATTCAAATAGAGCGCATCTTTTACCATCAGCTTCGCGATAGGAATGGCTCGCGCAAATCTTCTCACACTTCGAGTGCGCTGGTGAACGCGCACAGAGTATAGGGTGATTCACGCGCTGCTCGTGCACAATTAAAAGAACTGCGCTTCAGTCATGTTGTGCTGTTAAGCGCTCCGTTCGGTTCGTACGTGAGGTTAGCGCTTATAAAAGCACCGAAGGCGCGGTTCAAATAATTAATAAATAGCCTGATTCTAGTTATGATTTTCAGACGGATCAGGCCTTAATTTAACATTCTTAACGAAAAAGTTGTCAATAGTTATTTTCCTCTTCTCTCATCATCCGCGGCTACATCCACTCTGTTTATCTGACGGGCCTAGGCTACTCACCTCTCTCTGTCTGACTGCAGCACACGCATTTTCAAATGTACACACACATACAGGAATATCTGTCTATCTCTGATTGGTTTAGATCACGATATGGGCCTAATGTGTGTCTGTTGTTGAACCACAGGGAGACTTTCAGAGTCGCAGAGACTTTTTTTTTTTTTTTTTTTTTTTTTTTTGAACGGCTGGTTAGATTTTTTTTAGTCGCGCCATTGAGAAATTATGTCGCAGACCTAGAGCCCTGCTCAAATTAGGTCGCAGACTCTAGAGCCCTGCTCAAATTACTAAAATGTGACTAAGACTATTAAGCATTTTCGTCTCAAGATAAAGACTAAGACTAAATCAAAAATGCCTGCCAAAATTAACACTGCAGCAACCAAAATTTAGAGCAGATGCAGATGTTGTCAATTTGTATCAGCATTTACTTTACTAATATTTACTACTTTGTTTGTTTACTTTGAACCGAATCAGAAACTGAAAACACTGCAGCACAAGCTGTTTGTGTGTAAATGAACACAATGCCACGCTTAACTCTTAATATGCAGTGCTTATTTTTAATTAAATCGCAAACCTACCCCAGAGTTCATTATATGTAACCAGTGTGTATGTATTTAAAATCACGTAAAAATGCTGCCCACACTGGTTCACTGTGCATCGGCTGAACTGAACCATACCTCCTAAGCTCAACTTGGCCGCTGGATGCTTTCTCAAGGACTGAGTCAGTCTCTAATTATAGCAACTCTCCCACATTACAAAAATATACATCAGTATAGATGAAGTGGGATTATCAGGACTTCAGATCGTCATCTTGGCTTGAAATGATAGTACGAACTTTGAAACGCAATGTTTTGCGTGTTGTTTGTGTTTTCTCCAGGCTATTTTGAATGGCATCGACAGCATTAATAAAGTGTTGGAACATTTCCGCCGGAAAGGCATCAACCAGCACGTCATCAACGGTTACCACGGCATCGTCATGAACAACTTTGAGTGTGAACCTGCCTTCTACACCTGTGTGGAGGTGACCGCTGGCACCAGGTCAGACACATTGGTTATTATTAGTGTTTTCTGCTTAATGTTGTTCTGTGTGTGCATTGAGAGTGATGGAGTTGTGTGTGCTGGGGTTTGCTCAGGCTGTTTTACCATATCGTGGAAACGGATGAAGTGAGCACCAAGATTCTGATGGAGTTTAATAAGATGAACTTGCCAGGAGAAGTCACCTTCCTGCCCCTCAGCAAACTGGACGTCAGGGACACCGCTTACCCTGAGACTAACGTAAGCTTACACCACTGACATGACATTTAAAAGGCACCCTGTTGGATTTCCCAAATGCATGTTTACTTGATCCGTTCAGATCTACTTCCATCCAATCAGCGACTGATGATAGAACCAAGTCGCTACTTTTTTCAGTAATCTGTTTCACTTGAATGTACGTCACAATACAGAAGAAAAGATCTGTTGTGTTGCAACTTACTGAGCACATTTTTCAGTACAATGGGTGCAGTTGCACTGACTGTTGCTTGGTCACATTTCACTGTTTTTTTAATCCATTCATTTTAATAGGAATTCACACAGTCTGGAGTTTCGCATGAGGGTGAAAAAGATCCCCACACAGATTCTAGTCACATTCAAGTTGGCCACACAGATTCGACACACTGAGCAACAGAAAGCTGCTTAGTTTGAAATCGACTTCTGTGTGAGTCTGTCTGTTATTCCCAAGGGAAAATTAGTGGCCAAAAAAACGTCCATATTCAGTCTGAAATGCCCACATTATATCATCCTGTCAACTCCTGATGTACAAAACCAAGTCCTGTCCTTGATTTATTTATTTATTAATTTTTTGTGATTGTGAAAAAAAAGAAAAAAAATATTGATTTATTTTATTTTCATTAATATGCAATTATAATTTTTGTTAGTGTTTTAAGTTAAATTTTCTATTTTCTGTTTCAACTTTCATTTTAGAGTTTTAGTAATTTAGTCATTTTTTTTTATTTTTTATATATATATTTTTAAATATGTCTAGTTTTTATTAGGGGTGGGAGAAAAAAATCGATGCATCGCGATTCTCTCTCCATCGATTCTGAGCTTAGTTTTTAACCAGATGTGCGATGATGCGGAGTTTGCTTTAGAAACGCACGTATTCTGCTTGCTTCCAATTCCTCACACACATACACCACTCGAACCTTCCGTAAAATAATCTTTCATAAAGTTCGGAAAGGTTGAAGTGAATTACAAGGACATTCGCGGGCTTCATTGCACAGGATGCGCTGTGAGAGACACACGCTTTGTTTGACGTTACACTTGAAGTGTCTCGCCCGTCGGTATTTACCTTACAAATGCTCTACGAAGTCATCATTTATGTGGTTTGGAATGCAGTGGACTTATATATTTAAAATATGAACCTCACTAACAGAAGGCTGCTTTCAATTTAAATGCTGACGCGCGCTTTGTTTGTGTAGACTGCTCGTGCATGCGGCTGTGTGCGCGACTCCGTGTAAGTGGTTTAATGTACTTGCGTCTCAAAATGATGCAAAATTAATGTAAACACAGCCAGTTATGTCTTAAGGGATTCTTATATTTCAAAAGAGATCCGTGCGTGAATGCAGCTTAATAGATCACCTGCTGTCTATGATGTCATAGTAAAAAAACAACAGTATAGATGAAGAAAAATCACTCACAGTTCTTGAATGGAAAATTTTCAGATAATCTTAAATACTGAAAGCACTCTTTGTTTGTTGTTTGTATGTTTCTATGCTCCTCTTTATTATTTGCTACTTGCTTGTATGTTTTGAAGTTAGGCTATATTAGTTTTATAACCTTTTTTTTTTTTGCAATTTGTAATTATTTTAAAAAGTACTTAATTACTTGCGTAAGAATATGTAAATGTAAGGAGTTTAAGATTCTCAAGTCGGTAAACTAATTAATTAATTAATAAGGGGGAAAAAAAGTCATCAAGAAACGTTCTGGATTCGGATCGTGACTCCCAGAATCGGATCGGATCGTGAGGTGACTAAAGATTCCCACCCCTAGTTTTTATTTATTTTTATTTATTAGTTTTAGGTTGTTTATTTATAGTTCTTTTAGTGCTTCTAGATAAACTAAATGAAAATGAGAAATGTTGCATTGGCAGCTAGCTGAGAATTTATTTTTGTTTAGTTTTATTTCAGTTGATATTTAATTTAAAATAACGTTTTTTTTTTTGTTTGTTTTTTATGGTTTTAATTAACTGTAATAACCCTGCTTTATTAAACATGAAGCTCATTCACTGTCTTTTTTTTCGTTTTAATTTATTTTGTTATTCTGTTAAATGGAAATTTATGAAAATAGCCTCTAATTCCTTCTCTACATTTTTTTCTGTAGGATGCAATCCCCATGATCAGCAAGCTCCGTTACAGCACAGACTTCGACAAGGCCTTCAAACACGTGTTTGGGAAGACGCTGATCTGCCGCAGCATGGAGGTGTCCACTCAGCTAGCTCGAGCTTTCACCATGGACTGCATCACACTGGAGGGTAAACCGACGCTGTCTTATTGGTGTACTACTTTTATTCAGTCTGTATGATTTCTAAACCCTTGTTTTGGTGTATCAGGTGATCAGGTGAGTCATCGTGGCGCTCTGACCGGTGGCTACTACGACACACGTAAGTCCCGTCTGGAGCTGCAGAAGGACATGAGGAAGGCTGAGGAGGAGCTCGGAGAACTGGAGGCCAAACTCAACGAGAACCTGCGTAGAAATATTGAACATATCCTTCTCATATACGACTCACACGGGCTTACTTGTGATGCAGTGGCACGAAATCAAATTGATTGAGTCCTAATTGTGTGTGTCTTGGCCAGTAGAGTATTCTGGTACAATCGGCCTAAATGACAAGGTCACAGAATGAGTCAGCTAGTTATTAACGTGTATGCGGTCATGTGTGAGCTGCACACATGGGGTTATATTAGTGAATGGAGGGATGAGAGATTATGTGTCTGGATTGGTGGACGTGACTGTCAAGGCTTCGAGTGATGTTCATTTAAAGCCGGTTTAAGTTTTTGATCAACACGCATTGGCTTTGTGTGACTCGTACTCTGTGACTCGTTCAGAGCTAATATGACGTAATCGTTTTCTCATCTGCAGCAAAAACAGGACAAATAAAAGTATTTTTACAGCTGAGATAAATGGATTTAGTACAATCGGATTTTGATTATATTTTCAGTATTTCAAAAAGCAGCGTTATTGTTAACTAAAACTATTAAAAGTTGGTTTTGTTAATTTAAATAAAACTGAAATAAAATATAAAAATTGGATTAAAAAATAAAAAATGTTGTCTTGGCAGCTCATTAAAAATAAAGCTAAATCGAAAAAACAAATTAGAATTTAAATAACTGAATGTAAAAATAAAAGCTAATTAACATTAATAAATACTATAATGTTATATAAATAATACTAGAATAACAGATAAGCAAGAAGGTAGTTCTTGTCTGCTCCTTAACTCAGTTCTTCACGTATCAATAATGAAATTGACCAGCTGATGAATCAGATGCAGCAAATCGAGACCCAGCAGAGGAAGTTCAAGGCATCCAGAGACAGTATACTGTCTGAGATGAAGATGCTAAAGGAGAAGAGACAGCAGTCAGAGAAAACATTTATGCCCAAGGTAACCCATGCTACTGTAATACCATAACTGCTGTTATTTACTATTATTTTTTTTTGTGTACCAAATCATTAAATGGGTTTCTCTCTGGTGTTTTACCCCAGCAACGCAGTCTTCAGAGTCTGGAGGCCAGTCTGCACGCCATGGAGAGCACGCGGGAGTCTCTGAAGGCAGAGCTGGGAACAGACCTGCTCTCTCAGCTCAGTTTAGACGACCAGCGCAGAGTGGACGACCTCAATGACGAGATCAGACAGCTGCAACAGGTTCAACAACACAATTAACACAAAAATCATCAACACAGTTATTTACCATTGTTACATATTGACTTTGAAAACATTGTGTGTATATCTGTATAATGCTTAAATTTATTAGACCACCTCTACCCAGTATAAGGTTTGGGCCACAGTTGCCCTAGACTAACAGTATTGGTGAATATCAAAATCATTTCTTATGTTTCTGTGATGGTTAATCCAGTATTTGTAAGCTCTCTAAGTTTAACCTAGTTATTGTAATTACTAAAATAAGTACGTAGTAGGGTTGTCACGATACCATAAAAATGTCTTGCGATACTATACCAGCTGAAGTATCACGATACCAAGTAGTATCACGATACCATGCAGTATTGTGTTAATTTAAAATTCAATTCTACAAAATGAATCAAAATTTCATAAATAAATATATGTAAATGAAAACAGACAATATTTTTCTCTGAATGCTATTAATGTGAATGAATGACTGGCTATTGTTATCCATGACATGATCTAAACAAATCTTAGCACTGCACAGAAGCTGCGTGAAGTGACATTTAGATGTGCATTTATACATTTAGACTGTATTTATAAATGCATAAATAAAGTTAAATACTAAATTCTGAATATAGAAATCTGTTGGAAAATAATGTAACATGCCTACTTTTAGATGAGAAACTTCAAACGGCCAGCAGGTGGCAGAAGTTCATGATTGAATCACTGAGTCATTCAAACGATTCTTTCAAAACGGCTGAATCCTTCAGGAGTGAATCAAATGACTGTTTTTATGAATGGCTCAGTGAATCAGTGATTCACCCAAGACAACGCGGATTTGGATTCGAACACAGAAGCGAAACAAAAACAGCACTCTTGCTCGTGTCATTGCCGAACTGTCAGGAGCATTTTTTGCTCGCATATCTTGAAATTTCCAAGTTAGCAGCATGTACATTAAAACATAACATTATAAATGAATAAAAATATATATATAATGATTGATAAGAACCACGTGCAAAGCCGCTATGTTGATGAATGGAATTGCGTTCGTGATCGCAAAGATGCTTCCAGAAACGAACTATTACACCTGTTCTAGAAGTGGTCAAATTAATAAACCTGCGATAATACTTTCTTGTAAGATATTATGATGTTGAATAAGTGATGCTTGATCTGCTGTTTTTTAAAATGACATCAGACGGTCTGAATCAGACCCTTTCTTCTGATAAACTGCAGCATGAACAACGACGTGCAAGTGCAACTTCTCATTGCAAACTGAACTGAAGCGTCGGGAAACACTCAATACCATATAAAGTGTATACACAGACTAAACTACACAGAGCACAGCAGAAAGACATTTGGCAATCAACTTGTAATGTTTCTGCTGGCATGCATGTTCAAATTAACGTTTAAAACAGTGTTGCTGCCGTGCATACTACGTATCTTACGGTACTACCTTATGGACGATACTACCGTTTAAAAAATGCAATGGCACCGTGGGTATTTTTAAGCTTTAGTATCGCGATACTACCGTAGTACCGGTGTATCGTGCAACCCTAGTATGTACATGAGTAACAGGACTGTAAAATAAAGTGCTACCGTTATTGTTGTCATTCAGTAATTTTCAAATTTACTGTTTTACAAGACAGGCATAAAAAATAGTAAAGCACTTTTTTTTTATTCAGATGCCCAATTACAGTCAATAAATACAGTCTAATAAATTTTTCTAATGGTATGTGGTTAAATTTATTAGAGCACATTTCATAATAAAGAGACAACACATATATTTTAGGAATCTATCAAAAACTTGTTTAAAACTAAAAAAAAATATTGTCATTCATTAGGCAAATAACAAACTGAAACAAATAGTCTTTATTCACAAATAACCAAAAAAAAAAAAAAAAATTGTATGGCCTTTTTTGACCTTCCTCAATCTCTGTTGTCATTGACTGTAATTGGGCATCTGAAAAAAGAAATTAATGAAGTGCTTTACTATTTTTCTTTCTTTTCTATTTTAATTTCTTTTAAAACCATAAATTTGAAAATTCATAGATAACAATTATATTTTAGCATTAGAAACACTACTGTGACTAAAAAGCGTACACATACTGGTGGATTAATCATTACAGAAACATAAAAAAAAATATTTTGATATTCACCAATGCTGTTAGTTTAGGGCAGCTGTGGCACAAGCCATACATTGGGTGGTGATGGTCTAATCAATTTGTTAAGCACTTTATACAAGTAAAAATATGAAGCGTTAATTTGCCAAACCAGATAACTCCGTTTTTAACACTTTTCAAAAATCATGTTTTTTCAGTGTGCATTCCAATTAATCTCAATCATACTGTAGTCGGGTTATTTTGATTAGGTTAAAAAAAATAACTAAAGAAAATACAGCTAACTAACACAATAAAATGCAATAAAAACATAACAATAAAAAAAACATGATTTTTGAAAATTGTCCGTTTTCGCAAATAAACTTCATATATTGAAATATAAAATATTACATCAACAACAATCATTTATCTACAAAAATGTAATTGAAAATAAAACTCGAATTGCAACAGGTACAGATGTCAAAATGGACTGATCACTGGCCATCTGATGTGCACAAAAATGGCAAAACCTTCTCTGCGGCCAGTTCTGATTTGATTAGTGAAGTCGCAAAGTGGTGTTTACAAGGTCTAAGGCTACATGAAAGTAGTCGCTGGACATTGAATGTGAATGAAATCTCTGTTCTATAGCCATAATCTCATCTGAGATCTAATCAAACACACCTGAGCAAGCTAATCACTAGAAAGCCACAGGAACGTGAGTTTTTATTAAGGCTAGAGCAAAACTCTGCAGCACTGTGGTTCTCCAGGACCGACGTTGGCCACCCCTGGGTTAGTCAGTCTGAAGCTCTTGTTCTTGTTAGCCACAGCTGCAGCTCTTTCCCACCTCCAGCCCGACACACGACACACACTGCAAACAATTGAAAAGCTACTTTAAATGTTGTATAACCGGCCCACATCATTAGCCTTTGTTATTTTTGTATGGCCTTCAATTTGGTTTGCTAATTTGTCTGCTTTTGTATTCTCAGGCAGGCTTAGCATTGAAGCATATGAATATGAGTTTCATTTATTTCTTTAGATGTACGTTCATGCGGCCAAAAGCCACATGTTCTGTTTTTAGTCTAAAATTGCCTTTATAATAAACGATTAAAACCGAACACGTGGCTTTTGGCCCTTCAGTCTGGGGTCAGTTAAAGATGTGTGGCCTGTTTTTGCTATAGGACAACAGACAGCTGCTGAATGAGAGAATTAAGCTGGAGGGTATCATGACCAGGGTGGAGACGTACCTCAACGAAAACCTGCGCAAACGTCTCGACCAAGTCGAGCAGGTGAAGATCCTGGATTTCCTTTTCACCAATAAAACCTTTATGAAACACAGTGGCATGTAGTACAATAATAAAGTGTGTGTTTGTGTAGGAATTGAATGAACTGAGAGAAACCGAAGGAGGAACCGTTCTTACAGCGACAACGTCAGAGTTAGATGGCATTAATAAACGCATAAAAGACACTTTGGCTCGATCTGAGGGTGAGTGAAGACTCATTGTCATTTTATTTTATTTTTTTTAAAAAGCCCTACTTTTGTTGGTCTGCATTTTGTTTCTCATCTCAATTTTCAGATTTGGACTCCCTCATCGATAAGACGGAGGTGGAAATAAAGGACCACCAGAAGAGTATGGAGCGCTGGAAGAACATCGAAAAGGAGCAGAACGAAGCCATCAATTACGACACAAAGGAGCTGGAGAAGATGACCAACAGACAGGGGATGTTACTGAAGAAGAAAGAGGAATGCATGAAGAAGATTCGCGAGCTGGGCTCCCTGCCACAAGAAGCCTTTGAAAAGTACCAGACGCTTACTCTAAAACAGGTACAGCAACCATATTATTTTACCCAGAAGTGCAAAGGTTTTTCCTCTTTAGTTAAAGTTCATGGTGAAGTTCCATATCATTTCCTGTGACTCATTTAGAGTGATATTAAACCGTATTTTCCTTCTCGCTCAAAAAATAGCTTGTCGCAAATGAGGTCATAAACGAGTTTTACGTAATCATATGAAGACAAAGGCATGACCGGGTATTAGGGTTGTGCCGATAGTCAGAGATATGACGATAGCAAATGTCGATAGTCAAGACGATGTTAGGCTCAATCTCCTATTAATGTATAAAACTATTATTATTATTATTATTGTTAGGCGGCCTATTATTATTGGGCTCAATCTCCTATTAATGTATAAAACTATTATTATTATTATTATTATTATTGTTAGGCGGACACGGCTGTGCGCGAGACGGAACGGAACGCGGAAAGTGAAGTATACCCGGGACTATAGGCTTCTCCTCCTCATTGGAAATGTTTTAAAAACGGACTCTAAAACTAAGCCCACATCAAAATTGTACTGCAGGGTGATAACCTTTATTTACAAATTAGGCTTTGTCAAGAGTGCAAAAAGAGACATCCTTTAGACATCTTCTTGAACAGCTTCGAGCTATGAATGAACATGACGAAACTGCATCTTTACAGCACATTAACAAAAAACATGGATGCTTATTCTTAATCATTGTTATTATAAAAATATGCAGTTAATAAGCTATCGGTCTAAAACAGGGCTCGTCATAGGACGTGCGGTCCTAATAGCGATGTATGACTGCTGTATCCGAATATGAACTAGCTGTTTTAAATATTTTTATATTTAACATGTTAGTTTTTCAGTATGTTTGAAAGTATATTATTTCGGTTATTGGTACTTCCAGGCTCTCTCTCTCTCACGCACGCGCGGTTTAAAGTCACCAAATAGTTATGAAATAGCTTATGACTAGTACAGAGAGTCTCTCTCTTGCCCACACCCACCCATGGACGATAATATCGTGTATCGGCGATCTCACAGGCTGGTGATATGAAAAATGACCATATCGCCCAACACTACCGGGTATCCTTGAAGAAGCCACTTGCCGCCTCCTCGGCTCATGTCTGGCTTTAGATTTCCCTCTCATCCCCCTCCAGTCTCGCAGCCCTCCCACCTGGCTCTCATATTCGTTATCTTAGTTGATCTTCCACCGCTCCAGTCAGGGGCTCTATTGTGTGTCAGCCTTCCTACACAGAGGTGACTCATTCTTCATTACCCCATCCTTGCGCTCTTGTTTTTTCACCCTCTCTTGGTGAACTTGAGTGCCTGGAGTTTGAGGAGGGAGGTTGAGTTGTGCCATTTCTATGTGTGTTTCTTTAGCTATCTTCTGGAATTTTCTCTTGCAGGTTCAGAAGTGGGAATTATGGCGTAATGTTCATTCAAGTGATTTTGGTGTGAAAGAAAGTGACACTTTTTTGTAGTTTGGAAAATGATAATTAGGAGCTGATCCCAAACTGTTTAGTTTAATTACTGTTCTATTCTGTGGAACTACTAAGAGGATGTGGTGCTTGAAAAAATAAGAGATGAATGTTTAACGGAAACTCCGTTTCAGTGTTTTTGCATTCATTTGCAAACGTCCCCAATAATTTTTGTTTGCTCACAACATTTTTAGATTTGCTAAAAGTTTTTACCTTTGGTCACTAAATTGTCGTATTCCCTTAAAAACCTCCGCATTTACTTGCAAAATTATTAAAGAAACTTTGTGTAAACTTGTAAAATTTTACCATTCGTTTGCAAAATTTTGTTCCCCTGAAAATCTTTGTCAACTGAATTTTCTCTTTCCCTTGAGAAACCTTGGATATACTTGCAAAATTTTCACATTCCACTGAAAACCTTTGTGTTCATTTGCAAAATCTTCTTTCCCCCAAGAAACCTTGCATTTGTTTACAATTTTTTTACATTTGCTTTGCATTTACTTGCCATATTGTCTCTTTGAAAAACTTTAATTTCACTCACACAATTTTTCCATTTTAGTTCAATTTTTCCCAAGAAACTTTGCATAAACTTGCAAAAATGTTTACATTCGCTGACAATTTTTACATTCCCCTGAAAACCTTTGCGTTCACACGCAAAATATTCTTACTCTCGAGAAACCATGCAAACACTCTAAATTTTAATGTTCCTTCAGAAATTTTGCAAAATTAAGCAATTTTTTTCCCCCATTTGCTTGCAAATTTTTGCATTTCCCTGAAAATCTTTGTATTTACTGCGAAAATTCTCTTTACCCTGAAAAGGTTTGCATTCACTCAAACTTTACGTTTTCCTTGCAAAATTTGGCCATTTCCCGAGAATCTTTGCATTCGGTCACTACATTTTTTCATTACCCCAAGAAACTTTATAAACTCACACAAAGTATTTTCATTCCTCTGAAAACCTTAGCATTTGCATACAAAATCTTATCTTTACCTTGAGAAACTTTGTTTTTTTTTTTGCAAAATTTATTCATTTTGTTTTCTATCACCACGTCCCCTTAGAGGCTTCATACTATTTCATTGATTATGTGTTCATTTACCTGTAATTATTTTCTGTGTGTGTAGTTGTTCAGGAAGCTGGAGCAGTGTAACACAGAGCTGAAGAAGTACAGCCATGTGAATAAAAAAGCCCTGGACCAGTTTGTGAATTTCTCAGAGCAGAAAGAGAAGTTGATTAAGAGGCAGGATGAGCTGGATAGAGGCTACAAATCCATTATGGAGCTCATGAACGTCTTGGAGCTGCGCAAATATGAGGCCATCCAGCTCACCTTCAAACAGGTACGACTATGAGACAGACTCACTCAAGTAGCGTTTATATTTCAATATATGTTTTATTTTTCCATCTCTAATAAAAATTAAGCATTGTCCACTTTAGAAAAAAAAAAAAAAAAATCTTAATTATTAAAACCAAAACGAATAAAATAGTGTTTTCTTTAAGTTTCTAATCTTGACACAGACAAAATGTTTTGTTTCCACTAAAAAAAAAGTTGTTTTTCAGTTTTTCTTAAATGTTTGTTCTTACTGTTTTTGACACAGCAGACATTGTTTGTTTTCACTAAAAACAAGTTTTTCACATTTTGTTCCACAACATTTTTCATAATGTTTTATCTTTTTAATGTTTTTTTTTCACATCAAATAAAACTAAATGTTTTTCACTATAAAGTTTTGTTTTCACTACAATTTTTTTTTCTTTTTACTACAAGCAAAATGTTGTCTTTTTTTTTTACTACAAACAAGGTTTTGTTTTTCACCACAATGTTTTGTTTTTTCATAATGTTTAATTTTCACAAGACATTTTGTTATTCACTACAAAATGTTTTTTCCACTATTAACAAAATGTCTATTTCGACTACAAACAAGGGTTTGTATTTTCCTTTTTAACACAAAAAATGTTTACTTTTTTTGTTAAAATATTTTTTAATCGACTTTCTACCACAGTAAGCAAAAAACATGTCGGCTGGTCCCACTTAAGCATCCTGCTTTGTCTCCCTACAGGTGTCTAAGAATTTCAGCGAGGTGTTTCAGAAGCTGGTGCCCGGCGGTAAAGCCACTCTGGTGATGAAGAAGGGCGACACTGAAGGTGGTCAGTCTCAGGACGAGGGCGAGGGAGCGGACAGTGAGAGGGGATCTTCCTCCCAGAGCAGCGTGCCCAGTGTAGACCAGTTCACTGGAGTGGGCATCAGGGTAAGAAGAGGATGGAGATTCAAATGTTTGCGTGTGCAGTTATTACTGCTGATATTTGACCAATCGTGTGTGTGTGTTCGTCAGGTGTCATTCACAGGTAAACAGGGAGAGATGAGAGAGATGCAGCAGCTCTCTGGAGGTCAGAAGTCTCTGGTGGCTCTGGCTCTCATCTTTGCCATCCAGAAATGCGACCCTGCTCCTTTCTACCTGTTTGATGAAATCGACCAGGCTCTGGACGCCCAGCACAGAAAAGCAGTGTCAGGTACCATCAGCCAATGAGTTGACCTTAGAGATGCGCCAACATTTCAGCCACTGTCAGTTCAATTGAAGAAAAAAAGCTTGGCCAAAAATAAACTGCTACATCACCAGAACAGTTAACAGAAGGAAAAAGCTATATGTATATATATATGTGTATGTGTATATTAGTGCTGTCAAAGTTAACGCAAATTCATTTTAACGGCACTCATTTTAACGCGTGATTAACGCAGCTCGTATTTTCTGTTTGACCCGTGGCCCAACCCGTAGTTGGAGAAATGGAGATGCACAGTGTTGGCAACTTAGCAACATTGCAGACCCCTTTAGCGACTTTGTTCCCTTCAAAAAAGCGCCCAAACCTAGTTTCTGAGAATCACCAGTACTGCCGCGCGAGCGCGAGGTCTTGCTCTCCCAGCATGCGCACACCTCTCTCTCTCTCTCTCTCTCTCTCTCTCTCTCTCTCTCTCTCTCTGCGTCTGCTCAGTTTCTCTCCCAGCGCGCGCGCACACCCCTCTCTCTCTATTTCTCTCTGCGTCTGCTCAGTTTCTCTCCCAGCGCGCGCTAGGGTTGGGTACCGAAACCCGGTACCATTATGGCACCGGTACCTATGTAACCGGTATGTACTAGAACCGAATCAGAACGCAGATTTCGGTGCCTCATTTCGGTGCCATGCCTGAGCGATCGATTAAAATATTTGTCCTTTGTTTCTCCGAAACGCACGTAAGAAGCATCACAGGCTACAACTACAAATATTTCAGCAAAATGTATATTTTAGTCAGAGTTATTGCGCTCTTATTTCATTGCGCGCCGTCTGTTTGGCGCGCACGCGCACGGCGGCGCCCATTCTAAATGAAGTCTGTGAAGTTTAGCAGAGAATCGCAAAGCAAAAGCTCACGCACTTCTGACAGCAAAATGGAAATATTTCCATGGCTTTCTAACATTTACAGATGGAGAATATACCTGTGAATTGTAAGTTATGCATTACGGAAAACAGCAAACACATTAAACAGCGCGAGAAGCGTCTCTGTCAGCGGCACACGCAGCCTTTCTGTCAGAGCATCTGACGGGGCGAGCGCGAGCCGCTTTAAACTGAAACTATAAACTATAGGCTACTGTATCTTACGAGTTTTTTTTATAGCCCTTCATATAAAGCTTGTCACATGTTTAGAACAAATTGTATTATGCACTTTCTCCGCAGCAGTTCAGTCTGTGTACTCCCTAGATATTTTATCAGATGCGCTCGTATCAAACTACTGTATATCAATATTAACTGTATTGCTTCATAATAACGTATCGATTATAAAGAATATATCGATATATAGTACAAACTCTATATACCGCCCAGCCCTAGATTTAATTAAAATGCCTAAAGCTAAAATTCTCTTGTATTCGTGTTTTTAAACCTGTTTAAACCAACAAAATAGAACTTTATAACCTTTTTAGTCCACAACACCAGTTAAATGCTTCCTTTTGTGATCTGATAGCTTCTTGTCACAGAATGAGGCAGAAAATATGTTCCATAGGCTACTAATGCATTGATTAGCAATGGATTTTAAATATACTTAATTATTATGAAAATACCAGAGATGGCTTGAATAACACAGACAAACTATATATTGTCGTAGTCGAGTGTTTAATGTATTTGTTTTATCATTCAAAATGCTTATATCTTCTGTTTACTCAGTTACAGGAATAACAATGCCTTTGTCCATATTGGGGATTTCCTGGAGCTTCATTAGTTCCATATACAGTATGTGTGTGTGTGTGTGTGTGTGTGTGTGTGTGTATATCTATCTATATATATATATATATATATATAACAAGTATCGGTTCAGGCACCGTTTAGGCACCGGCACCGTTTTAAAAGTATCGATTTGGCACCGGTATCGAAAAAAACCCAAACGATACCCAACCCTAGCGCGCGCTCTCTCTCTCTCTCTCTCTCTCTCTCTCTCTCTCTCTCTCTCTCTCTCTCTCTCTCTCTCTCTCTCTCTCTCTCTCTCTCTCTCTCTGCGTCTGCTCAGTTTCTCTCCCAGCGTGCGCGTACACACCTCTCTCTCTATTTCTCTCTCTCTCTCTCTCTGTGTCTGCTCAGTTTCTCTCCCAGAGCGCGCGCACACACCTCTCTCTCTCTCTCTTTGCGTCTGCTCAGTTTCTCTCCCAGCGCGCGCACACACCTCTCTCTCTCTCTCTGCTCAGTTTCTCTTCAGCGAGCGGCAGAGAGGAGCAGCGCTTTAATTCAGTTAAACACAGATTTTATGTTGCTTCTTTAATTTTACATGCAAGTATAGCCGAAATCACAGCACAGCTATTGTCTTTATCTTATGTGTATTTGATTTCATCAGACGACGGTGCGATCAGGATTTTTTTTGTGCAGATTAACATCTTGGAAGGGAGAGCTGGTTATGTAGTCTTAATGGGTCGCGTTTCAGTCACTATTTCATATTCATTCCGATTAAAATGTTTAATCGATTGACAGCCCTAATATATATATATAATGAAATTATAAGTTTTATGTACTTTTTTTTTATTCTACCAGAAATATTGCGTAAGTTTCTGATGTCAACATAAGACAATTTTTTTTCCCCCCACGAAAGTTTTATTTTTTATTTTTTCACATTTCAAATTGTATCACAAATATTAAATTTTCTGTAAGTTTCTGATTTTGACACAGCAATGTTTTTTTGTTTTCAATAAAGTTTTTTTTTTTTTTGGTTTGGTTTTTCACTTTTTTTCTTTTCATGTTGTTTTTCAAAGTTTTTTATTTTTCACAACATGACTACAATGTTTCTCACTACAATTTTTTTTTTTTTTTTTTTTTGTCATTTTAATTTTGTCATTCCCACTACAAAAAAAATAAGTTACTGCTTTTGGAGGTTGCAAGCTTCTGCTTTAAGTGTATTAATAGTTTATTAATTTTTTTTTTTTAGGCAGTGTGAGTGTATCACTATTTTGTATTGTCTTTCAGACATGATCGTGGAGCTAGCTGGACATGCTCAGTTCATCACCACGACCTTCAGACCTGAGCTTCTGGAGTCAGCTGACAAGTTCTACGGCGTCAAATTCAGAAACAAGGTAACAGGCATCATTAACACTCTGATGTGCCAAGTAATTAGCAAATGCAAATGAGTCTTCTGCGTAGAAAATGAACTATAAATGGAAGTCTTGTCAAGTTGAAGCTGCACAGATGAGGTCCCCAGACTTACTGTGTGTGTGTGTTCGTTAGGTGAGTCACATCGATGTGATCTCAGCAGAGCAGGCGAAGGACTTTGTGGAGGACGACACCACTCACGGCTAAGAGAAACAATACACTTCTATCACTCATGTTCCTCGTTTCTCACCCCCGTCTCAACTGGTGTGTTTCCTTTTTAAAGCCCAGTTGAAATGAATGCAACGTTTTTTCTTGTATTCTGAACAGAATGTACTGACTAATTGTCGTTTTACAGTTATTTTATATTTCCTTTCCTCTTTGTTAATTCTCGTATTGCAAGGATAAACACTGAACATGTTTTTCAATATTTTGATGAAATGTGCCCTGCTTTACACCTGCATCAGCCCGAGTTATTTAAAGTTGAGGAAGTTCAGTCGCTCTGTTTCAGAGTTAAGCTTCAGTAAGGGAACATATGTAGTTGCTGAGACTGAATACACAGGTAGGTGTATGTTAAAGAGCTGCGGTTTGCAGTCTGATCGTTTGGCACTGGTTCTCTCCTCGTCAATTCTCTAAACCAGCATGAGCTGTTCCTTCATACTCCTTTTTTTCTTTTTCTTTTTTTTTTTCTTTTTTAAGCGATGTACAAGAGAGGCTCGTTTTGTAGGTTTCCTGAAGCCTAAATGTTTTTATCATTGTTTTGTTGGTTTCATTTCTTCTTTAGGTCATTGTGATTTATAGTCTTTTAATGTGTTTTCTGTTACCCAAAAATAATAAAATAACTTGTCTTTATCAAAATGCACTGTTTTTTGCCGCTAGAGGGCGCTGTCATACATTTTACTGTGTTAATACTATTACATCATTATGTGGTTGTACTACACATTGAAAAAAAAAATCAAGACTTGGAGGCTGCTTTTGGCTCGGGCAAGTAAGTACATTTTATGTATAAATATATATTAAAATCTAAAGAATATATACTTATAAAGTTCTATAATTTATGTACTATATTTTATTCATTTTATACACTATATACATGTTTATATTTATTTATTTTAAATATCTGTTTTTGTAGGTTTTTTTTCTCCTATAAAATAAATCTCAAGGTAAGATGTAAAGCCTGAGTGAATAATTTAAATGTTAAATATTAAGATGGTTTAAATATATAAATATGCAAGTAATTCTATTTTATAATGCTTCTGTCATTGTTTTCCATCTTAGTGTCTGTCAAGCCTGAGTTTATGCAGATTAGAGTTGCGTGTGGAGATGAGGCTTTGGAAATGATCATGCTTGTCTGTAATAGGTTTGTAGTCATTCTGTTAAAGGTGAGTCATGTTCACTGAAACGTTGAGGGGAAATTGAATCCTCTTTCCATCTGCCAACACCACAAATGCAGTTTTATCTGCCAGATCTGCTCAGCTGATCACTAAACTTGGTCCAAGAGTTATTTGGGCCTGTCCATCTCTCTTCTCTTAACTGCTCACGCACTTCTCTCTGGCGACCGAGATCAGCTCCTCAACATAATCAGCAGATGAAACCACCCCGTAATCACGGCGAGGCCTCGATAAACCTCGCATAAATCTGTCCCTGCTTTACAGTCGTTCACCACACAAGTTAATTTGTTGTCTGACAGGTGCCGTGTCAAACATATAAGCACTTGGTCTTTCCATCTGCCCTTGACTCTGTCTGTCTCTGTGAACAGTGTTAGGGTCCCATTAAACTTGTCAGTTTTGTGAGCAGTGGCCTGCTGGGAGAACAGATGCTGCTGTCTCAATGGCTCTTTAAGTCACTTTACTGTCACGGGATGAATGCGACATAACATTCAGCTGTCCATACGATCAGCATCTTTTTTTGGGGCATTTGGTTAAAAATATAAGAAAACCTTTGACTATATTAATGTGTGTTCTGTTTTGAGTTTCTACAAAAATTATATGGAATTGCTACTATTATTATTTGATACATAGCAATTTATTTATACCCTAGTGAAAAATAAATGTACATGAATGTATTAGAAATACATTTATTTCATGCAAAGTATACTATAAATGCATTTACATATTTATGTGCTTATTAAAAATACCCTTCAATTGTACTTTAAGTATACTAAACTGGAACAGCTAATTTTGTACTTAATGCACTTTTATTGTGCAAAAGTAGTGCTGAGGTTCAAATAAAGATATGCTGAAGTATATTTGATTGTGCTAAAGTGGAACTACTGCAAGTGTACTTCAGGTACACTTTAAATATCTTGCATTTACAAGCCAATATTATTCAAAAATCATACAATCATTAATAGTGACATTAAAACACATTTTAGGCTTAATATTAAGAAATGTTCATTGTGCACAAGTGATTCTCCAAATAAAGTTTAATTATATGTTTTATATCAGTAAGTCTCAAGCGATATGCCAGTAAATATGTTAATAGATAACTAGAATATAATATAACTTGTATAATAGAACTATATTTAGTATGAAATAAATGTATTTTAAATATATCACTTTTTTACTGGGGTAAGTATGCTTGCATTTCATTTGCAGTTTTTTTTTTCCTAAAGAAAAAGTACATTTTCTTAACAGACAAAGAGTTTAATTTGTTATTTAAGGACATTTTTCTTTTTTAAAGTAAAAAAAAAAAGACTCAAATGACTGTGACCAGTAGACTAAAATAGCAGACTCCTTTGTGTAGCTAAGGCTAATTTCAAAAGCTAGCATTTTATTTATTTTATTTACAATTAAAATAATTTGTCAAATTTATTAGGGAAAAACTGTTAAGCGAAAATGCCACAATAGAAGGACAGTTGTAATGTTTATTTGAACAACAAAAACATATATGATTTTTTTTTTTTTTTTTTACAAATTAAATTTGGAAATAATTTAGGTTTATTTTATGGATTTTTATATATTTATTCTAATTTAAGAATTATAAAAAAAAACTAACAAGTGTTAAAATTAACTATTTTCATGCACTGCTCCTGTCATTATGGTTGTGTGTGTGTGTTTTGTTATTTATTTTATTATATATCTATATATATATTTTTTTTTAAACGTGCTTTAAAAAAAATGTCCCAAATCACTGTGAACAGTCATTTAAAAATGCCACTTTTATTCAGTTATTGTTTCATGTGCTTGCTTTGTGCAAGTAAGAGCTGAACACAAAACTCAAGCTTTTCTTGTAGCAGAATCCACCAGCAATAAAATAATATACTTCAAAAGTAAAAGTACAAAAGGGCTATTTTATTATTTTTGTAACACTTTCTAACTTCCTCTCTGGTTATTGCACCAAGAAAGTGTCTGCAAAGAGCAGAAGTAAAAAAACAAACAAAAACGTAAGTGTTATTTGCATGTTCATTTGTTTTCAGATGTTCCATTTACTGGTTTGACTTAAAAATGATGAGATCTTTCGAATTATCCTTTTCGAATTTAACCCAGCAACTACGCGCTCCACATATAACCACTCGCCGAGGCATCATTGTGTCACTGCCGTTCCATTTATACTCATGTAAACCATCACAGTGCCTCAACCCTGTATGAAGAGGCATTTACAACCTGCTGTTTTGAGTGGGAACTGCATTCGTTCCTTTTTTTAAAGCAGTTTTATGAGGTTATATAGGACCTGCCAATCACCCGCCGATCACACTTCTGTGGCCTCAAACTGAAATGGAGATTTCACTCTGAACTTAGTGTTATAATATGTGCATACTTTACTGCAAACCATTATTGCTTTCCTGATGAGTGACTGTTGAGCGTTTACATCCAGCGTGGCATAAACATTGGGTCGTTTGGGGCGGGTTATCGTGAATGGCATCCGCAGCTGTGGCCCAGGCTTTTTCAGAACAGCGATCTAGTGCAAAGGGGCAACGTCGTGACTTAGCACAGGTCTAATGAGCGAGGGTGCTAATTTGAACGTGTGGATCGTCACATGGGTGTTGCTCTCTGCCCTTTTTAGAAAATAAAGACTTTTTACACTACCAACACTGTCCAAAAATGGATATACATGCATCACAGGAGAATTCTCACTTTTTCCACTGAAAGTCAGGATCGTTTCCAACACTCGTTTAAAATCATTCTATGTTGCTGGAATAAAATAGCTCCTTTGTCTCGCTAAGGCCAATTTCACAGCTAGCATTTTATTTATTTGAAATACAATGAAGTAATTCACAAATTAGGTTTATTTTAATCTATTAAATTATAATAGATTTCAATTATTTTATCATGGGTTTTCATATGTTGATTGCCATTTGGAAAAGTAACTGCTCAGTAAGTCTAAGAAGCGTTATATTAACTCTTTTCATGCGCAGCTCCACCTGTCGTTGTGGTTTCTGAGGGTTTTCTGTGTGCAGTTGTCCTGCTAATGCGGAACATTTTGTTCAGTGCTTGTAGTTTTAGTGTCAGTCATTCCCTAAACCGGATCTGCTCTCCTGCTGGTCAGGAATACTGCTGGAGTGTCACACGTGTCTGCAGGGGGTTAATGAGAGCGTCAGCAAGAGTCTGATTGATCTTCTGCATTGGCTGTTGATTATTTTAACAGCCACAAAGAGTGAAATTACAATCCTTTATGCTCATATTATATACTTTCTATCTGTTGTTCACTCTGTAGTTTGATTTATCTATTATTCTATTATCTATCATGAGTTCTATTGTTCTGTTTATCTGTCTATAGTTTCATCTGTAGTTTGTTCTGTCTATCATGCTATCTATTGTTCTACCTGTAAATCTATCATTCTTTCGTTTGCTCCATTGTTCATTCATTCACTCTGTTCATTTGTTTGGTCTGTCTTGCTTATTCTCTCTGTTGTTCATTCATTCGTTTTTTGTTCATTTGTTTGCTCTATTGTTCGTTCATATATATCTATTTATATATATTTCGTTCATTCTTTTGTTAGTTCCTCGTTAGATCAATTTATTTGTCTATCTATTGTTCTATTTATCTATCATTCAATCAGTAATTAGTCCTATATATTTGCTGTCAAATGATTAATCGTGATTAATCACATCCAAAATATTTTTTTGTTTACATAATATATGTATGTGTACTGTGTATATTTATTATGTATATATTAATACACACATACAGTATATATTTTGAAAATATTAACATTTATATATTTATATTCTTATTTATATAAATATATTTAATATATAAACATAACAGATTTGTCTTAAATATATACATGCATGTGTTTGTATTTATACATACATAATAAATATACACAGTATACACAAATATATTATGTAAACAAAAACTTTTATTTTGGATGTGATTAATTGTTTGACAGCACTAGATATTGTTTGATCTATCATTTGTTTTATCTACATTTATTTTTTAGTTTACTATCGTATGGACATGGTTAAATCTTTCTATCTGTATGTCTAAATTATCTATTGTCTGTCTGTGTATCTATCATGTAGAATTGACATTGGTTTTTCACTAATAAGTTCAGTAGTGAGTACTAGTTGCTTGTTTAGTTGAGGTTATGCGGATTTCAGGTTTCAAATTTTTCAAGACTTCCCAAAGTCCGTTATCCAGGTTGGTCTTATTTGCACATCTTGGTTTCATTGAGAAGAAATCCTGGCCAGTGTTTTGAGTCGAACGAGACCCAAACACAAAATCCTTCCCCTGGCATCCAGATCTCCAGTAAATCTTTGTGTCTGGGACTCTCCGTCAGCAGTAATGTTCCAGAGCTTTACAGTGCGAGAATCAAAGGCTTTGCACATAGGCGTGCAGCAGTGGCCCCATTGTTCCCCACAAAATGTTAATGGCCAGAAATATTAATATCTGCACACGGGGCTCTGGTCTTTGATGATCTGTTGATGAAACTGACTGTTGAGTTACTGACTAATGGCATTCCTCACACTTGCGCTATCATTGGCTGGAGAGTGAATGAAAGTGTACGGCAGCCCTCGGGGACTCCCAAATGGTCAAGTGCCTTTAACGTCCCTGCTTCAATCCTCCAGCCCTCATCCCAGCTTTCCTACCAGCCCCTTTGAGCACCCTTTTTTGTCCACACTTTTTTTAGACGTTCGAGTGAGAGGGCGCGAGTGGGCTAACTTTCATTACCGCTGCTGATCCCAGAGGCACTGGAGGCTGATCCAAAACAACACGGCTGCAAGGAAAGACTGGACCTCCATCGGGATTCAGTGCAGAAAAACCTCCTGCGACTCTCAGGAAGCAACTCGTTGGATTTTCTTGTGGGTAGAAAGTTTTTTTTTCTACCATGAAGCAAACTTGGGACAAGGGTGTTTTTGAGAACGGCCAGTCAAAAATTCCAGGGAATGTTGGGAAAGCTTCCTCTGAGCACCTCCAGAGGTAGGTAATGTGCTGCTGTGGGAAAAGTAGTTTGTGTTGCACAGAAATGTATGAGAAATCAATTTGTTTGCGAATGTTTTGCCACAGTTTTGGTGGATAAATCACGCTTAAGTAGCAAATACAGTAAGAAATCTTCTAAATGCTTGAAGTCACACGGTTCTTCTCAAGACACCCCGGGATGATGGATGGTTTGATGAGTGTAACTTGGAGTTCTTTGCCAAAGTGTAATTCCACTGAGATTTTGAGCAGTATTATTGTAGCCAAAGATCTCTAACATCAACAGTTATCATTCCTTTTGCGTATCCCATCATGCTTTCTGTTCTATCACAGATTTAAATATTTTACATATTAAATAAATATTTTATTTATTTAATATATTAAGTAGGTATTTTATATAATCAGTTGCTTTATTTTATTGAATCTTTTGTATTATATATGTTTGTTTTCTTTTTTTATTATTCTAACACACTGGTTCTGATTCTGACGATTTTAAAAGTAACACTGAAAATATATTCACTTGGATCTGGTAAAAAAAAAAAAGTGACGAGTTAGCAGGACTGATAAAATGGGGGGAAAATCCATATCTATTTATATACATTAAGATTGTTACATGTAATTATTAAAGATAATCAACAATCCTTACTAATAATTATGGAATAAATAATTGTATTTTTGGATCTGGTCAAACTTTTAAAAGCTAGTAGTTAACTGCTAAATACTGAAATTAAAATATATATTTATACAAATCAAAAGCAAACATCAATAAGATTGTTACAGGTAATTATTATTAACATTCCTTATGGACATTTATGGCTGAAGTATTTATTTTTATTTTTTAAAACTGACCTTTCAGTCATACAAATTGTTGAGAAGAGCTACAGAAAGTGTTAAAATTAATTTAGCAATTAGTTTAGTGGTAACTTAAAATGTATTTTTTCACAAAATAAAATCTAAAACAAATTATTCAAAAATAAAATACTGTATCAAATTCATAATCCAGTGCAGTATGAGAAAATCTTTAATGTATGCACTTAAACATTAAAAACATACTTTCAACTGAAAAGTTAATGTTGTGGAAGGTAGGATATGACAACAGAACTATTCCCTTTCATTGATTTGATAAGTTATGAAGAAAACAAAGAAAAGTGAAAAACAATTAACTTGGGTCTCCACAGACAGACAACACATGCGAGTCATGTATGTGGCCCCACTGAATGTTTTCAGCAGATGTAACTGGTGACAAACTGCTGTTTGCTTGTAACAGATAAATGGCACACGGTGTGATCAGTGCTGATGTGCGTGTAAGTGATGACCACATTCCTGCAACATGCCTCCATGAAATCACTTAGCACTGGTCAAAATATAATACTAATCATGCGAAAACATACTGTGTTTGTGCAGTTGTTCATTTAGATTTTGGATAAGCAGTCCTGCAATGTTTAGATGGTTGCATTGGCAAGGAAAAATCTTTTGTAAATATCCTTCACATTCACTAGTGTTCGTCATTTGAGGGACTTGCTAGCATTTGAAGTACTACGTAACTTGCTTGAGTATAGGCGAACAAAATTAGCCTTGTATACTGGACAAACATGGCAGTCTTGAGTGAAACCCCCCTGTAGGGTCACCAGCGGCTGATGTATAGAACCACGCTTCCGTGTGTGTTACTGACAGAAATGTGGACGCCAGTTTTGGTGCAGCGCTAAAAAGGTGTCCGTTTATGGATGTGCCGTCCACTGAGTCTATTTTAACCCATCAACATTCTGTTTTTGCACAACGCAGCTTGTAAAAGGTGTCTTATGTTGCATCTAACCATCTTTTAGCAGACATTATTCCGGTCTTTAGTGTCATATGATATTTCAGAAATCATTCTAATATGAAGAAATTGTAAAATGCAGGATTTAGTAAATATATTAAATATTTCCGGTGGTGTGTTTTGAGGAAAAATTATGAAAGAATTGATGCCTTTTAAGATTTTAAAAGTCAATTTTCATTTACTTTCTCCTTGCAAACATTAGCATTGTGTGAGACGAAAATGATTTGATCAGAAATCATTCAAATTAATTTATCATTTAAATTAATTGGAAGTTAATTTAAAATAATATATTTTTAAAAGCACTTCAATAACTCCAAGTCTGTTTGTGAATACTTTCAATCCAAAATAATCCTGCACTACCAAGCCAATATTGTCATGGTATCATTTTAAACATGACTGTTACAATTTCGTGACATTGCTTGAAAAATCTCCGTCATACTTACTAAGTCAGCTTAATTATTTAACAGTACTGTCCAGTTTGGCTCCTGCATTAGACCCTCAGCTGCCTGCGTGAAGCTTTTCACAGCCAGCGAAAGGTCGTGGGCTCTGACAGTGCGGTGAAAGATGAGGTATTTTTGATGGATTGTTTTTAAGTAGCGCAGTGGGCTGCAGCATTAGGACTGGTATTGTCAGGATGTATCAGGGCTGTTGTGTTGGCCTTTTTTCCTCTTGTCTGTCGTACTGTATCGCTCCCTCTCTTTTCCCATATATCCCTCCTCAGCTGCTCTCTCTATATCACTGTGCCAGCCCGACCCAAAGGGGGAAGTTGCCTCGTACCCCCGAGAACGTGAGTGCTGATGGGAGTCCCAGACGCCATTCTGGGTTTCAGAGCTTCTGAGTTTACTGGATACTGGTGTAAACTGCTGTGAGAATATGCCCCTGGAAAGGTACTTTGTTTTTGTTGTAACATTTAACTTTTTTCCATGGCAATCTTGGTTGTTGGTGGTGTTTGACCATTGAACGGTTGGATCTAGATGTTTCAAACAATGTATAGAGCGGTGAAAGGTTTTAAACTGGTTTCTCAGTGAAGGCCTGAACGCGGTGTTGACCTTGGCTCTTCATAGCATGCGTGTTTGCTGGTATTACCAGGGATGCTTAAATCACAGCTGGGAAATATGTTGTGAATGCCTTTGTCCCTTTAGCTCTTAAGACTACCGGCTATTCGGTTGCCTTTTGTCATTAGCTTCGTGTGTATGCAGTCATGAAGCCGTATGGTAACATAATGCTGCATGGAAACACTTGTGTTTTGAGCTGTTTGATGTGTAGATGCGGCAGCAGAGGCCTGTAAAGTTCTTAAATGACAGGAAAGAGTTGAATGTGTGTGCTAAAGACAGTCACCATGACAATTTAAAGCAAGAAATGTTCTGGTCACTTTATTTTAAGGTCCAATTCTCTGCATTAACAAACCATTAACTATGACTTTTGCCTCAATAAACTCCTAATTTGCTGCTTATTAATAGTTAGTAGGTAGTTGTTAAGTCTTGGTATTGATGGTAGGATTAGGGATATAGAATATAGTCAAGCAAAATATGTGCTTTTATAAGTACTAATAAACAGCCAATATGTTAATAATAGCATGCTAATAAGCAACTAGTTAATAATGAGAATTGGTCCCTATACTAAAGTGTTACCAGAGTTAATTTTGTTGGTCCTGGAACAACAATTATGTTAAAGTCTTAACTATAAACATATGAACAGATATAAAAAAAAATATGGACAGATCAGAACTGACAGGAAGTGAAGTGGGAGAGAGATTATTTATCTCATTTTTTTTTAGACACTGGGAAACACTTTATGAATGATGGGAATGACTTCTGATCATAAATTTGTTCCCGACTTCCACAAAGTGTTGTTTGATGCCTGGATGATGGCGTACAAACAAAGTCCCTTTCAAGGCGGAGTGAAACACGGACAATTGCGTTTCATCCATTCTTTCACAGTTTTGCGTAGGGCCCTCAGAAGTATAGGATCGACACTGGCTCTTTCATTTAGAAGGCGGGACTATTTTTTTGTTATCAACAATTTTTTATTTTCATTTTTTTACAAACAACACAACATAATATCCAAAATAAAACAAAACAAAACAGCAGACACATACTCGACATCTAAAAGTTCAATCAAAAGGGAGGGAGAGAGGGAAGGACAACAAGAACACAAAAGTCACTCCTTTAAATAATCACGTACATTCAGTAAAAAACACTGCCAAGCCTCAATGGTTGAAGGCCTGGCCCCACCGACTCGCGCCGTTGTACACTCACATGAGACAATTTGCAGGAGGCTACGGATCCAATATGCCTCTCTACACGTGTGGTGTAAACCAGTTCTCAATTATTGTCTTCTTCACAGCTGTAAAACCAGCAAACAACATTCTCTTTTGCATTGAACTAATACAGAGATCAGAATCATCAAGAAGACATAAACTTGGGTTAACAGACCAATCAATTCTCAGTAATGATGACAAAACCAGGTTTACATGTGTCCATAGACTGATGACGACAGGACATTCCCAAAACATATGCAGAAAAGTGCCTGATGATGTAGTGTTACATATATGGCAGTTCAAATTTGACTGCAGTTTCATTTTAAATCTTTTGTAAGGAGTTATGTATGCTCTATGAATGACTTTGAAGTGAATAAAACGATGAGCCAGATTTTTAGATGTTAAGCTGAGATTAGACCATACTCTCTCCCAGTCGACAGATAAATTAAGATCAGATAATTCCCTATTCCAAATAGTTTTAATAGAAAGAGGTTTTGTAATACAATCAATAATTTTATTATATATTAAGGAAACAGATGGCCGACCAGCAGATGGTGCAATCCAGTCCCGCATAGGATGAGAGGAAATGGAAGAAGACCAAGGAACGCCATACGCTTTGAGAGCAGAACGTAATTGAAGAAAAACAAAATATGCAGATGCTGGTAGACAAAATTTGGCTCTCAATGCCTGAAATGAACAGAGGCCCTGGTTATCATATATATCACCGCACGTGTTCACACCTAAAGAGGACCAAGAGGGTTGGACAAATGGACGATTTCCACATACAAAGTTCAAATTGTGCCATAAAGGAGTACTGTTACAGAATTTGAAGGGTCCACCTATCCGACGTTCAACCGTTTTCCAGATTTTAATAGAGTTAGCCACAACCGGACCAAATTTATAATTATCCCCTTTTTTTCCTGTGTCAGTAAATAAAATATCTTGAAGTCTATTTGGTTTAACCTTGTCAGCTTCAATCACCCTCCATGAAACTGTAGATTGAGGATCAACCCAATTATGAAGGGCCTTAAGCTGGAACGACCAATAATATAATTCAAAATTTGGTACAGCCAGTCCTCCTGCGCTATTAGGATGTTGTAATGTGTTAAGTTTAATTCTGGGACATTTATCATTCCAGATAAACTTAGAAATTATGGAGTTGATCTCCTTAAAGTAACCTGGAGGGGGAGAAAGTGGTAGCATAGAGAAAAAAAAATTAAATCGAGGTAACAAATTCATCTTAACAGTGGAGATTCTTCCTTGGAGAGAGACTTTAAGATTCTTCCATCTTTGAATGTCATTTTTGACCTTAACGAAAATGTTATTAAAATTGTCTCTGGCAATCTTATGAATGTTTTTATATATGGTAATGCCCAAATAGATGAAGAAGGTGGGACTATTCAGTCCTATTGTGCATTGCAGTTTCTCCCATTTATAAGTATAAGATTGAGCTGTCAATTAAACATTGTAACAGAGCAGTTGTTCTGTAGGTGTATGATCACCAACAAAGAGGGGTCTGTTTACTGCAAACATTCACGAAAAGAGTTTTACCTTCATGTAATTTAGCAACTTAATTTTAAAGTTACATCTACATGCCACCAGGTTTATGTGACATTGGCAAACATGAAAACCAGCAAAACATCTCTTTACACTTGCATTCATTTCATTGTCTTATAATATATCTTTGATCTTCCATTGTAATTGCCAAGGCCAA